>LPNX010505017.1:379246-447426 GCA_001517045.1 Pseudotsuga menziesii
TCTTCTGTCTCTGGAACCGCACATCCCCATTCATTTCTCATCAAAAGGACAAGATTGCTTATGCTTGGCTGATTATGCCTAAATTCATTTTATGGAAACTTTGGCTGGAACGAAACAATCGCATCTTCAAAGGACTCTCCTCCTCTCCTCAACAGGTTGTCTCCAAAGCCAAAAGTCTCCTGGGGGACACTCTTAAGTTCCAAGGGGAGCAATATTCCAATACAACGCTGCAGGCTTCTGAAGAAGTATGGCTGTCTAGTTTAAATCCAGATCTGCTGAAAACCCCCCACTACTCCCCAGAATCTCCAAAGCTGGCCATGTGGGAAATCAAGAAAGAACCAGGGGAGTTTAAGGATTGGAGGAAGAAGCTGAACAGGAACTCTCTCTTCTTTGACGGGGCTTCGAAAGGAAACCCAGGGGAGGCGGGAGGAGGAGGGGTGATCTATGACCCTGAAGACAACCTACTGTTAAAGTATTCTTGGGGTCTAGGCACCGAATCCAATAATAAGGCGGAAGGTTTAGCTCTATGGCAGGGACTGATCCAACCAAACAACATGGGAATAAATGAGCTAACAGTTTTCGGTGACTCCAGGATCATCATCCAAGCCCTGAATCAAAGCTCCAGAATCTCAAATCTTCATCTAAGACAAACTCTGAATCGAATAAAAAGGATTATCCTGACGTTCAAGCATGTAGAGATATACCACATTCTCCGGAAGCTAAACTCTGCAGCTGATACAGTTGCCAACGATGGAGTTCTATTAAGCAAGGGGGAACTTCTCACTAATCATGGGAAAATGATCCTGGTATTTCCCTGAAGGCAAGTATAGGAACAGAATCGAACTGCCACCGGGGAAGAGATCGCTTAGAAACATGCTGAATAAATTGCTCTGCTTTAATTCTTGGCCATTCCTTAAGAGCTCGAAAGAAATGATGGATATTTATGCTAGAATCGTACAAGGAGATTATCCAGCCGTTTTCCTCAGGCCAGGAGTGGCGATTCTAGGAAGAAATGATCATATTCCAGTGAAGGAAGCTGGGCGAAGAATTGAGACGTCTTCAGATCTCAAATTGGACCTTGAATTAAGTCATGCAGCAGCTAGGACGCCTCTGCAATCTGGAAAGGAGGACCGAGCTCTGCAAAGGAAACCGAACAGGCAATTAGAGGCTCACGTGTTACAGAATTTGGAAAAATGATGCTCAAAGAAGCAGCGATATGGGCATGGAACGATCTGCCTGTTAGGACCCATTTCGAATTATGTTTTAAGTGTCTTCTGCATTAAATCTGATGTCGGGTTGATGGAGACTGATTACTCTTTCAAATTCTGTTATTGGAGAACTTGTAACTCTGGAAATGTATCAGGGAGGTTGAGGATTCTAGACTTTAAGATGTAACCAGTTGGTGGCTCTGCCACAGTTTTGCTAATACAAAACCTATCCGTTGCTGTTAAAAAAAAAATATCCATTCATGTTGCAAAACAAAAAACTTGTAAGATGTCATGGAACGACTTCCATTCTTCTATAGAACCTTCCCCAAACAAGAGGAGATTGTAAAAAAACATCAAATGAGATCATCTATGAAGAGAAATAACGTTAACACTATCCAAAGACTTATCCAATTTGTCATATTAGACCAATCTTCTAAGACCCTCCATGACAATGAGTAACACTAAAGGGGACACAGGGAAGCCCTGCTTGAGCCCCCTTGAACACTTGAAGAAAGAGGTAGGGATGCCATTTACAAGGACATAGAAAGAGGCAAAGAAAACATATGCCGTGACCCACTGAACAACAATGAGGGGAATCCCAATCTACAACAAGACCAATCTAAGGTAACCCTAGTCTACCTTGTCATAAGCTTTAGTGAGATCAATCTTGAGAAGCATGGATGTATTTTTCTTAAGCTTGATGGAACTAATGGATTCTTGTGAGAACCCAATCGCATCCAAATCTTCCTATTTTCCAGGAAACCAAATTGTTCACTAGAGATACATTCAATTAGCTTTGGTTCGATCCTTTTAGCTATAATGTTAGCAATTATTTCATAGACCATATTGTAGAGTGCAATAGGTCTAAAGTCATCATAAGGGGCATGCTTATCCTTTCTTTGGAATGAGTGAAATAAAGGTAGCATTGAGTTCCCCAAAAACAACACCTTTCATCCTAGACTCCACCACTTGCAAGAGCTCATGTCCCATCATATCAAAAAATGTAGAAAAAATCTCCATGGTCCATCCATTTGGACTTGGACTCTTGTCCTTATAAAACTTGTTTAAGGTAATCTCTTGTTCCTCTAGAGTAATTTCCATACACAATTGATTATCGTCTTCTTCAAAGAAGAAGCGAGGGTAAAGCTTGATCACATCTAGCTGGAGAGCACTGCCTGTGGTCTTGTGATATTTGAACATAGAAGAAAAATGGTGGACCACTGTCTTTCCAAGCTCCTTTTGAGAGTTAATGACCCGACCATCTAAATCCTTGAGATCCCAAATATAATTAAAATTCTTCCTATAACAAGCAAACTTAAGGAAAAATTTAGTGTTGCATCCCCTTGCTTGAGCTAAATGGCTCATTTTTAAGCCTCCAATTCAACTCTTGCACTTTGAGGAGATTACTTTTCTTGTTTTCTAGGTCCAAAAGTTTGTGTTTCTCAATAGAGGAAAAGGCCACAACATTGTTCTTAGCAAAAATCCCCTCAATCTCTTCTTCCGCATCCAACTAATCTTGCAAAAGGGCATGTTTTTTATGTTTTTCCCAAACCTTGACCACCTTCTTCAACTCTTTGAGCTTGGAGGTTAGATTTTCCATAGTCGAAGAACCACTATTTCAAAGAAAAGATACCAAAAATTTTACCAGGGTTAGACTCCTCAAGCCACACATGATTGAGCTTAAAATGATAGTGACAGGCGGAGGCCTCCAAGTCAAGTTGTAAACAAATGGGAAGGTGATCGGAGATACTCGAGCTAATGGTCCAATAATGAAATATACCAGTAGAATCGACCAAAGTGTATGAAATAAGGAAGTGACTGAGCCTTTTAGAAACACAATATCCCCCAGCCTTGTCGTTCCTCTATGTTGGATCCATGGGCTGAGGCAGTACCTCCACCAAATTTCCTTCCAGAAAAGGGTTCCTGAAAAAAGTTCCTAATGAATCAACATGAGAGGAAGCTCCCCATACTTCATTTGAATCCATGGTCAAATTCAATTCCCCACCCAAGTTTAGAAAGTCCTTTCTTAATAGTCAATTATTGCTTACATTTTCCTAAAAAACTTCCTTGTCTCTATAGGGTGCATTGTAATGGATCGCATTCACCAGATGAACAAAACCCCTAAATTGCCCATTTAGAAGAATACTTGCAAGGGAAGTAAAGGCCTTGAAATCAACTTTGGCAATGTTCCAAATAGAAATGAGACCCCTGGATAGTCCATTTGCATCCAATGCATAGCATTCCCACTTAGGGAAACGCCTTAAAAATAAATCCATAGTGCTAAAACAATTTCTCATAGTTTCTTGAACCAGTAAAACATTGACCTTGGAAAGACTGAACAAACTCTTAAGGGAATTCAACTTTTCCCTGCCCCTTAGGACCCATATATTGAATGAGACCAGTAGCATCAAGACACCTTGTTACGGGACAACCCTATTCGAAGGGCCCCAGGAACAACTAAAGAATGGTGATTAGAGGGGCCAGAACCCTATTGCAGCCTAACCGAAAGAGGGACATAGTGTCTCCCTGACAACCACCTTGTCTAGCAAAGTATTTCTTGTTCATGTTCCTCTTTATACTCACATTTTTGCAGCGGATTGAGGCAATATATGACACCTATGGATTGAATGGCTTGTCTGAGAAAACAAGGATAAGCGCTTGAGACAACAAATTCCAAGAAGAGGGCCCAATAGATTTGAGGACCCCTCAATGGAGAGAAAGAAAATATGAAGGGGAGTCTTGAAGAGATCCCTCCAGGGTAGAAGGGTCCAAATCAGGGGAGACTCTGTCTTGAATGCTCCTAGCATTGACCACATACAAAGGGCCCATAGGACATGGCGATGGATGAGCCAACACCAAGGGGAAAGGGAACCCAAGAACCCGACCCTTATCCCTCGACTCCGAACTAATGACCACCGAATAACACCCCTCTTGAGAACTAAAGCTTCCTTGCTACACAACTGAAGGAAAAGGCTCACTAAGAAGCCTCAAATCCACACTTGATCCAAAACCTGAACCCATCACTAAAGGGCCACAGACAGTAGAAGCACCCACACCTGATAACAGGACTAACAGAGACCCTACAGTGGTGGAGGAGATCATAGCCGCAACATATGCACCCACATCCAAAGGTGACACAAGAATTGAAGAAAAGCCCCTACCCAACCCACCAACTGGAAGAGAAATTCCATACAGACCAGAAAACAAAGTCAGATCTGCTCCACATTTTCCATTATCCATAAACATAACTTGATTCAGTTTTGAAGCTGATAACGAATTGAAAACGCCAACCGATACATTATTATGTATATTTTTAAAACAAATCATTTCTTAGATATTCAAATTTTTACCGTCTAGTTCTCTTCAAAGAAGTTATCACATATTAAAATATACCTTTTCTTATATTAGGTTTTAATGTTTTGTTTAAAAAATACACACAAAAATTGCTATTATATATTGAAGGATATTTTTTCTCTCATTTTATCTTCATTGTATTTTTATAAAATAAATATACATATATTTATCGTACTCTATTAAATTGTGTAAATTTTATAACTAAATTAAATAATAAAAAATATTATAATATATAACAATAAAATAATAATCCATTTTTAAAAAAATATACCAATTAAATTTATTAAAAAAATCATAATAAAGGATATTTTTTCTCTAATATTATCTTCATTGTATTTTTATAAAACAAATATACATATATATTTATCTTACTAAAAAATATTATAATATATATAATAAAATAATAATCTATTTAGAAAAAACATAACAATTAAATTTATAAAAAATTCATAATAAGAAACTAATACTATATTATAATGATTTCAAATATTTAAAAGAAACATATAAGAAGCTAGTCTTAAGTAAGAACTTCAAGTTTGACAAACTCATTTGAAAAAATAAAGTGTTAAGTAAGAACTTCAAGTCTGACATCTATTTGAAAAATAAAGAACATCAATATTTTATTTTGATTTTTTTAGTTCCTTCAACATTACAATAAAAACATAAAAGAAGCCTAATCTTAACTTTAAGATTAGTGTTAAATAAGAACTTCAAGTTTGACAAACTTGAGTTATTTGAAGAAAAAACATTGTTAAGATGTTTTTTGCTTAATATATTATTTTAGAGATTAGTGTTAAATAAGAACTTCAAGTTTGACAAACTTGAGTTATTTGAAGGAAAAAAATTGTTAAGATGTTTTTTGTTTAATATATTATTTTAGATTTTTTTAGCTTGTTCAAAAAAGCATGAGCAAATTGAGTCAAAATGCATTAAAATTCCCTAACGATATGATAAAAAAAATCATGACTCATATGCTAAAAACAAATCAAGACTCCAAAATTGCTTGTATTAAGACATTTTTTATAGAGCAACAAATGATCACTTTGATGAACCTAAACATCACCTAATCATATAAATATTTGACGATAAAAAAATAGTGAAAATTAAATTTATCAAATAAATTTTAAGTTAATATGTTTTTGATAAAATCTTTCTTTTATTAGTCCAAAGGCATCTTTTAGGGTGAGAGACCCTCTTGACCTACTTGTGAAACTTGTCCTCCCAAAACCACTTTTGTAGCCATTTTCGTAAATTTGCTAGTTATCTCTTCCATGTGTTCATTCCTTCTTCCACATGTTTGAGGCAAGTGTGTTACATAGAAATTTTGTCATCACCATGATAATGAACCCTGTACCTTTAAGCTTTCCTTGATCTCTGAAGTATTTTGCCAAAAATTACATAGAAGATGATAATCTTAAGCTTTTCCCCCACTAAATTGCTTGGTTAGTAGTAGTGTCACAACTTGCTATCTGAAACCTACGACACTCTTCATTATCATAGGTTGTGTTATGGAAACTCAATACATTTGTGTAGGTTTCCTTCATACATGTTGTGACACTAATATTATCACAAGTTTCTCTTTAGAAGGGTGCGACAATGTTTGTATGAATGGAAAAAAAGAAGGCTCAAGACGATTCTAGAAAGAATCCCCGTGGATGCCTATCTTGTTTTCCTAGGATGGATCTCAGTCGAATTCCTTACCTATTGGGATCTCACCTAACCTTCTCCCCTTATCTCTCATCTCCCCTCTATCTCTTTTGTCCTATAAATACAAGCTCACCCCATGGGTGAAGGGGGTAGAATGGATAGTATCTAGATGCTAGTGGAATTGTGTGAGACCTTTGGTATCCACTCCTTTGATGTAAGGTGACAAGTAAGGAAAGGATTCATTAGAAGGGACCTTCAATGCCAAGGCTCTTTGGGTGTAATTCTTTCCTCATTATTAATACATCAATACATTTCCTTTCTCATAAATGATGTTCATGTTCATTTATAGCATTTCTCCTTAGTTATTTGCTTAGATTAATCAAGTTGTGTAGTAGTTTTCATGTGGTCTTGTTTGCTTTGGATCTGTCACAAGTTATCTCTTCACGCCAAGGAGCAAGACTTTAAAAGTTTTAGACTAGCAAGGGCAACCTTCAGTAAAGCTATGTGCTTTTCCTTTAATAAATTGGATTAATATAGAGGAAGGCGTGCGTTTATGTGTTGTTTTTCTCTAGATTTGAACCATTCAATCTAGGGAGTTTGGTCTTTGTATGCATCGATTGAATACTCCTCAAACAAAATTGGTGACTACGTTGGGGAGACATGTTGACCGGTGTATGAATCCATGGTTCCCTACATTTCTTCGCTTCTTAGATACTCTTTCATTGGCTTTGTTAGTAGTAAAACTCCCTATTCTTCCCCTTCATTTTTCATCATATGAAAATTTAAGGAAAATGACAAAAGGCATTAGTAAATTCCATTTTCAAATCATAGAAAATAAAAAGAGGCATATAATCACATATGCCTAAATTTGTGTGGAGATGGGTTTCTCCAAAGGTCTCTTCAAAGAAATAAGTTAGTCTAAAAAAACTATGTTTAGACTCAATTGCTAGACGATGAATATATAGTGTTATGTTGTATAATTAATTCTTGTGGATGACACCTCAATCGATAAGAGAAAGAGAAGGAAACTCACCTTCTATAAAGGCGTAGAGGAACACCATCACCTAATGGACTAAAAGTATTTGCCAACGAAATCCTTGGTAGAGAAAGTGGATAAGATTGGTAAGAAGGACACCTATATGCCATTGAATAAAAGCCTTGATCCTACCAAATAAAAATGGAAGCCCAAAACCAATCTCGGAACCTAAGAAAAAAACTTACCATTATTAGGACTAAAGATGCTACCAAACCAAATTGGTGTTGAAATAACATCATTTAGTATCCTCGCAACAAATAAGCAAGCTCCAAAAATAACATCGAGGTGATGAGGAAGGGGAAATAGTGAATATCTCCATCCCCTAACAAAACAAAGAAATTTAGGATATAAGGAATTTATGATAATGGAATCAATATATATAGAATCAATGAGGTCACCCCCATGGGAGGTGAAGTAAATGCTGCCCCATCACAAGCATTAGACACTCCATTCTCTATTTCTTCTATTTTATATCTATTATTCAAACATTATATAAATCTCTATTTCTGTTATTTTATATCTACTATTCTTTTTTTTTAATAAAATTTTGTCAAACATTATATAAATCTCTATTTCTTCTATTTTATATCTATTATTTTTTTTAATTAAATAATATATATCATTAAAAAAATCATATAAGTATTACTTACCATTACAAGCCAATAAAATAGTTTTTAAAAAAATTATAAAAATTATAATATTTTTTTGTTGGGTTATGAAATCATTTTTTACCAAAATTATGTACATCTTCCTTACCATCACAAGCCCGTAACTAGTTTTAAAAATAATTATAGTATTTTTTTGTTGGGTTATGAAATCATTTTTCACCAATTCATTAAATAAACCAAGGTTATATATATATTACTTATCATAAAAAAAATCATATACGTATTACTTACCATTACAAGCCAATAACTAGTTTTAAAAAAAATTATAATATTTTTTTGTTGGGTTATGAAATATTTTTTACCAAAATTATATACATCTTACTTACCATCACAAGCCCGTAACTAGTTTTAAAAAAAATTACAATATTTTTTTGTTGGGTTATGAAATCATTTTTCACCAATTCATTAAATAAACCAAGGTTGTATACTTCTCATACCAAGGACTTTCCTCTGAAGCCAAAGTTTCCCCCTTAATTCATTTCTCAAACTTCACAAATCAACTTTAACGAAAATAATTTGTACGAATCTTACCCCCGAAATCTTATCAAACACAGTTTCTCCTATCCACGTCGTGATCAAAAGCTCAAATTCCATGAAAGCCCAAGTCATCGTGCAAGCTCACAGGCGATTCTGTGTGTGGATATGGTTTTAGCAATGGCAAACATGATAGATTTGCAAGCACCACCACAAACAAAAGTCTTCTTGGGTGCCTTAAAACCCCCTCGTCCTCTGCATATCAATCCTTACCAATCAACCCATCACACCCCTCTCTTGTCCAACATTCTGGCCACCAAAATTTCAATAAAATCCGTCACCAGAAACTCTAGAAATAGACATTTCACTGTTAGATCCCGAATAGAGCCCTCTAGTTGCGAATATGAGCAAACTGATATGGCCCGCATTGAAAAATATAAAATGCAGAAGCTGGGAGAGTTTAATGGACCAGAAAGCCAGAATGAAATTCTACATTTACTGAGGATGAGTGCTCTTACTGGAGTAGTGGCACTGGTACCATTTCTTGTGGATACAGAGGTTAGTGTAATTGTTTTTTCTTTGAATTCCTGATAAATGCGCATCGTCTTTCTCATATTTTGCATAAAGATGCTAACTACTGAAACAGGAAACATAGTCTGATATAATTGAGGCTCATCGAAGTCACTTCGATCCTTCTATATTTTTTCTGCATTGCATTTGGGTTACTGATTCTGTCTGCATTGCATTCTGTTGGATAGAAAGTAATATACTGATATTTGGCTCACTGATTTATCTGCATTGCATTCTGGTGGATAGATAATGGCATAATGATAATTGTGTTGAGGGGGACATTTCTGTGTGTAAGAGCTTGGAGTCTGGACCGATTTTGATTTTTGGATAAATAAAAATTATAGTAGAACAGATCAGATATACATGAAAATTTGCCACACTTATAGCAGGGCAATACAAAAACAAGAACTAATGTTCAATATTAGACCCCAAACTAAGCTAATTGTATTATTGTTTGGCCCCTGTACAAGATGTACACAATAAATACGCCATAGCCAAGAGAAAGGTTAAATTCAGGTTTTGTTGGGTGGTGTCTTCACGGGACTTATTATTTATATATGTTAATTTAGTTTTTGAAATAAATATGCCATAGCCATGAGAAAGGTTAAATTTAGGTTTTGTTGGGTGGTGTCTTCAGGGGACTTATTATTTATATATGTTAATTTAGATTTTGAAATACACTTGAGAATAAGATGGTCAACTATATTGATAAGAAAGTTGTTAATACGGATTTATCTTGGATCTGAACAGAGGTATCAAATTCCTCAAAGTATCAAATGCTATCGATGGCTACATTGAGGAATTTGATGCATCTCAAAGCATAACAAATCTATGATAAGGACATCTCATGAGTCATAACATAACCAATCGATGAAGATGAATAGACTTATGCAGATATCAATTATTACCTTGAGGAATTTGATGCCTTTCTGTGTATTAAAACTCTGGGATTAAGATGAATATCAATATAAGGGATTTATAAATCCCGTTTATCAATTTCTTACTTTTAAAAAGTTTTCTGTGGCTGCAGAATGCTTTTGCAATTAGTGGGGAATTTGGACTTTTGGAGGGTCGTTCTGCTTCTTTGATTCACCCTATTGTAATGGGTGGCTTGCTTGTTTATACTATGTGGACCGGATTTCTTGGATGGCAATGGAGAAGAATTCGCACCATTCAAGATGAAATCAACGAGTTGAAAAAACAAGTGAAGCCTCAGCCCAAGAAAGAAGGAGATCCACCATCTCCACCTTCACCATTAGAAACAAAAATCCAACAACTCACAGAGGTTAGTTCACACATACATATTTTTCAGTTATATTTTTTTATTTATTCTTCAAATACCTGTCTATATTTGTGTAGGTTATGTATGTAGATAGAAATTGTCAAAAAAACACAACACTTTGCACCTTTTTCCGGTGCTTTTTTCTGGCAGAGTTCCACTATGGAACTATGCCCCTGGGGTTTTGGCACATTTTAAACCGACCTAGAAGCTCGAAAAATCGAGCAGAGTTCCGGATCTAGTGGAACTCTTCCTTCATCGAATTGCTGGATTCTGGCCCAGAAAGTGCAAAGTGTTGCGTTTTTAGACAACGTCAGATAGATATATTAATTTTCATTTTTCTTGGTTCTTCCATGTTATGTGTGTATTGTTTTCCTTTCTTTCTAATGCCGACCAAGAAACAGTGGCCATTAGGGACCAAGTTTTATATGCATTCTTAGGTGGCCAAATGGGCAGTTAGCTTTGTATTGAATCCAACCATTTATTTGACTTTTAGGAGAGGAAAGGGCTGCTAAAGGGCTCATTCAGAGAGAGGCATTTTAATGCTGGTTCAATCCTGTTGGGATTTGGAGTTTTTGAGTCCATAGGTGGGTGTTTTAACACTTGGGCGAGAACAGGAAAGCTTTTTCCTGGACCTCACTTGTTTGCAGGAGCAGGTATGTTTTTATCCTCTTCAATTTTCCTTTTTCATTATGGCTTAGGAGGTCTGCACTGTCCACTTACTAATTTCTGATCGTCACATCTAGCTGCTTACAATTTTGCACTTCGAATAATGTATAAATAGTTCTTGCATCCATAATGGTGTTAAATCTTGAGAGAAACCTACAGCAGTAGGATTAGAATTTACAGCACATAAATATTCAGCGGGGAAATGAAACTCAAAATTATAGAACAGCCATAGCAGAGAAGCACACACAACAACAAAAAGTTTTTCCTTCTCTGGGAACAAATCATTGTCTTCCTTCTTGTTTTCTTTTGTTCTATAAAGAATATTCAAACAAAGAAACAACGCTGTCCCAAAAATTAGGAATACAAATGGGGAATGGCTCTGCATCTGAAAAACAAGAATGCAATCCGGACACTGCTTTACAGATTCCATATACAAGTGGAAAGTACTAGTTACCTAAATGATTTAAATGGCAATATTTTAAACATCTCCCACTTGGCAGTTACATTGACCAATGTTTTATCCCCACCTTATCCCTACACAAAGCAAATTTCCTTCCTTCCACTGCCTTAGTTAAAGAATCTGCCACATTATCATGAGTCATAACCTTAAGTATAGTTGCTTCACTGGATTTCACCACCTCTTTGATGTAGTGGAATTTCACCTTGATATTGTTAAACTAGTAGCAACAAGGAAGGTCTTCCTGCATGCATGTGTTCTTGCAAGCAGAAGACTTGTTACCACCTAAGTTGTACTTAGTGGTTTTTATCAAGTGAGCCTGGTGAACCGGACAAAGATGATTTGTTCGGACTTCAGAAGACCTTCGGAAGTGCTTCTTAGAAGTGCTTGTTGTACTATATCACATGTTCATACCCCCTTGGGGGAGTTGTAATAAATGTTCTAGCATGATAGTGTCTGTAAAAGACTCGGTCTCATAGACGTTATTTGTCAATCCGATCAGCCAAGGGTGTTTTTTCCCTTGGTTATTATTGGTTGTTGAATAAACGACTTATAATTTCTGAGTTTTTCACTCAATACCTCCAAAGTTGGGGTAGTCGGCTTGAGATTTAGGCCTATCGAGGTTATTAGAGTCTATGTGTCAATGTATAAACATGCTAGGCATTATGGTTGAGTCATATGAACATGTCTAAATCCCCCTAAGTTTTTAATTATTTTTTAATTTTTTAATTTTTTCAGTGTTTTTTATTAAAATTTAATTTTTCCAAAACTTAAGCTATTTTTTAATAGTTTAATTGGAAAAATTGGTTTTGTAATAATAGTGGGCTCAATAATTAGTTTCAGTCATGTAGGTGCTCATTTTAAGAGCACCCAGTAAACCTATAGACCCACTATTTCCAAGTTTTGAGTGATTTTCCATCACTCAGGTCAGAAAGCCCCAAAAAATCAAATATTGATTATTTAATTGATGAATTAATTAAATAATGGAGAAAACCCCAAATCCCAAATCATTGGGATTTGCTCCGATTTAACTGAAATCAGTCTCATCGGCTTGAGATTGACTGATCTGACAATTCCTTGACTAAAGGAGGTGATCTGGGCTGATCTGGGAGTGCACCACAGCATGCAATCTTGGGAATTTCGGCCCCCCTCTCTCCTCCACACGTGTGGGCTCATCTGGATGAGTTTTGGTGGATGCTTCAGTCAACAGGTTGAGGTGTCAGTCAGAATTGACAGTTTAGACTCAGTGGAAGCTCAGTTCAGCTTCAGATCAAGCATTGATGGACTCTCCTTCAGCTGCAGTTGTCTATCTCCTTGGGATTTGCGCCCCCTCTGGTCTAGGGTTTCAATTTTTTGTATAAATAAAGCATGGCTACCTCCTTTCCGAGTTAGTAAGAGTTGGATTGAGGAGCTATTGCTGTTGTAATACTGTGTAATATTTTTTGCTATTGGAATAAAGTGAAGCTTTGGAGGCAAGATGGTGTCATGTCATTGTATGTGTGGATGAGCATTGCCATGTTTTACTGAGGTAACCTGTATCTATGTTCATAATTTGCTGATTGTTTGTGGATTCATTGCTAAGATTGATAATAAGTTTATTATAATCTTGATAGGAAAGGAGTTTGTTAATAAGTTTGTTGGCCATCTCTTTCCTTTTTTATGCATGTTTAGAGATCCAGATTCAGCATGTTTTATAACTTTATCTGCATGTTATTCTGAAATCTCTATGTATGTATTAACCGGATCTCACAAGTATTTTGGCAAGTCTTTGGATTCAGTTGCAGTTTCCTAGCTTGGAGAGGATGTTGATCTAGTTTGCTTTTTTACTCTCTCCAAAACCATTCAAAGGCATAGTTCCTCGACATTCCACCGGAAAGCTCCACGGTTGATCTTCAAGGCTTCCAACAACAAATGCTCTTCTTTTCCTCTTCCTCCTTCAATTTTTTCTAAAATCAGTCCGGTTACTTGTTTGCAGAGTTAAAATTGTTTAAATCTATCAATTTCAGAGTTTATTTTACATAGATCTTGCTGCTTTAAAGCTCATAAACTAGATTTCATTCCTAAAAGAAAATTTACAAGCATTCTAGATCTAGTTTTAGGGAAAATTGTCATTTTTCAAGGTTGTGAAAGTAGATCTAAAGCTTGTTGAATGCATGGTTGTTTCCTTAGAATCTAAAAAGTTATATTCAACAATTTAAGTGCTTCATATTGGCTGAACCCAAAGCAGGCCAAAATCCCAAGGAAATCTTGCTTTCCTTGGTTCCTTTTCCGCTTCTTTAAAAACTAGTTTTAACTTAGAATTTTTGGGTAAAAAGTTTGTTCATCCAAAAGTACTTTCAAAGTACTTTTGGGCATATTTAACTGTGATAAGCTTGTTGGTTTTTAGCAGGTGTAACAGAAAATAGGAGGAGGCGCTGTCCGGAAAGCATTTTTGGACCATTCGAAACCCTCTAGGGGGTCTCCGTCTTCCCAAAATTTCAAATTTTTGCAATTTGTAAACATTTGGTCTCATTCCATATAAGGACCAGGTGGATTAATTTTAGTTTGCTGATATTGTAATTGCTGCTAATAAAAAGAAAAATCTTTTCGAATAGGCTCTTTCACCATCCCCCCTAGGGGGATCCACGTCCGTTTCACTTTTTTGCATTTTTCCTTTTTTCTGTTCTAGTTTAGTATTGACATGTAGGATTGTATACTTTGATAATATTTTTCATTATTCCATATTTTCAATTCAAAAGTAGTCATACTACTTACCCCACGACTTCCCAATTGACCCGCAAGGGGAAAGAGATGCGTGGTAGGACTAATTAAAAAAATGGTGTTGTGTATCTCTGATTCCATTTTCATTAATTGTTTTGATAATCATAATAAAATCAACCCCTCCTTGATTCCCTGATTGAGGTCCACTTGGACCGAAAGAGGTTCCTAGAGGGTTTTTTTTAATAAGAACACCTCTTTTAAAATTTACTAAAAATAACAAAGACTCCAGTGTGTATGCTCTGTACTTGGCTGCGGTTCGTCTGATCAGTCAAGCTGCATCAAAAGCACTTGAGTGACTAGATTAATTAGTCTTCACCTCCCAAATTGACAAACCATCAGGCGAAAATCCAACGCCTCGAACGAACTGCAAACGGTGGCAAAATACCCAAAGCAGTGGGAACAACTGGAAAGTGACCTCGAGGCGCCGATCTCTATCACACCTTGACGGGTGCGTTATGAACAATAGTCTCCGAGACTTCGTTCCATCCCACAAACACCTTGCGGGTAGCCGTGAAAGTTCACTTTTGGACATACTCCAAGTACCCCTCGGGTATATCTGGAGTCCCCTTTTCGCCTAAATTAATTCATTCACATTCCACATTCATTTAAAATCTACCAAGAGACATTTGCAAAACATTCTTTCAAGCACATGCAAGCATATTATTTTCTCTGTTGACTCCATTTAAGGCACTGGTGATTTACTTTGATCAATTCTTTCGATTATATATATATTGAGTGTCATTACTATGCTTATATGCTTTAAATCTTGCATCTTGTTATCTTTTATTTCCACTGGTTAATTTCAAAACTCCTAATTAATATAACACCATCACACTGAGTAATTAGCTTTAGTAATTTAATAGGGTCTACCCCCCTTGGATTCGTTAGGAGTTAGCCTGAACGAAGGAGTCAAGAACAAGGTGATAGCCTTGACTCGAGACTTGCCCCCAAGGACACACCGAGTGGCTTGAAGATTTCTGCCACGTAACCCAGGTGTGTGAAAGGCGGCAACAAGACTTAAATTAGGAAACCAATTGTATTTAATTTATTTTTCCTAAGTTTACTTTGAAAAAGAAATTAAAGTGATCTAAATTAACTTTAGTGAAACACTAGTTAAAGTGAAAGTGAAATTAGGTTTTTTGCTTTACCACTAGTTAAAGTGAAAGTGAAATTAGGGTTTTCGCTTTACCTAAAGTTATAAAAGAGAGATCAATTGGTGGAGAGAACACACACACTTGTATTCCGACAGAGACAGGATACAGACAGGGAGAGAAAGTCAGACAGAGGATTTAGCTGAGAAGATGGAGGAGCGAGTAGCAGGATCATCGAGCTTCGTACAGCTAGGCCGTACACTCACACGGGAGGGTGTTGAGGTTTAGCTAGGATTTGCCCAGTAATTCTGTCGGATACTGCATTTGCCAGATTTGGGTGAATTTGCAGTGACTGTAAAAGTTCCATATTTTCTCATAATAAAATCTATATCTGACTGCTGCACCAGTTTTCCCATCTTGGGTTTTTCTGGGGGTTTCCATACCCAAAATAATAGTGTCAATATTTTGATGTGATGTTGTGAGTTATTTCTCAGTTTTATATTCCGCTGCATACTGTAAAAGATAGTCATGTGTGGTTATCAGTTGATATTTTGCATGCATTGTTTAACCCTAGTTGAATATTAAAGGAAAATTTACATGGTATCAGAGCTCTGGTGAGCTAAAGCTAAGAGATTTACAGCAGCAGTGATAGATCAGGGGCAGATCTATAGGAAGACACAAACCTAGACTTCCAGATCTAGGGTTTGATAGGTACACTTCACTATAGCCGTGCAGTTGAGAGTTGAGAATAGACTTCAGGGTGCTCAGAACTTTCCTACATGGAAAGAAAGGATCACAAGGATCCTGGACATCAGTGATGCAGAGGAGCACATTGACTCCACGAAGGTTGCACCCACAGATCCGGCAGATCTAGCAGCTTGGAAGAAGATTGATTCCAGAGCCATGTTGATTATCATGGATGGAGTGAAGGACCATATAGTCCCTCACCTTTCTGGTAAGAAGACCACATTAGAAATGTGGAAGGCTTTGGAGAGTTTGTACCAGAGCAAGAACGAGAACCGGAGGATGGTGTTGCAAGAGAGGATGCACAGCACCAAGATGACTAAGGGAGAAGGAGTGGTGCCTTATCTCACGAGGCTCACACTGTTCAAGGATGAGCTTGGAGCTATTGACCCTAAGACAGATGATGAGGAGCTAGTTCGGATAGCCCTCAATGGATTCTCTAAACCATGGGACACCTTTGTCAAAGGTGTTGTGGCTAGGGAGAAACTCCCTGATTGGCAGAGACTATGGGATGACTTTGTGCAGGAGGAGCCGCATGGGTTAAGGATCAGGCTCATCCAGCAGTGCCCCACAGATTGTGGATGAGGAGGCTCTAGCCCTTACAAGGAAGATCAAGGGGAAGGCAAAGAGGAAGAAGGATGGTAAGAAGAACCTTGACGTGCCAAAGGTCAAGTGTTTTATCTGCCATAAGCAAGGACACTTTGCCTCCCAGTGCCCAGACAGAAAGAAGAAGAGTAACACTCAGATGGTTGGATCTGCAGAGGTGGATGAGTTCAGCAAGAACTTCGATGAGGAGTTTTGTTTGATAGCTTGCATGGCAAGCACCACAGGGAGCAGCATATGGTACATTGATAGTGGAGCATCTAGTCACATGACTGGACAGAAGGGATTCTTCAAAGACTTGCAGGAGGGTGGAACAGGGATCCACGTTGAGCTGGGTGATGATGTGTAGTATCAAGCGCAGGGAGTTGGCACTGTTTCGTTTGAGAGGGAGTCTGGCAAACCCCTCAATTTTGCTGATGTGTTATATGTTCCAAGACTAACCAAGAACCTTATATTAGTCTCCACTCTGGAGGACAAGGGATATCAGGTGAAGTTCTGTGACCATAGAGTGTATATCAGGCCCAAGGGGTCAGATAGGAGCTTGGATCGGGTAATTGGCAAACGGAGCGAGAAAGTGTACAGATTACACTTTGAGCCTACAAAGGCTCTAGTCAGCAGCAGCAACAACATTCAGGGTGAGTTGTGGCATAGGAGGATGGCACACTTACACCATGGAGCACTGAAGCATTTGAGACAGGCAGTCATTGGAGTTCCTCAGGTACAGGAGGAAAAGCATAACCACTGCAAGGGTTATGCTTTGGGGCAGAACATCAAGAATCCTTTCCCACGGAGTGAGCACAAGTCTAAGGAGCCCTTGGACATGGTGCATTCGGATGTATGCGGACCTATGAGTGTCCATTCGTTCAATGGTTACAGTTACTGCGTAACCTTCATCGATGACTATTCCAGGAAAAGCTGGATCTATTTCCTGAAGGCCAAGTCAGAGGTCTTTGAGATGTTCCGAGAGTTCAAGACTCTTGTGGAGAACCAAGCAGGAAAGAAGATTCGGTGTTGAGGACAGACAATGGAGGTGAGTACACTTCCAATGAGTTCATGGAGTATTCTTCGGCTGAGAGGATCAAGAAGGAGCACACAATTCCCCATACCCCATAGCAGAATGGAGTTGCAGAGGAAGAACAGGACTATGGTTAGAGCAGCCAAGGCCATGCTATTTTATCAGGGATTACCACTATTCCTCTGGCCCGAGGCATAGAAGACTGCAGTATACATTCAAAACAGGTGTCCCCACACAGCCTTGGGGAGGAAGACACCAGAGGAGTTCTTCACAGACACTAGGCCAGATGTGAGTCACATTCGCATATTTGGCAATGTCTGCTATTGTCATTTTCATGCTGACAATAGGAAGAAGATGGACCCTTCTAGAGAGAAGGGGTTACTTGTTGGTTACAGCGAGATTTCGAAGGCTTATAAAGTTTACATTCCTACTCGCAGGAGGATCATTGTGAGCAGGGATGTCCAGTTCGATGAGGACAAGGCCTTGCAGAAATCTTTGGACTTACCAGCAGAGCAGCAGCCAACACAGGAGTCGAGAGTCAAGTTGGAGGAGCTAGACGTACAAGTATAGGTACAAACATGAAGCACAAGTTCTAGTGGTCAAAGGGAGTCAGGTGGACAAGATCCTTCAGTTATTGACTTAAAGGATGAGCTGCAGCAGGAAACGGATATCCAAAAGCCGGAGCAGGTTGATACTAGGCCAAGGCCTAAGTGGTTTAGATCCACAGTGCAGGATTCCAGGCAAGTAGATCCTCCACAAACATCTTTTAGACGGAGTGTACCACTAGAGAGGCTTAGTTATATGGCACTGATGACAGAGTTGATCAACTCTAAACCTTCCAGCTTCGGGGAGGTTGCACAACATGATGTGTGGCAGGAAGCTATGGTTGAGGAGTATGACTCCATTATGAAAAACCAGGTATGGCAGGTTGTGTCGAGGCCACAAGGGAAAAAGGTGGTGGGATCTAGATGGATCTACAAGGTGAAGCATGCAGTAGACGGAAGCGTGGAGAAGTACAAGGCGCGCTTCGTGAAAAAGGGGTTTTCACAGAAGGAGGGTATTGATTATGAGGAGACCTTCGCCCCTGTTTCCAAGTATTCTTCCATTCAGACCATTATCTCACTAGCAGCTGAGATGGGTTGGCATGTCCATCAAATGGACATCAAGACTACCTTTCTCAACGGAGTGATAGAGGAGGAGGTGTATATTGAGCAACCAGAGGAGTTTGATGTGGAGAACAAGGAGACGCATGTATGCAGACTGCATCGAGCTCTTTACGGGCTCAAGCAGGCACTTTGAGCATGGTACTCGAGGATTGACAGCTATCTACAGGAGATGGGATTTCAGCGGAGTGAGGCTGACCACAACATGTACTTCTTGATAGGTGAGGTTCCTCTCATACTGGTCCTATATGTGGATGATCTCTTTTTGACAGGAGATGAGAGGCTGATTGGAGACTGCAAGTCCAACCTTGCAGTCGAGTTTGAGATGAAGGACCTTGGGTTGATGCATTACTTTTTGGGCTTGGAGGTTTGGCAGAGAGATGGATATTTTTTCATCGGACAGGGGAAGTATGCAGTAGATGTCCTGAAGAGATTCAGGATGGAGGACTGCAAGCCTATGGCCATACCTCTAGTTTCCAACTGGAGGAAGATTGATGCATCAGGATCAGACGGATTTGATCCTACCTTGTATCGTCAACTTATCGGATCGCTTATGTATCTGGTCAACACTCGACCAGATATCAGCTTTGCAGTCAACTCTTTGAGTCTGTTCATGGTGGACCCTCATAGAGTGCATTGGACGGCTGCAAAGCACATACTTCGCTACATCAGAGGTATAGTGGAGTATGGATTGGTTTATGAGCACAGGGGGGAGTGTACAATTAGCAGGTTTCACAAATGTTGACTGGGTAGGATGTGTAGAGGACCGGAAGAGTGCTTCAGGTTGTTGTTTCAGCATTGGATCAGGGGTTGTCTCTTTGTTCAGCAGGAAGGATAAGTCAATTGCATTGAGCTCGACAGAAGCTAAGTACATGGCAGCCAGCATGGCTGCTTGTGAGGGTATGTGGCTGAGGAAGTTACTTGCAGGGTTGTTCGAGTGTGAGCTAGAGGCTACAGTAGTTCACTGTGACAATCAAAGTGGCATCAAGCTATCTAAGAATCCAGTGTTCCATGACCGGAGAAAACACATAGACATCATATACCACTTCTTGAGAGATTGTGTTCAGAGGGGAACCATTTGGTTGGAGTACATACATATAGATGAGCAGGTGGCGGACATTTTCACCAAGGAACTTTGCAGACAGAGTTTTGTGAAGTTCAAGGATAAGTTGGGGTTGCTACTGAATCCCTTCTTTGTTGAGAGGGAGTGCTAAACTAGTAGCAACAAGGAAGGTCTTTCTGCATGCATGTGTTCTTGCATGCAGAAGACTTAAATTAGGAAACCAATTGTATTTAATTTACTTTTCCTAAGTTTACTTTGGAAAATAAATTAAATTGATCTACATTAACTTTATTGAAACACTAGTTAAAGTGAAAGTGAAATTAGGGTTTTTGCTTTAACACTAGTTAAAGTGAAAGTGAAATTAGGATTTTTGCTTTATCTAAGGTTATAAAAGAGAGATCAATTGCTGGAGAGAACATAGACACTTGTATTCCGACAGAGAGGATACAGACAGGGAAAGAAAGTCAGACAGAGGATTTAGCCGAGAAGACGGAGGAGCGAGCAGCGGGATCATCGAGCTTCATACAACTGGGTCATACACTCACACAGGAGGGTGTTAAGGTTTAGCTGGGATTTTCCCAGTGATTCTGCCAGGTACTGCATTCGCTAGGTTTGGGTGAATTTGCAGTGATTGTAAAAGTTCCATATTTTCTCATAATAAAATCTATATCTGACTGCTGCACCGGTTTTCCCATCTTGGGTTTTTCCGGGGGTTTCCATACCCAAAATAATAGTGTCAATATTGTGATGTGATGTTGTGAGTTATTTCTCAATTTTATATTCCGCTGCATACTGTAAAAGATATTCATGTGTGGTTATCAGTTGATATTTTGCATGCACTGTTTAACCCTAGTTGAATATTAAAGTAAAATTTACAGATATGCTTTGGCCATGGATGAAACTTGGGATTCTTTTCCAAAGCAAATGCACTTTTATGTCATAGCAAAAAGGCATGGGCCCATGTTCAAGTCCAATATCTTTGCATAATTGCTGCAACCAAATAGCTTCCTTGGAGGCCTTTGAAGTTGCAATGTACTCTGCTCCAGTACTAGAATGGGAAACTACTTGTTGCTTCTTACTTCTTGTTAACCCCCAGTTGTGCTTATAGTACTAGAGTGCTAAGATACAACAAGATTCCATCAAGCTGGTTCCATTGCAGGTACATCCAAACATTGACATTGGTCAAAGCTTATTCTAGAGTCAATTTTCCCAGTCTAAGAAAACTGTTGTTCTTGCCAGTTTGTTTTCTTCCAGGAGCCAGAAAACTGGGCCTGCACAAATGAGATGTTTATATATTTAGGTTCCTTGTAAAATAGAGAGTCTAATGAGACTACTTTTGCCCACATGTGAGATGTTGTTTTTTTTTTACCAATGTCTTGTTTTTTTCTTTTTTATTTTCAAAGACAAAAACTTATCTCCATGATCAGATTCTCCTACTTTTTATTTTTTATTTTTCAGAGGAAGACTTCTTTTTGGGCATGTCTATAATTCATAGTTTCTATGTATGGCAGTTATAGGTTGGATGTCATGGTTCCAACCATGGAGTGGTTGGGTAGTTCAAAGTGTTGGTGGGTGAAGGGTGATGAGCCAACTAATGTTGAACAAGTGGATTGTCTCCTAGAGTGACACATGGCACTTAGTTGGAAGGTATCCATCTATATGAGATTCTAATGGCATTGTCTTAAAACCCTAACTCTTGCTAGTTTGACTTTTCAAAGACAAAATTCTCATGACCATAATTGCTTTCCAAAACCCTAATTCAAATTGTTGTGTTTAGGTGTCATTTTTGCTTAGTTTGACTTTCCAAGACCTTAGTTCAAGTTTCCAATTTCGTTCACATCAAACCCTAATTCGACCCCCTTTGCATAATTAGGAATTTTGCTAAGTTATTCAAGCTTTAAAAGCCTAATCTGACTTTATTATTGCATGCAAAGAAAATATTTAAATCAAGGTCGTTGTTGCTAAGCTTGTCAAGTAGAAAAGCTAGTTTGACTCTCTCTCATAATTAGAGGTTTTTCCAACTCTATTAAAGCTTTGAAACCTAATATAGCTTACTTATTCACAAGAGAATTCGTGGAGTTCTTTGGGGTGTATACCAGCAATCATATGCCCAATTCAGCGATGGTAAGCTGTGAAAAACAACGTTATGGATATAATAGATACAGGAAATACGCTTAGACAACTGTTGTATGACATGGTATTTCCAGCATTTAATCAAAGAAACTCTCTAAAAAAGATACCTCTGAAAACTAACAATGTGCACATGCACACCCTATGGGGTGATTTGAAGTGAGGGACTCCGAGGAGCAAAGTGCAAGGTAGGGGTACCCCTCTCTCCCGGTGGTAGAGCCTCTAAAAGATCTGACTTTGTGAAGGAAGGAGACCAAGTGGAAAATGACCTCAAGGCGAAAGGTGTTGACATTAAACTATGCCTGCATAATGGGATGCAGGATAGTGAACTTGCATCAGATGATGCGCTTGAGAAGAAAGTTCTAAACTCTTTCCATCTGGGCCTAGTCTGTCTGCACTAAGCTCAATCCCCAAATCTTGGAGGCATAGAGAATCATGGGTCTAATGATCGCTTCCATGAGATAGAGTTTGGAAGAGATGTCCTGGAACTGGTTTTGGAAGCATTGTCTCTTGATGAGGGCGAACTATAACCTTTGCTGAGTCAAGGTTGGAGGGCCTCTTGCATACCAAATAGAGGAGTCGTGAATTGTACACCCAAGTAAATGTAAGATGTGGTGATCTCAATCTCTTCCCCTCGAAAGTAAAAATGTAAGTCTATAAGAGAACCCTTTGATGCATTGAAGACCATAACCTTGGGTTTTCCTAGTTTGACCGTCATTTGTCGAAAGTCACAAAAGTTGGCCAAGGTATCAAGTTGTTGCAGTAGGCCCTTAAGAGTAGAGGCCAATAACACCAAGTCATCTGCAAAAAGGAGGAGGGAGATCAATGAAAAATTTCAAGAACCCCAACCCGATTTCAGTTTCAGTTCAACATGGTTTAATGCCCAAACCCCAACATTAGCATGTGCATTAAGATTTAAAAATTTTAACTGAAAGCATAAAACACATGAGATTTCTTTTCTTCTTTTGAATTCTGGAAATTATGGCAACTCTAAATTCTTACTTGGAAATATAAATTCAGCCACACACATGAAAATTAAATGCTCATATTTTTTGTCAAATTGACCCAAGAAAAAACCCGAAGGGAAAACCTATATGAGAGAGAAATTTTATTAAATCTTCATGCAAAAAATTAAATATGAACAACAATACTTATCTCCCTGAAACACCTCGAAAAATGTGCCAAAATTTTCTTGTATGGACTACCTCGATTTTCGTGTTGTACAACCCTCATGTGTGGCTGTACGACCTGCCTTGAAAAATGTGCCTGCTTGTGAAGGAAGCAGAGGAGTCTGTGGGGCCACCTAGGAAGGAGGTCAGAGAGAGCAAGGCACCTAAGAGTTTTTCCAGCTATATGGCACAGGTGACTAGCTTGCGTGAGTCCGAGCCTACTACTTATGAGGAGGCTTCCGTACACCATATTTGAAGAGATGCCATGATGGAAGAGTACAATTCCATCATGAAGAATGGGGTGTGGGAAGTGGTTCCAAGACCAGAGGGGAAGTTAGTTGTGACTTCCAAGTGGCTCTACAAAATCAAGCATGCTGCAGATGGCAACATCGAGAAGGACAAAGCTCGATTTGTAGCATGTGGGATCTCACAAATAGAGGGAGTTGAGTATGACGAGACCTTTGTGTCGATTGCTATATTTTCTTCGATCAGAGCAGTGATCTCTGTCATGCAGAGATGGGTTTGAGGATTCATTAGATGGATGTGAAGACCACTTTTCTCAACGGTCTTTTACAGGGGGAGGTATATCTAGAGCAGCCACAAGGATTTGAGATTCATGAGAGAGATTCTCATGTTTGCAAGATAAAAAAGGCCTTGTATGGGCTGAAGCAAACCCCTCAGGCTTGGTACTCGAGGGTTGATTCTTATTTGCTTTCGATTGGGTTTCGAAAGAGTGAGGCAGATCCCAACTCCTGTTATCGGAACTGGACTGGTCATCGAACCGGCGAAGCCCAAAATGTGAACCAGACCGGAAACCGGACCGGAACGGGCAAAAAACAGGGTAAAAAAACGACTGACTAAAAAATACATAAAATGTTCATATTTTATAAAAAACATATATATATTCATGTGCATACATATGAATCTAGACCATTAATACAAAAATATGCAAAGTTTCTCATATATATAGCAAATATGGGTGCAAATATCCAAAATAGCACCTAGTGCAATACATCTCTGAGGTTCTGAACCAAAGTACATTAACAAAGAGGCTCCAAAGTACATCAGCAAAGTTTTATTTTCTGGTTTTTTTTTTTAAATTGAGTTTCCTGAGTCCCCAGTCCAAACCAGCCGGTTTTGACCGATTCAGCCGGTTCCATACCCGGTCTGGAAAAAAATCTGGTTTTTTGAAATTTTTTTGCTGACCAGACCGGCCAACCCTGTAAACCGGTCAGACCGGCCGGTTTTGTCGGTTTCGGTCTGGTTCCGATAACACTGATCCCAACCTTTACTACATTGTGGTTGGAGGTGTTTCGCTCATTCTTCTACTATATGTTTTTGACTTATTCATTACAAGAGGGGAACATCTGATTGAGGCTTGCAAGAAGGATCTTGCTTCGGATTTTGAGATGACCGACCTTGGTTTGATGCACTACTATTTAGGCATGGAGGTATGGCAGGAGGATGGACACGTTTTCCTGGGACAAGGAAAATATGTTGCATATATTCTGAGGAGATTTTGAATGGAGGATTGCAGATCCATGTCTACACCCATGATCACCAACTAAAAGAAGCTTCATGCTTTTGAGGGAGAGTTGATCCTACTTTGTTTCGTCGGCTCATTGGTTCGTTGATGTATTTGGTCAACACTAGATCAGATATGAGTTTTGCGGTGAACACTCTTAGTCAGTTCATGGTGGAGCCTAGGAGAGTGCACTGGATAGCCACAAAATATATTTTGAGATACCTTGTTGGGACTAGATTATGGTTTGGATTATAGGAGCTCAGGTGGAGTGGACTTGGTTGGCTTCACGGATTCAGATTGGGCAGGAAGTGCTTCGAATGGAAGAGCACTTCCGGTTGTTGTTTTAGGTTAAGCTCGACAGTTGTGTCGTGGTTCAGTCGAAAGCAAAAGTCCGTTGCTTTGAGTTCTACAGAGGCTGAGTACATGGCAATCAGTCAGACTAGTTGTGAGGCATTGTGGCTTCGTAAGTTCATGGTTGATTTATTTGGTCAAGATTTGAGACCTATTATCATTCACTATGACAATCAGAGTTGCATCAGACTCTCTGAGAATCCAGTGTTTCATGACAGGTCAAAACACATTGAGATCAGATACCACTTCATCAAAGATTATGTCCAGAGAGGAGTTGTTGAGTTACAGTCATAGTTTTAAAAATCAGAATCGGTCGAGGGTCAACTCGAAATCGAAATCGGAATCGGTAATGAATTGGTCATAAATCGGCCGATTTGAATTTAATGACTCGGTTTACTAAAAAATACATCAAATATTTAAATTTTAAAGAAAAACAACATTTTCAAGATTTTAATCCATGATTTCAAAGCATTAGAGACAAAATATCTAAAGTTTTCTCATGTATATACTATATACCATATAAGAGTGAATATTTTAAAATTGCACAAAGTGTATTGTGCAATACATATGTAGGAGACTAGGACTAGGAGACTGGGAAAGGAACAAAATAAATAATCTATGAGGCCTATAGGTTACCTATAGGCTATATGGCATGTAGAGTCCAAAAAACATGCTAGATAGTTACTTACATACTACATAGTCAATTGTCATACATCATCAACTACATACTATATAGTCCACTGTCCCCATGGCTTCCCCTCACTGACACAGTCACACTGTTTGGAAATTGCTATTGTTGCAGCGTTGCTCCACAATGAGAATAGGCATAGGGAAATAGAGTGTGAGGGGGGTTCATTAAGTATATTTAGGCCCCAGGGTTAGGTTAGGAAAAAACAAGGCAAACAATGAAATTTCTGTGTTTTTTTCAAGTTTGCAGACCCCCCACATCTGAGAGTAAAAAAATATGAGTAAAAAATCGACCGATTTTTTACATAAATTGGCCGATCGAACCGGTTTTTTACATAAATAGGCCGATCGGACCGGTTTTTACCATAAATCGGCCGGTTTGGTACCAAACCGGTCAACCGAACCGATTTCCAGACTGATTCGATTCGGTTTGCCTTCAACTCGGTGAATCGGTCGATTCCAAAACCAATTTCACCGATTTTTTAAACTATGGTTGCAGTACATTTCTGCATATGAGCAGGTGGCAGATATTCTCACGAAGTCTTTGGGAAGAGGAAAGCACATACATTTTAGAGACAAGATGGGAGTGGTAAAAAACACCTTCCTCGGTAAGAGAGAGTGTTGATTTTTTTACCTAGGAAGTGTTTGTTCATTCATGCCTTGGGGTGGACAAGAACACTTTAAATGTGGTCCCTAGCCAAATTAAAAGGTGATAATGACTTTATGATAAAGTGACATTTTAATGAATGTTTGAGTTTATATTTTAAAAGTGACTTTATGAGCATTAATGAGGGTGAACATTAAATTCTCATTATTAATTAAAAAGTGATTTTTTAATGAGGAAATGAGATGGGCCCTAGATCTTATGTAGTTGGCTTTTAATCTAAGCCATTGATCTAGATGTGGAAGTGTTACCACCTAAGTTGTACTTAGTGGTTTTTTATCAAGTGAGCCTGGTGAACCGGACAAAGATAATTTGTTCAGACTTCTGAAAACCTTCGGAAGTGCTTCTAGGAAGTGCTTGTTGTACTATATCACATGTTCATACCCCATAGGGGAGTTGTAATAAAATGTTCTAGCATGATAGTGCCTGTAAAAGACTCAGTTTCTTGGACTTTATTTGTCAATCCGATCAGCCCAGGGTGTTTTTTCCTTTGGTTATTATCGGTTGTTGAATAAACGACTGATAATTTCTGAGTTTTCCACTCAATACCTCCAAAGTTGGGATGGTCGGCTTGGCATTTACGCCTATTGAGGTTATTAAAGTCTATGTGTCAATGTATAAACATGCTAGGCATTATGGTCGAGTCATATGAACATGTCTAAGTCCCCCTAGGTTTTAAATTTTTTTAATTTTTTAAGTTTTTTTTAAGTTTTAATTTTTCCAAAACTTAGGCTATTTTTTAATAGTCTAAATGGAAAAATTGGTTTTGTAATAAAAGTGGACTCAGAAATCAGTTTTAGTCATGGGGGTGCTCATTTTCAAACTTAGAGTACCAACGTAAACCCATAAACCCACTTTTCCTAAGTTTTGAGTGATTTTCCCATCACTCATATTAGAAAACCCTAAAATCAAATATTGATTATTTTAATTGATAAATTAATTAAATAATGGAGAAAACCCCAAATCCTAAATCATTGGGATTTGCCATGATTTGACTGAAATCGGTCTCATCGGCTTTGGATTGACTGAAGCTGACCATTCCTTGACAGAAGGAGGTGATCTGGGCTGAACAGAGAGTGCACCACAACATGCAATCTTGGGAATTGCACCCTCTCTCTCTCCTCCACACGTGTGGGTTCATCTGGATGAGTTTTGGTGGATGTTTCAGTTAACAGGTCGAGGTGTCAGTCCGATCAGCTCTTCGATTAATAGTTGCTCTCAGTGAGACTCAGATCAGACTCAGTTAGACTCAGATCAAGCTCAGCTTGACTCCACATACAGCTGCAGCCTCTCTCTCCTTGGGAATTGCGGCCCCCCTGGGCTAGGTTTCCAATTTTTGTTATAAATAAAGCACGGTTTTTCTCTCCAAACTAGTTAGAGTTGGATTGAAGAGTCGTTGCCATTGTAATACTGTTATATTTTCATTGTGAATAAAGAAGCTATGAAGGCTATACCGTGTAGTGCATATGTTTGTGTGGATTCCCGGTGTCATGCTGCTAATGTGGTAACTGCAATTTCTTTCCAATTTCTGTGCTGCTTTTGTTTTCTGGCTTCAAGGATTTGGTTGAATCAAGTAAGGGTGTAAACTAGGCAAGTAAGATTACTTTCTCTTGTTTATCCATATTATGTATGCTCCAAGATTTCAGTTATATGCTTAAATAAGATTATTTTTGCATGATCTTTCATTCTTGTTGCTTCATACATCTATATCCAGATCTCACGAGGTGTTGTGCAGGCTTGTCTTATTTAGTTGCAGGTTCCCGATTGGACAAAGGTGTGGATCAAGATTAACGCCATTTCTTATCCAATAAGCTCAAGACTCTGTCCCTCAGCGCTCGTTGCTTGAATGGAAAAAGAAGAGGAGAGAAGGTCGGCTCGTTGCTTGAATGGAACAAGCTGAAAGGAGGCCCTTTTCCAGTTACTTTGTTTATGCATGAGATCTAGTTACTTTGTTTATGCATGAGTTTCTGATTTATCATATGCAAAATATCACATTAGATCTCATACATAAGCATTCAAAAAGCTAGATCTCTGTTTTTCAAAAGTTTTCCATTAGCATCATAGATCTGGCATAAAGAAATTGTCCTTTTTGCATTGTGTTTTAAAAGAAAACTTGTAGTTTGCATGCAGTCGATTTCTGTTTTCTGTTATAAAAGATAAAATCCAACAATCAGCCACATTACATTGGCTGCCCTAAAGGCAAGCCAAGATCCCAATGAAAGCTTTCCTTGCTTTCCTTGGTTCCCTTTTTACCTTTTTAACTAGTTTTAACTTAGCTTTTTTTTTGTTTAAAGTAGGCTGACCCAAAGGTACTTTAAAAGTATTTTGGGGCATATTTCATTTTAATAAGCTCACTATTTTTTAGCAGGTATAACAGAAAGAGAAGGAGCTATTGTTCGAAAGTGGCTTTTGGGCCATCCGAATCCCCCCAGGGGTCTCCCTTTTTTACTGTAATCTTTAATTTTTGCACTTTGTAAGGTCTTGGTTTCATTCTGTATAAGAACCGAGAGGAATCATATCAATTTGCTAATATTGTAACCGCTAATAATAAAAATTATTTCCGAATAGGCTCTTTCGAGCCCATTCCCCATCCCCCCTGGGGGGATTCGCGTCTTTTTTTTCGTTTTTGCATTTTCTTATTTTTTTTCGCTCTAGATTAGTTTCATTTATGCAGAATAATATATTTTGATTACTTTTACCATATCTTCCATATCATAAGGTCAAAGTAATTTTAATACTTACCCCATGACTTCCCGGTTGACCCGAAAGGGGAAAGAGATGCGTGGTAGGACTAATTAGAAAACCTATGGTTTGCTTATTTTTTGTTGCTTGTCATTAATTTATGTAAACAGTCATCTAAAATCAACTCCCTCCTTGATTCCCCGATTGAGGTCCACTTGAACCGAAAGAGGTTCCTAGAGGGTTTTTCTTTCGAAAAACACATCCTTTAAAATTTACTAAAATTGACAAGACTACAGTGTGTATGCTCTGCACTTGGCTGCGGTTCGTCCAATTAGTCAAGCTGCATCAAAAGCAACGTGAGTGACTAGATTAATTAGGTTTCACCTTCCCCAATTAACTACCATCATGCGGAAATCCAACCCCTCGATCAAACCATAAACGGTGGCAAAATACCCAAAAGAAGTGGGAACTCCTGGACAGTGACCTCGAGGCGCCAATCTCTGTTACACCCTAGCAAGTGTATTATGAACACAGTCTCAGAGACTCCATTCAGCCCACACATTCCTTGCGGGTAGCTGTGAAGGTTTATTTTTGGACATACTCCAAGTACCCCTCGGGTATATCTGGAGTCCCCCCCCTCGCCTAATTTAATCCACTCATTTCCATTTTAACTTAAAACGTACCAAGAGGCAATTGCAAAACATTCACTCCAAGCACATGCAAGTACATTTGATTATTTTGAGACTCCATTTTAAGGCATTGGTTATTTGTTTAAATCTTCCTATATATATATATATTGTGTGTCAGCATTGTGCTTACTTGTGCTCATTTTTTATCTTGTCATCTATAGTTATTAATGTTTAATTTCAAACTCCTAAGCAACTCATTCAGTTTAACATTATCATACTAAAGTAATTTGCCTTAGTAACTTAATAGGGTCTACCCCCCCTTGGCTTCGTTAGGAGTTGAGCCTAAACGGAGGAGTCAAAAGAACAAGGTGACAGCCTTGAATCGAGACTTGCCCCCAAGGACACACCGAGTGGCTTGAAGATTTCTGCCATGTACCCCCCCAAGTGTGTGAAAGGCGGCAACAGGAAGTTACTCAAACAAAAAGGGCTTGGGAAAGGCAAAGGGAGATCATTGTTCACTTTTACAAGAGAGAATTTTGAGAGACGAGCATGAGAAGAAACAGGGTTTGGAGAGATTTCATTCCTGAAACTTGAGAGAGAAAGAGAGAAAATTTCTGCAAATATTCTAAAGACAGGAAGAGAAAAACCCTGGGCACAATTCCCAAGAACAATTTGTAGCAGGCACGAATTTCGAGACTGTACTGTACAGTCTGTACAGCAGTCCATACAGTTCTGTACAGCATGATTTTTGAGGTGAAGTACAACATTTAATGTTGTCTGTACAACACAGATTTTGAGGCAGCAGTCACGTTTTTCAAGGCAGGATATCTAGACACCATTTCTTCTACCATGTATATCTTCCCAACATCTCACTGATGCCAGCTACCTCAAAATCACTGTCACAGTGACACAACACTATCTGGTTTGAGTTCCTTAAACTGGACAATCAAATCTGTCTAGCTCTCTGATCAAGACCTCAAAACACTGCCTCAGCAACCCAATATTCTACGAACTGAATTTCCTCAACTTGGCCTTTGCCCCCTTGAAGTGAATAACTTTTCTGATACCAATTGTTAAACCTTGAGAGCAATCTGCAGCAAATGGAGAAGAATCTACAACACAGAAATAATCAGCAAAAAAATGAAATTCAAAATAACAAAACAGACATAGCAAAGAAGCACACGGTAACAACAAAAGAAATTCATTCTCTGGAGACAAATCATTGTCTGCTTTGTTTTCTTTTCATGAAGATTGTACAAACAAAAATTAGTGCTACCACTAAATTCAGGAACACAAATGGGAAACAAATCTGCTTCTTAAAAACAAGAATGCAATCTGGACATTGCTTTACATATTTGATATACAAATGGAAACTGCTAATTACACAGATGATGTAACTAGAAATATCCTAATAGATTGAAATTACAATTGGTCTACAGAATCTTGAAATGAAATGTAAATTGTATAAACCTATGCATTCGGGCTTCTTCGATAGTGGGACTATGTAAATCTGGAGAAAAAACATGCTTTAACTTTGTAGGAAACTGAAAGTATACCAAATATAAAATCTAAGATATTTTTGGTCATCTTCATTCTTTTCAAATGAGAAAGGAAAATGGAATTATTGAAGTCAGTGTGATGGTTTTCAATAGCCTATATACTAACCAGAGTAACCACGAACGATATCTCTTAAACTTCATCCAGTAGTTACTCAAGTCTCAAAATTCTAATTTTATTATAGTTGGCATGGAAACCTTGTGGTTTGATATATATATAGATTATATCTAAATCAAGGACAACCTATTCTCCAGAGAGAAGTGCAAGATAGCAATTAAAGTTCTAATACCTTTTGGTCTCAGTGCCCTCTCCATCTAGGGGTCTTCAAATGATGTAAATCTTAAAGCTCAAAGACAATGCTCCCCGGGGATCTCAACAACTTTTCAAATCAAAGCTTCAACTAACTATCTTTGGCATTGTCACAAAATCAAAACATCTTAAGATTATCCATACATATTAGATAAAGACCAAGCAAATCTAATAGCCTTTTGTTGCTTGTTTACTGAACAACAGTATTTTTGGCTGTGTATCTTGTCTACTTTTAGAACGATGTGAGATTCTATCATCAGGAGCTCAGAGATGAGCTTTTTTGTTCAGTCAAAATGTCAAAGGTCTATCACTATTGTCATTTTAGGGTTCTTAAGGTATAACTTCTTCATAAGGCCATTTTCATTTAATATGCATAACGTTTTTATTTTCCAATGTAACCGCCAAGATGCCAAATGCATCAATTATATCCATTTCGGTTTCTACAAACAGGGTATTCTAGAAAATCTGTAAGCATGGCATCCAACTGTGACATTAATTTCAAATGGAAAAGTAGTCGTACAAAATATTGACTGCAAATTGCAAACTCCATTTCCACCATGAGTTGATGGCACTGGCAGGAGGTGAATCCAGCCACTCTGGACTGTCTAAATGGTGCAAGTGCACAAAGCCTTGCCAAGCAATAAATAAATTCTCTCTTGAAGGGAGGGGAATCTACATACGCATGCAACACAGATATACACTTGAATTTTTGAAGTGCTTCCTCTAAACTCGATAGAAGCATTACGACCAGCCTGAAGACATTACAATTGCCCGGAAGAGGTCAGGCACCCCAACCCGCAGTGAGTAAAACAGCCTTTGAAGGTGGTACCAAACTGAGGGGAGATATTGACCCTGGACTTGCACCTGGCCTCGCCTAATCCCGCGAGGTTTAGCCTTGGTAGGTAGCCTGACATCCGACCTACTTAAACAGCAGCCCCATTGGCAACGATTAAATAGTACAAATAGCAGGAAACGAAGATTACTGTGATTGAAAAAAAATAAAAAAAGACGTGTTTCTCTGGACATTATATGAAAGCATTTGTGTATTTTATTACGCAAGCAATTCTTGTTTGCATTTTCTCATTTCTAACATTTCAGCAAAGAATTTCAGTGTAACCTTTCTCCATCCAGTAGTTCCAAAACAAACAAAAAAATGATTATGGTGTTTGTCAATTTCTCGAAACGTTTTTCTAATATCACATTCAGAAACATAATTCAGTGCAATGACTTTACTTTTCTGCAGTCTTATGTCTGACATTGCATGTTTACCTTGGCAGGTATTACCATTTTGTGGGCTTGGGCTGCTGCGCTTGTTCCTGCAATGCAGAAGGGGAATGAGATTGCAAGAAATCTTCATATAGCCTTAAATGCTATCAATGTTCTGCTCTTTATTTGGCAGATACCAACTGGCATCGACATAGTACTTAAGGTCCTGGAGTTCACAAAATGGCCTTGAAGAGAATGCCCATATATGTCTGAACACTATTTTTTATTGCAATTGACTGAAGGGTTGGCACATCATTAGTCATACAGCTGAACTCATGCTTCATGCTTTTTCATGGGCTCTACAGTTTTTCTGTTAATTAGATTTGTCTAAATATTTTTTCATTATATTATATAAGATTTTATGGAGATTGTAGATTGTATCGTATTTTTTAATACATTGTCCATGCAGGTATGGTGATTATTTAATTTAATTTTACAGTTATTATAATTTTGTTTCTTAAAAAAATGTTGATGAAAATTTGTTTGTGTTTTTTTTTTTAAGAAAAATGCCTCCTCTCAAGCTTTAAAAAAAAATACGTTACAGGAAATTGTATGAAAAAAATGTTCTGTACAAAATGTTTTCTGTCACTATTGATATTTGCATTCAATTTAATTTTGGGTATCAATTCATCCATATGAGGTTCTTATTGGTGTTGGTCTTTGATATTGTCCTTTCACGTGAACAGAGTTATGTCACTTGTCTTGAAAATGTGGATGTTGCAGTTTTTGATTCATGGTAATGTTGATGTAATTTCCTTCTGGCTGTGTGGATTTCAATATGGCTCCATCTTTATGGTTTTTTTTTACTGTGTGTTTCTTCAACCTGACCTTTCAGTTTGTTTGTTAGTGGGTAGGTGTGAGCCGGGTTAATGGTTGGTGACGAGAAACTAACATGTATCGCTATGTCAACAACTGCCATGGAAACTGCAATTGTGGGAAGAGGCAATCATGATCCTAATTCTAATTGTTGTAGATTTTTTCAGGACCGGGAAGATTGAGAAGTGATTTTCTCTGTAAAGGTATCCAGGGAATTGCTTATAGAGAGAATGTATTCATGGATCAGTGCGTGAAGAATAAATTGGAGTTCTAATCTAACACTTCAATAAAATATTATACTTTTTAAATAAAGGAAATGAATTGTTCAACGGAACTTTGATAGGTTACAAAATTGAAGAAAGTTGTGTATACTTAGATAATATTATGTGTTGAAATCAAGTTTAGCTAATCTATGGCTAGGTTGGCAAAACTAGGCGCTGTTGTAGGTGTGAACAGGCCAAGTTAACCAGATATATTGCTGGATTAACTCTCCTAAGTCTAAACCATAAGACATTAATGAAATTTGTGAAAATCAGGTTAGCCTAAGGTCTAAACTATATACTAAGGATGTATTACTGCTCCAACACCCTCCCTTAATCCAGACTTAGTACAATTTAGTGTTTGAGGCCTTGGCAACTAAGGCACAAGTCACCTTTTTATAAATTTTATTTATCCATGTACCAGAGGTAAGGAGGAAAACCTTATGGGAAAAACCACCCCTCAAAAATGGATTATGAAACAGAAACAAAATCTGCATATACTTCCAAACTAAAAAATGTCTGGAGGAATCTTCTTCTTGGGAAGAAGTGGAATGTGCTCAATCAACTCAGGAACAGCTGCATGATGAATCCTTAGACCATGTAGACCAACTGAAATGCACTGATGGGAGAGCAAATGGTACTCTTTAGATGAACTTCAAACCACCAGGTGAGTAATTCAAACCAAACAGGATGCCATGTGAGGAATTCGAACCACACAGGATGCCATACCTGAAAGACACTGTAAATGCTTGAGAATAGGTGACCCCAAGCGAGTCATAAGGATCTTGAAGCATCAACTTCAAATGAAGGTTGTAATCAGCTGCAAGAATGTGGAACAAAAGTCCCAAATGTGTCATTGTGATGGCAAAAGCTTCTCCATCTTCATATGAACTTGAAGGAACTCTACTAGTGATGGTGGAGGAAATATCTTCATTTTTCGAACCAATACTCTAATGTGAAGAAAACCCATCTTTCAGAGAAGGCTCGCTATGGACATCAACTAGCAATACATCTTGCCCATTCGTAACAGAAGACATAGAGGAGAAGGGTGAAAGTAAATCTTCAACAGTAGTGATGGCAGCAACTTGTATGCTCTCTTCATGAAACATAGCTTCTTGACAAGGAGAGGAAGCCACAGAGGAAGAAACTTGAGCTAGATCATTTGCTGAATCTTTGGCTATTTCTTCTTCTTCATTTTGAACAGCTTCTTGAGAAATGCATGAGGTCGAGATCATAGGAAGAACGCATAAGGAGGTGCCCATTTGCTTGCTCTCCATATAGCTCACATCTTGCTGCATGCCAAGAGCTTCATCTAGATTTCTCTAAAGCTCGAATGGGTAATCAGCAGAATCAAGGATGTAGCGCATTGTAGGAGGTATAGCTAGACACATAGTTCCATAGGCTCTATCATTGTCCTTAAGCCAAGCATCCTTCTCTTGACAGGACTCTGGTTCTCTCACAGCACCAATGGACACATCATAGAGACATTGCCTCTTGAGATATGCACACATCTTCGACTTCCATTCAGAATAGTTGAATAGGGAAAGTAGAGGAACAGCTTTCGAATCCATGAAGTTGTTGTAAAAACCTGCAATGAAAAACACTCACATAAACTGGAAATATGCCCTAAACAGCGACTCAACCTCGCAGGATTTGTTGCAACTCCATCTAGCTCTGATACCGTGTGAGAAATTCGAACTAGCAAGTGAGTAATTCGAACCACAGGAAAATCTAGGAGTGTTAGTGAGGTTCACAAATCAAATTTAGGTGCAAGATTCAGCAAAAACCATCAAATTACAGTTAAATTACACATAATGATAGTTGGAAACAAGATAATTTTGGACTGTCTTACTCTGAAATTGTTATTAACAGGTTTATAAATGTATCATAAGTGATTCAAATGGTTTTGGAAGCCAATTGTGAGCAAGAATCCCAAAATTGTCAAATTGGCATCAAACCCCCCTAGGTGGGCCAATCTCGTCCCAAATCTCTCCAAATGGCCACGAATTGTTGAAGTGGCATGGCTGATGTGTGCCAGGTCAATGATTACACCTTGGACAGCGTGGGTGTGGAAAAATGGATGGTTTAGACTCTCAATGCAACATTAATTGCACAAAATCAAGCCAAATTTGGGCAAAATCCCACTCTAGTGCCCCAAGTCAACTTGCCTTTCCACAATCAATGAATGGGAGCGCACCAGCAATGATGGTTGTGCATGTGTGGCTGGATGACTAGGCTGGAGTACCCATGTGGGTCATAGAACCTCAAATTACATGGCATATGCCCACCTAAGTACCAGTGGTCCACCTCATAGTGTATTAAAGCTTTAAAAAGCAATAAAATTGACTAATTAGTGTAACTAAGGTACTAATGATGGATTAATGTTCTAACACCCTCCCTTAATCCAACAACTAAGTATGCTCACAAAATGATGAAGGCCTTGGCAACAATGGCTTAAGTCACCTCAAGTACATAATCAAAATTTTCAATTTTATTTGTCCATGTGAAACCGAGGAAAGAAAGAAAACCTCATGGGAAAAACCTCCCCTCAAGAATGGACATGGGGCTAGACCTGCAATGATATAACAACAAATTACCATGATTCACTCACCCCAAGCAAAGATCTTAGGTAAGTGAAGGTCTTCTCAATGAAAGCCTTGGTAAAAATATCGGTAGTTTGCTCAGTGGATTGGCAATACTGCAGTGAGATCACTCTGTCATGCACTAAGCCCCAAATGTAATGCATGTGAATCTCTATGTGCTTTGTCCTCTGCCTCTGTACTGGATATGTGGGAAATGAATTGTTCAACAAAACTTTGAAATGTTACAAAATTAAAGAAAGTTGTGTATACTTAGATAATATTTTGTGTTGAAATCAAGTTTAGCTAATCTATGGTGCTCATAGTAGTTGATGAAATTGAAAAGAAAACTATATTGTAAGTACTAATAAATAATAAATAGAAAGCCGTGTAATAAATGACAAGTAAAATGAAATGTACATTAATTTGTCATATGAAAAAGTACACATATGTGAGTAAAACAATAAAGGCCCAGGTAGAAATCAAGATTTGACTCTAATTATAGTGGCAATCAACATTGGTATTTTCATTTGGTAAAGGGAGCACAAGGATTAAGGGTGCAATTTTAAGTGAAAGAGCCAGAGAATGAATGCATGCCTCTTTTTTTTCCGAAGTGAGACATATGAAGTGTCTTTCATCTCTACATAGGGGTTGAAGGAGAACAATGGTGCAATTCACATTCCTTCTAATGTTGCAATTTGTGGCATTGTCGTGAACTTCAATCCTTGACATTTGATGTTACCAATGTCAATGGTTGACCTTGTTAAGGTCAATCCTTGGGATTTATGGATAGTCAATGCCCAAGTCAACTTGAAGGGGATTTGTTTTTTCGTTACTTCGATTTATGGGTGGAATTAGTATGTGCTTTGATTGAAATTGGTTTCATGAAGGCCCAATGTAATTATCAAATGTCACGATAACATAGGTTGGTAACTTAGGAGGGATAGATCTAGGTATGTATACAATTTGCATGACCACTTTGAGTGAATCATTTACTAATCTTAATTGGCCTCATAAACTGCGGGATAACATTACTCACTGCCCTACACAAAAATATTTATTTTTCACGTGTGCCTGACTTGCAAAATTGGGCTAACATAAGCAATGAGCACTTATTCAATTTGAGTATGGATTGCATAATGTGTTGGTCACTAGGTCCATATTATTCCATTTGAATAATTGATAACCACTAATTTCTCTGTGACATCAATTGAAAATGTGTCCATTAAAAATAGATGAATAAAAATACCAAGATTAACTCCATACAAATAGTCCATACTACTTGTATACATACAAATAATACATATAAACATAAAAAATGTATGCATGAAAGACAAGGCATGTAATACCCCGGTTTCAACCCCAATTACATTAAATTATAAATGATGTAAATAGTATTAATAAATCATGGTATGGAGCACAAGGCAAAGGTCCCGCCATGGATTTAGTCTTCTACGTTTCAGCAATTAAAATTGATGCCGATGGTTATCGTGCTAGCCAATGGCACAATATAATTTTCTACATCATGTAAATATGCAATTAATAAAATACCCACAACTAGCTATGTCAATGCAACATTAAAGAAATGGGGGCATGATTTCACAAGGAATGGGGGGGTTATTCAAACCCATAAAGTGGTAAACTACCCAATTGGTCTTTTGTGCCCAGTCATCCAAAAGTGGTTAGGTTAGTTAATGCTTGGGGATGGGAAGAGTATGGAGCCCAAATTTGAATTGGAGAAGCCATCAAATTTTGGAAAACGTGTTTTGAGTTCCTAGGCAAATAAAACCCCAAAAACGTTTGCCCATTGCATCACTCATTCACATCCTCTCTTCTTCATGTGTTTTCTGGAGCTATGGGGCGTTCATCCTCACGTTGCAGCAGTTTCTTTTGTTTTCCCCGTCGCTGGGAAGTTGCTTTGCTAAGGTTCAATGGCTAGGATCTCTCCTAGGCGATTTTATGTTGTTTCCTTTTTCATTCGGTTGGGAAATTTCGATTTTTTGGGGGTTGCACACTCAATGGGAGAATAGATCCACGAATTGGGGAATATAAGGGGTTGTTTTTGCCCATGTGAAACCCATAGAACGTTTCTGAAACGAATTGTTCATCCTGGGTTGTTTTTCCCCATTTTACCCGTTCGTCTTGGGTTGCAAACCCATTTTTGGCTATGTTCTGTGGCCGGGAAGGTAGACCCATGATTTGTGTGTGAACAGAGATCGTTTTTTCCTTTGAAAGGCCATCCAATGTTTTATGAACAAGTTGGGTCACTTGGGTTGTTTTCCCCATTTGTCATTTCGATTTTGGGTTTCCATGACGTTTTTGGTTCATACTCAGAACTTGCATTTTGCTGTGTAGTGCATCCCTGTGTCGGCTTGGCTAAGTAAGTCCAAGAATCCATATGTTAGTGGGCTTACTGTGTTTGGATGTGGTTATTGGTTTGATTGTGGGTGTTTGGCCTTGCTGTGTGTAAGTCTGTGTCCCCTAGTTCCTTGTGGAAATCATGTCCAACTCGGGGGTGGCAACGATGCTGAGAGAGTAAGGAGCACACTGGCCTATGGTTGGGTGGAACGTTGCGGCGAAATAGCTAGTTGCGGGGAAGCTTCTTCTTAAGATAAGTATTCTTGTATCTAACTTTGCAATTGTATTTTCTTCGTAAATTATCATGAATATGTTAAATGCTTGAACATGATGAATGTTGCTTGTTTTATGAGTATGAACAACATGTATGTGTTGAATGAAAAGTCTTTGCTTCCACCGTAGATTGCATTATGCATCTGTAACTGTTTTTATATTCAATGCATTTTATTGTTTATGTTCATGGGGTTTAGATTGCTCAATTAAATGATACCAGTACCGATAGGTTGCGTCTTCTCGGGCGGGAGGGGACGTGACAAGGCATCAAGTAGTACATGTCCCATGTAATCCACAAAAAAGTAATTGTCCTTCCATTCCCTCATCATCCAAGAAGATTCTCATGGCTAAATGTAATTGCCAAAGAGAAAAGGGACACATCCTAATAGATTATGGCTTTTGTCAACGGAATGACGGAGGTAATTGCTGCATTTAAGGAGCAGTATAAGCGTTAACAAAAAATCATCCATTCCCGCCAACCAAATCTTGCTGAAATTCCAATTTTAAGTATTCAAATTGTAATTTGAGTGATCTAGGTAGTTTTAAAATCAAGAATTTAGTTTAGATTGAGCAGTGAAAATTGTTGAAATTACAAAATTGCTGAAATAGCAATTTCCAGAAACAATTTTGACCAATTTTTATTAAAAATTCACCAAAAAAACGAAGCGTTTTAATTGGGAGTAAGCTATCTACCCAATGATTTGCACCGGGGCCCACCCGACGCCATCAAGTGATAGCTTACTCCATTACCCTTCCATGAGACCGAGACCCACCGAAGATAGCTATCTTCGTGTTTTAATGGCTCTTTCTCAGAACTTTGACCGAACAGATTAAATGTTGGTACATGCGAGACAAGTACAGGAGGCCGCAGCGACTGTTGTTTGAAGAATGGAATCATCTTATGGAGCAAAACATTGCTGCTTCTACCTAGCCCATGAAAATGCATGAAGAATCCTGGTGAAAATGCTTTCGCTTTTGGTGGAGACACTTTTCACTAAAGCTCTGATCTGTATGATATTGTTGCATATTATTTTAGTTGAAGACTATTGCAATACAGTGATCTCTCCTCAACCCTAATGGATAACACTATTGCAACAAGGATCTCTAAGCATGTCTGATCATGTAAAGATCTCTCTCTAATCTGCTATGACTTGAAATCATTCTCTTGTTGCACGAAGACCCTCCGCTGAGCTGTGCATATCACATTTATTTGAAAACTAAGTGCTGCAAACTCTATGGAACATGAACCCTATCTCCTCCAATACAATGTTTCATGGTGTGGAGACCATTGTATTCCATGGAAATCTTCTGCAAGTCTAGTCTGTGAGCTGTTAAAAACATCTCCATGGAGCTGTAACCTGTAACAGAAGGGTAACCGAGTACGGCGTGGGGTGGGGCCGGTGCAAATTGTCTAGTAGATAGCTTATTCTTTTTAATTGTCTTTTATCCTACCCATGTCCAGGCACGCTTAGCTTGGAAAAACGTACCTCCAATCACACTGACAGGCCAAAAATGGGTGAAGTATCCTCCCGGATTGGGCTTTCCCCACCCACAATTGTTGTTTCCATACTTAGTCAGTTAACGTATTTATTATGTGTTTACTTTGGAGCCCTGCCCTAAACAGTTATAATGGGGTTTAACTTTGGAGCTCGGCCCCTCTTTACGGCTCGAGTTAGTTTTATTTTTGTTCTTTTTATGTAGAAGAAAAATGACATGGCTCAAGCTTGCTGGGGAGCTTGGACCGCGATTTCCATTTCGTTTATTCTGATATTGACTTCAACTTTCAACACCTAGTTGGGTGTGACTCTAGGTTTATGTTGAAGCGAATTTGGGTTTATTGGGGGTCGTTCGGTAGTCCACGTGGAGAAGACTTGCACAGTGGTAGGTGGCTTGTCCCATCCTATGCCAACGTGGCACACCCATTTTTGTAGCTGTAGGTGGGAGGGTTTTCTGTTACTGCGGAGGTCAAACTTCAATCCATCTTTGTTGATGGTCGTGCCCTGTAAAGTGTCGTTGGAATAATTTTATGAATAGATAGCCTTTCATACATGGAGGATTAGGATTTGTATCATTTATTTGGCTATGTTGCCATATTCTGTGTTGATTTAGTTTGAATGGTTTGACATATTTTTATTGCTCTTGTTGAGATAGTTTTCCTTCTTCGAGGTGAAGTCTTTTAAATTCATATAGCTGAAAGAGAAATTGTAGCTCTGCAATTGGTCCCTTTTACAAAGATTTGTATTTGTCATTTACTACAAGAAATGATAATGTTGTTATGGTTGGTCATATTTCCAACCAAGTATTATACGCAAATATTTGTATTTGTCATTTATTAAATGATAGTATTGTTAGGGTTTATCATATTTCCAACTAAGTATTATATGCAAATATTTCCTGCTAGTTTATAGCCATGTATTTTTTTGAAGGTATGGTGTTTTAAGGTTTTCTTATATAAGAGTATTTTTCTCTCTTGTTGTGAGCATTACTATTCATCTGCATTCAAAAAATACACTTGGTTGGAATAAAAATCTATTAAAAAAAATATATATTGGTGTTCCATTCTTAATGATAGGGGTTGAGCACTTACAAAATCAACAACTCAAAAAGTCCAATAAGAAAAATACTAGAATAAAGTAAATTTTAAAACCATGAGTAATTTGTTGGATAGAAAAAGAACTCCATCCAACATGCAAAGAATAAAGATTAAAATAATATTTATGGCAACTATTTGGTGCGGTCTTGCTCATACTTTGTTTATGTTAACTAGTTGATCTAAATTTTATAGGATCTTTAATAACTATGAATTATGTAAATGTTTCACCAGGTAACTCTTGAGAAAGAATTTAAAATGCAACTTTAAAGAGAGCACAATCCTATAAAAACTGCAAATAAATAAATATGCAAACCACAATTTGAAGACTGCAATTGATAACGGAGTTCAAACCTCTTGGGTTACGTCACTGGGTCCACTTCAAGTGAGACCGTTTTTATTAATTCTTCAAATCCTACAGATTACATCAATTATGGGAGGACTTCTAGTTTTGTTTGTCAATGCAAAAGCAGACTCTGCCAATTCATTCATTTCAAAAAATTAAGAAATTTGAGTATAAACACTCTATGGTTTACCAAAGACCTCCCTTGGCACACAATATGAGACCAATTGCTCCTGCATTGTACGGAACCACCTCGGGAACCATGCTACATATTTCACTGCATTAGAATTTGTGATTGTGTCTTGTCAAATCTGAATTGTACAAGTGTTGTAACAAACCATAGTTTAAATAGCATAAAAATGGTTGTTTCGGCGCCGAGGTTTGAAATCCCCGCTTAAACTTAAAATTTATTCTTCAAGATTAAGGCTAACCCTGAAGGAATTGGCATAGTTGTAAGCAGGGTGAATTAAAATGGAGGTTTTGGGATCAAATCCCATGGGATCCATTTTTTGTGGAAACAATATATTATATTATTACAATGGTTACCATATATGTAATATATGGTTCCACTCGTTGATACATAGGATATATTATAATATGTGGACTATAGTTTGATCCCACCGTTGGTTATGTTGATGGTTGAAATACATATTTGTATTCCATTATACAACAATTTAAACTTTAAATAGAAGATTTATATGTTATATAATAAGCAACAATCACGACGAAATGGTAGGGCATTGGAACTATCGACTGGAGGTTCGGGGTTTGATCCTCCCAACAATATAGTGGCCATTCAGAATGCCACATAGAATCATATGAATGGTCCACATAATTGTCAATTGTGTAACAAACCTGCCACATGTCGAAAGATTATTGGTCCATGTATTTTCCATTGAGATGCCAACTCAGCACCTACAACCTGATATGGTATCTCATTCTGCCATGTGACACATTGTTTCCATGTTGGCGTACTGTCCACCTATACACTCCATGTGTCACACTGTGGGTGTGCCACATGGCACCCATTTTTGCATGTTTCCACAAAATTTCAGAACACGATATCTTTCACGTCTGGACTCTGTTTTGGACAAAACAAGCGTCAAGGAAAATATCTCAGTGAGCACTTCGCAATAGTGGTCTCATGTTCAACATTTGAATATTTTTATTTTTTGGTCATTTTGGAGGATCCTCCTGGATCAAACTTCCCCATTGGAAAGGTTTTGGACCACTAGAAGCATAATTTACTCAGAAAAAGAGTGAGGACACCATGTCCCCACTTGTCATGTGTCCACCATCCAACCTGCTTAGTTTAGGATCACCTGGATCATCATAACAAAGATGAAAACAACCATCATATTGTTGACAAACTTAATCATCCTATCATCTTTACATAAATATGCATTCAATGTCGAAGCTACTATCAAAATAGAATTAAGTAGCAACAAAATGAGACATTAAATTGAACATGCAAATGCTAAATAGAATGAACCCATAGAAAGCTTGTATTTCTTTACAAATGCATTAAGAACCAATGGATCTTCCTTTCTATCAACCAAAGGCTAAAAATCAAGATCCAAGATGTTTTCATTATTCAATCCCCCATGCTGAATCTATGGTATATCATGAAACAACTGATTAGTATCAACATTTACAAATGCATTTCCAAGATCATATTCTTTAATTGTTATGAGAGAAACATTTATTTGCATTTACTAACATCTTCATCTGCCATGTAGTTGTTGGTTGTGGAGCATGATCTTCCAGATTCAGAGATGTTATTCAATCCTGTTTGTACCCCAGGTTTACTGTACACTCGTTCCCCAACTTTGGGATGTTTGTTGGCCAACAGTTTTGCGGACCCATGGTATTGGGTTAACCGTAGTATTTTTCCATGGTATTTCCCCTATAAAAGAAAGCATTGTAACACGGTTGTATATCGTATTGTAGCATTGTAAACAATCTCTGTGATTGTGTGAGAGAGACTGTAAGAGCGTGAAGAGTAAGTGCAATGATGTTGCTGCAGGTTGTATCCCTTCATCTTTCTGGATGATAATAAAAGGACTAGCAATTTCTATGTGGACGTATCCCATCTTTTGGGTGAACCACGTTATATATGTGTCTTTGTAATGTGTTTAATGTGTTTTGCATCTTGTTTAATGATTTAACTGTATATATGTTATTGCTCTGTGGTCTTGTTTTCTAACAGTCACAACCATAGATAAACCAGTTTTAATCTTATGAGCCCTTACAATGTATTCAATCCCATCCTTAAATAAATGGTACACATTTTGCTCGCTGTAGAAGATGGATTTTCTATCAAACAAATAGGGACTACCCAACACAATGCCACATATATCAAGAGGTATTACATCCAAATCCACATCATAAAAAAAAATGAGAATTACTGGAAAATCTAAGTCTACACTGTTGAGTAACTTGCAATTTAGTGTTTCCACATATCCATCCCAATGGATATGGATTAGGATGCAATTTAGTTTATAATCCAAATTTCTTAACAATGTCTTCTGAGAGAAGGTTTTCCTGAAATCCATTGTCAATTAATGTATTGATCTCGGTATGTTTAGATATAACTTGTAAATGAAACAATTTAACCCTCTTCCTTTCATTAGAGATCATATTATAAGAAGCACATGTATTAACATAAGAAGTTATACCTTTAATGCCCACACTTGACATCTTAGATTCATCTTCGGATTCACATCCAAGATCACAATGGATAGTGGTAGTAGCATTCTTCTTACCTCATTGATGTTGATCCCACTTCAGTTTCTGATATGGATGTAACTTCCAACAATGTCCTTCATCATTCCCATCTCTCTAGCAATGTGAACATGAAATATTTGTATCCTCGTTCTTCACATGATAGCTATATGCTTGCTTTTCCCTTTACCCTTGTCTTCTTTCTAATGGCTAGATTCAGCTGAGGAAAAGTTATCATGGGTATTCTTCCCTTTAGATTCAATGTGTGTAGCTTGCACACAAACCTCATCCAACTTAGTAGGATTGAACATAAGTATAGTATACCACAAATAACTATGTAATCCTCCTATAAACTTGAGAATTGTTTCCTGAGTGTAAAGTGATATACCCAAAACCAAATCTCTCTTCTGAATTCCTGCGTGTATTTTTACACACTCTGAACTTTTCCTTATCGTAGATTTTTCCAGTCCATCATGGCTTGTTGCATGTAACCCAACCGATAGAATTTTTTTTTCAACGCCAAAGTAAATTTATCCAGAACAAAATGATTTTACCTTTAGTAATAAGGTCTTTCTCTCCCACCATATGAGAGCGGTGTCTCCAAGACAAAGAGAGGGAAACTAGATCTTAGCACTATCATCTGTAAGATTATGGATCCTGCAATACAACTCAATTTGTCTAATCTAGTTGTCTATTTTTTCAACGTTAAGTTCTCTGTTAAACATGAGTAAATCAAATTTTACATCAAGCTTTAACAAGGGCTTAACAACAAATTTCTTAAGGTCATTAGAACTATTATAATGAGAGGAAGAAGAATAACTAGAAATCGAAGATGGAGATGAAGATTTAGGAGCTCATCCATTTATTTGATGTTTTGAAACACTATCCTCTGCTTTTACCTTCTTCTTTCTCTTCTTTTCCAATCTCTCTTGGTAGTATGCAAACAACTTTTTTACCCAATCTAACATCTGGTAGAAGGCCTTATGGAAATCATTATTGTGCTCTGAGAAAGCATCATCATTTGCCATTTTATTTCTTTGAGTTGCACATCCAATATTTGGGTTAAAAGGAACAAGTTCACCTTCACCTACTTTAAGCTTGTCCCTAGTAAGCATTCACACTCACAATTTTTTGGTTAATCAGGCTCTAATACCAAACATGATCTAAATTTTTCAGGATCTTTAATTAACCATGAATTATGTGAATGTTTCAACAATTAACTCTTGAGAAAGACTTTAAAATGCAACTTTAAAGAGGGCATAATCCAATAAAAATTTCAAATAAATAAAGATGCAAACCACAATTTGAAGAATACAACTAATAATAGAGTTTGTCCCTATTGACCTAAGTCTATGGGTCCACTTCCAATAAGATTAGTTTTATTAATTCTTCAAATGCTACAAATTACACCAATTCTGGGAACACTTTTGAGTTTTGTTCTTCAACTACAAAAACAGACCCTGTCAATGCATTTGTCTCGAGAAATCAAGAAATTTGAGTATAAACACTCTATGGTTTACCAGAGACCTCCCCTAGAAAATAGTATGAGAACAACTACTCTTGTGATGTATAGACCCACCTTGGGAACCATGTTGTATCTTTCACTGCATTGGAATTCATGCATGTGTCCTATCAAATCCGAATTGTACCATTGATGCACCAAACCATGGTTTAAATATCATAATAATGGTTGTTTTGTTGCCCGTGGAGCGTGCCCTTTTTGGGGTTTGAAATCATGCTTCAAGTTAAAAGTTATTCTTCAAGATTAATGGTAATCCTTAAGGCATTGGCGCAGTGGTAAGCAGGGAAGATTGCAAACCAGAGGTCGTGGGATGAAATCCCAAGGGATCCATTTTTTGTGAGTAACCAATAATATATTATATGGTTACAATGGCTGCAATACTAAATTTTCTCTACCATGGGTACTATCATGAATTATTGTTGATGTGTTTTTGTTTATGTTTAATGAATGTATTTACGGCATGAATGGGATTCCATGAGGAATGAAGAGTTATCCCATACTATTCAATAAGTTTCCTTACAACGAGCACCTACAAATAGATAATTTGTTCGATGCAATGCATATCGGGAAGAAAGTAACAGAAATGATATGGTGGATATTAGATGGAAGGACTGACAAAGATAAAATTGGAAAAATTTGTAGTGACATTGCAAAAGCCAGTCACATATTGCAAAGTGTAATTATTTCCAATGTTGGAGATGGGGACCAAAATATTAGTCTTCCATGGTTATAGATAAAGCAACAAAGCAATGCTATAAAAGAGATCATTTAGAAAATAAGTTTTCTGACGGGGTTTTCGTTGAGCATACAAAATATCTTAACGAAAAAGGTGGTTTTGGTGGTGTTAAAACTCATGACTAGCATACATTCATTAAGGTAATTATTAACATTCTACCTCTATCTCTCCCATATACCTTTGACGACAACATAAAACAAGTTATATATGATCTTGGTAAATATATGAGTTAAGTAACAATTTATATGCATGAAAATATTTTTTCTCTTTGTTCCATAGGTTATTGACATATTGTGTTTTACATCTTGGAACTCTATTATATATGCCTCAATTTTGTTGATCACTATTAATTTCATGCATCATTGTTTGAATTATTTTATTTTATATATTTATTTATTGAGTTGGGCATGATGCAGTTGATACACCACAAGGCTATGTGGTGAAATGGTTGCAAATTTCGCATCAAAAAATTGGATGACAAGAAGAATATCTGATTGTGGGATAACTGGAGTTTTTCAAGTCACTAATGTTTCCTCTAGAAGTGACAAGCATCCACAAGTATCTGAATATAGGTACTATGGTTATTTGGATGATATAATTGAGTCAGATGAAGAAGAATATCAATGGCATTGTAGCAATGTTGGAATCTAGGAGCTGGTATGTGCATGATGGGCCATATGATGATTATTCCAGGTAGTTTTTTATGTAACATCTCATTTGTCATATTTATTGCACATTGTCATATGTTTTTTTTCATTTACTCATAGATATTATTTATATATAAAAAATGCTTGTAATAATTATGTATTGTATATGTTCGAATCATCAACATCATGATCATGATAATGATCATCATAATCACAATCATTATCAGTATCAGTAGCAGCATATGTGGAATGAAAGAGAGTAAAATAAAATGATTTTTAGTGATCCAACACATTACTAATTGGTTCTACGAAATGATTAATATAACATAAAGCAAATTTAATTATACATAATGATAAGTAAATGATGCATCAACTTTGAAATTAAACTAAATTTTAATAGTAAGATGTGTAACAATATTTCATCTACTTTTTTATAATATATAAATAATTATTATTTTTATTTTTTATTTTTTATAATATCAACGCTCTTTAAATATAGAGATATTTCAATATAGAGATATGTTGAATAGTTATAAAAAAATAGAATAAAAAATAATTTAAATATTATAAAAGATAGAGATATGTCGAATAGTCATCGTTGTCATCATCATCATCATTTTCATATTCACTGTTATCATCAGTATCATCATCATCATCATTAGCATCATCCTCATCATCATCTTCATCACCTTCATTGTTATCATCATCGTCGTCGTCGTCTTTATCCTAATAAGCTTCCTCCTCCTCGTAATTATCATCACCATCTTCATTGTTATCATCATCGTCATCACTATAAATAAAATACCTTAAGGTTTTCCTCCCTTGACCATGTTCGAGGTAATGGAATTTTCAGAGGTTCTTTTTTACAAACCGCCTCCAAAAATTCAATTGTCATGACCTACAAACAACCCATATTATTTATAACATACAAACATATCCTTTATAACCCTTGGCCCCTAAATTTTAGCCACTTTAATACATAACCTTATCACCCTTCTATAAATATTCACCAATATAATGCCTATTCCTTATAACCTTCAAACATTCTCACACATATCAATATTAAGCTTAAAATTTCTATCCCCTTTAACCTTTAGCAACATCTCCCTAACTAGTATAATCACTAATCCTTATAAACCAAAATCCTTACAGCGACTAACAACTATAAGCCCTTGGTTCTATACACCTTAATCATTACTCCCTCCTCTAACTAAACCTTAACCTCTATATCACTTGACCCTTATAAACTCTCATCCTATATTCGATTATATTCCCTAACCTTTGTAACCCATAAGGCATACATCCTATGAATGACCATAAATATTAACCCCTATAACTAATAATAACCCACATCCTAACCAAAGGATATATTCCCACCATTATCCAGCCCTCATGTGAGCGAAAGTCATTTTTTGGTCTGAACTCGCCAAAGTCATTTTTTGGTATGAACTCACCCATCTTGTGAGCAAAGATACACATCCAGTCGATCTCTGCAACCTTGGGTTATTGCAGTCGTGTACATCCTGTCAGCCAAATTCATCTTTTTGTTTGAACTCTCCCATCTCGTGAGAAAAGAGGCCTAACCAATTGATATATGCATATTGGGGTTATTGCGGTAGTGTATGGGAGTGGAAGACCAAGTATAGAAACCCATATGGTTCTGAGCTAGAAACATGAAGCATAGCCAAGCAAAGAAATAGATGAGCCAGTGGATAAAACATCGGTGAGTCATGAGCCTTAAATATCTATTTTAATCTCTCTGTCTATGTTTGTCATTTGTTTTTTCTCACCATGATTGTCAGTTGAATCCATGCGCGTCATTTGAAACCCCTCCCCTCACGGATTGGTCGTTTCTCATGCTATCCATTTTCCTGAAACTCCTCCCCTCAGAACTTTTCCCTTTCTCACGCTATCCACATTTTCCTGAAACCCCTCCCCTCACGACTTTTCCCTTTCTCATGTTATCCATCTTCCTCAATTGGTTGATCAAACCCCTACATCATACATCGGGGTAAATCTATGTTGCAGATTAAAATAAGTTTTTCTCTTTATGTTTCTGATACGATTTTAGAAATAGATAGATGGGTTTCAGTTAAGAATATTTCCATCTACCAAGCTAGGCCTATCATATTTAGTTGTCTTTTTAATGGATGTGGACATTGCATCCAAATGATTTACTCGTTCCAAATGTATATGAACAATACAACATTGAATATGAGTCCAAATGTATACGAACAATACAACATTGAATATGAGGAGTGGGAAATAGGAATGATGAGTTAGAATCCAACTAGTGACATGAATATAATTTCAAATATGTTGTTAATTGCACTTAAATATTTCACCTATGCACATAGTACACTCTCTAATTTGATTGGTCATTACCATTGTTTTTTTTCTAAAGACAAATAGTATTGTATATTAACAAAAAAAACCAGATGCTGGCGCATTGGGAGAGTACATCAGGATTTCCAGTTCTGAAAATGGATTGCTATATCTAGTTCTACTAGCTTGTCTTCTCCATAGTGCTCATAATAGTAAACAAGTATAAGAGCTAAATTCCTACTGGATATATTATGAAATATGCAAACGTATTTCCCCAACGGTGGACAAAAAAACATATAAAAACATATTATTTTCCTAGGGAGGTCCCAAAGCCAATTCCATCAACAAATTTTTTATTGGCTTAACCTTCTTTATGTACTCGACCTTCGAAGGCCAATGTTTCATGGGTCAATCTGTCTAATAGCGCCTGAATGTCTTGGGATTTCTCTTGGTGAAGAGTTTCATTGGTGGCGGTTTACTCCATTTGTATCAATCTGACTTCGTGTAGGTCCTCTGCTACCTGCTCCATATGATCATTCATCTCTCCTTTGAACCGATGAAGCTGGCTCTTTTGGTTGTTCATTTTATCTTTGTCCCTTCGTAGATGACGCCGCATGGAATCCAAGCCATGTTGCGGGTGGCATGGTTCGCTATCTTCACTGGTGACCATATTTCAAGTCTAATTATCAGAGAGTCGAGGCACTTGGTGGTGCTCATAATGTTGAACAACAATCTCTTGGTGCACAAAGAAAGTGAATGAATTCTGGATTTCCTTACCAATTGTCGGATGACTATATGTATTACGAGGGCGATCTGTCTCCTTGACCTAGTCACTTGTTTCCGTGATGAGTGCAATCTCTGTGGCACACTGTAAATCTCCCAGTTCCTTCATGGATTTCTCCTAGTTCATGATTGATGTCATCCCACCTGAATTGGCTTGGTTTTAAGACCTTTTCTCATCACTCACCTGGGGCACACATGAATTCATTCCTATTCCCATTTGTACCTCTTGTGCAAATATTGTTTTCCCAATGAATTTCCAGACAAGCATGTCACCTTCACACACCGACTCCATCTCCCTCGAAGTTTCAGTTCTCCATTTTTCCCCTTCTCTCATGGGAATATTCTCCTTTTCTTGTGTGTGTATTAAGTTGAGTACTAGCCCAAACTCCAATTTTACACATGAAAGTCCATCACCGCCTTTTCCCTTGATTGCAAGAGGCGTTACCTTCTTTAGTAACACCCATTTTCTTTTGACAATAAGTGGTTCCACCAATTCTACCCCTTAATCAAGGAGTGGTTCCACCCTAGTAACGCTCTATCACAGTGGAAGAAAAGCGGTTCTCGAGGTACAAAGTGAAAAAGAGAAGATTCCACAAAGATTCTCGAAGGAATACTTCATGGCACCCTCATCCCTACTCCTGAGGACCACTTGGACTCGAGATCCATCCTTTTAGGATCTCCCTTCCACCTCACCCTCCATTTTCTCAACCATCCCTACCCTACCAAGGCCTATAAAACCTGGCTCATACCCCATGGTTGAGAGAGAGAAAAGTTATGCTGCTAAATTGAGATTCTGGCCTAATCTAGGGGGAGTGTAGGAGAAGGAAGTTGGAGTTTTTGAGGACAATTCATGGCATGTGAAGGATCATCACAACACTAAGGCGAAGGTTGTAAGCTTTCTTCTTCATTATTAATTCAGAGTTGGTTCCTTTCCCGTAAAATGTGTTATGTTTAAATCATTTCATTTTATTACTAGATTCCTTAGTCACTAGTATAGAACTGTAGATTATGTTTTGGTACCTTTGATCTTGCTTGTCTATTTGATGTGTTTGTGTAGGTACATTCATGGTAATTCATCACCATAGGATACACTTACATCATACTGCAGAACAACCAAAGGATTCATTCTAGATATCTACAAGCTCTAGGGGAAGTCTTCCATCCTTGTTGTTTAACCATTTGTTCTAGATATGAACCATTCAGACTAGAGGAAAAAATCTTTTCCACAAGGGGTGCAATATTCCTAGCAACAAATCTGGCGACTCCACTGGGGATGAGCTTTCAGCACATCTGATCTTCCTTGGTTCTCAAACTCTTGTCTGAAATCCAAAATCCAACTTTTCAGTGATCAGATCCACTAGCTGTTCTAGTGAGATATTGGTTCGGTATAATCAGATATGCTCAAATATTATGCACATCTACTTTCTATACTTAATTTTCCTGTTAATTTAATTATTTGATGCCAGTGTTTCAACATCCAACTCTCTCTTTTTCACATTCTTTTGGTTTTGTCATCTACAGCAGTCACTGCACATGCATAAAGGACAATAAGTTGTGCCACTGCCCCTGCTCAGTAGTCATTAAGCAGTGTCATCGCTCTATCATGGTGGACAAAAGGAGATGTTGAGATGGTAATGCTCTATCATCAATAATCATTAAGTGGTGCCAGTTAGGTCTTTTACACTTTTGTGATTTCAAAGCTAAATTGATTTTTGCTTTCTGTTATGTGTGTTTTTGGGCTTTATGCATGAGATTTGAACTTTTCAATTCAAAATCTAATAGTGGTAAATGCTTGCTTTTCGTTGGTTCAAAGAGATAGGTTACATCCATTGTTTTAGCTGCTTGGATGCTTGGTTTGATTTTCAAAAGGAGTGCTTGGAAGTTAGTTGAGTTAGATCTCTTTTTACTACTTGATCAAACTGAAAAGGAAGCTTTGCTTGTTGACTTTCACTTTCGTTCTTTGTTAGTTTATGAAAGACTTCTTTTTGCTTCTAATTAAAAGAATTTTTTTTGTTCAAATTTGATTATAATTTTGCTTAAGGACGAATCATTGGACCCCTGATTAGCTCTATAAGCTTTCAGATATCCATATTCTTCTTTCCTTTTATACACTCTTATCTCGTCAAAAGAAAAAATGTATCATAGTTTTAAGTTAGATCTTTTCATTTTTTAAGAAAATTGAAAAAGTGCTTACTATGCCTTTTAGTGCTATTGTCTTTCTTTTTAGGAAAAGAGATCTCGCTTTGTTCCTGCTTTCGAAGATCGGTGCAGAAGTGTGTTGCTTGTTTGCAATTTTTTGAAAAAGTTGAATTCAGTGTGATTGTTTGGGAAAATATTTTGTTTTGAAATAGAATTGAAACACTCTCTCCTCCTCGTAAGTAGGGCATACTTTGAATGGTAAAGTGAAAAAATTGCATCCCATATTGCATGGTTTTACTTTTCTGTACACATTTCATGCATCCACCTAACTGTTCAAGATAAAATTAACAATAGCTTTAAGCTAAAATTCTTAGTAATTTGAGTGATAGGATAGAGATGTGTTCCAACGTTTTTAAACATAGGAGCTGTCATTATTTTCCTGCACTGCAACCTGGGAATTGCACGGTTCTCCCATGTACCATCGGTATATAAAACGACCTTTCATGTACCCTTGAGGTATATCAAAAGGTGCTTCACGTACTCGATTGGATATCAGAAGGCCCCTTTTGAACGATTGTGCATTAGATAGCACTAACACGGTGTTGCGGCTGCAACATTTTCCCAAAATTCCAAAAAATTTTAGGACCCTCCTATGCTTGAATTGATCTACCACTTGTTTTGATTCTCCCTCTAGCACTTGAAATAATCCACTGTTTGATTAAACTTGAGTGATGCCTTTGAATGCATTTTAAGCATGTTCGAATCAGAAATTTTTTTGGTTGAAGCTCCCACCGTTGCGGCAAAATAACGAGTCTTGACTTCGACTTTTCTCCTAATACGTTGGTTTTAATCGGCTGATTGTTTGGTTTACTTCAGGAGGATTTGTTTTTCCTTTTTTTGCCGTTGCGGGCGGCAGATCATGAACTTTTCCGATTAGTGTTTTGGCTTTCGATTCCTGCTTTGTTAGTTTCATCGATCCCGTAAGTCTTGGGCTTCCGCCGTTGCGGCTGCGGAAAACTTTATCCTTTCGGCCGTTGAGTCGTCTTTAACTCCGATGTTGCGGAAGGTCACGCGCTTTATTCTTCCACCGTTGCGGCTGTTGAAGTCATTAACCTTCCGGTTATCTAGTCGTTTAAGGCCCGCCGTTGCGGAAGGTCACGTCCTTTACGTTTCTGCCCTTGCGGATGAAAGAAACACTAATCTTGTCGATCTCTTAGTCATTTCTCTCCCGATAACGAATTTGCCTCAAGCGGGATTATGACTTGTCCTTTATATATCCACCGTTGCGGCTCCCGTTCTGCTTTCGCTTCGATGTTTTTAAGCTCCGACGCGCGTTATTGTGTGTCTCCCGGTTATCCCCGCGGATGGATTTATGGTTTGGCTTTCCGCCGTTGTGGAAAGAAATACGCTGTCGACTTCCGATCCAAAACTCTCCGTCGTCCGATCCTTTTCCCCACAGCATGTGTTGACTATATATATATTTGGGGTTGGGGTCGTTTAGATTATTTTATTTTCTATTATTCGATTTTAGACTATTGCTCGCTGTCACTCTCGTGCGTTGTCATGCTCTCGAGCTCATTCAGACCCCACTGTCGGTGTACCCGTGTCCAGGTGGCACAACTGTGGGAGGTAGACCACGTTTCTTCCCATCGATTATGCAGCAGTGCCAGGTAGGCTTCTATTGCATTACCCCGTCCCGTTTTAGCACTTGATGAAGTTTTCGCTCGGATTAGGTTTTGTTGCGACCGTTTCATTTTTTCTCACCCCGTAGCTACATGTATATAGTGGGGGGTTTTAGCATAATTGTTAGTAGGGGTGTGTTTGGCCCACAGGACAATTTCCTTCCACAGCCTTTATATTCTTTCGACCCCGTGCGTAGTGATGGGCGTTTGGTGCAGACGGCCGTTACGCTGTCTGCACCAAACTGTTCGGTATAGTGATGTTTTTGCAGGGGGAGGTTTTCATGGTCTTCCTGTGGCACTTGAATTGGTTGCCCTCTTCCCTTTTGTTTTCGTGCACTTCAACCGTAGTCGCGTTTCGCCGCGCTGTTCTGCGCACAGTTGGTTTTTTGAACCCAAACCGGTGGAAGGGATATGCCACTGCTTCTAGTTTGTTATTTTAACCATAAATTGCGTGGGCATAATTTTTTTAAAGCTCCATTGAAATCTTGAGTAGATTCCACTGTCTGTCCTGAGCATCGTAATGATAATGGCACTCGCAGAGATCCAGGGTTTTCTTCATGTTAATATAGATGTTTTTCCCGCCCGATTTTATTGTTAGAATTGTTTGGTAGTGGAAAGCAGTGTTACCTTGCACATTTTTACTGCATATAACTATTTTCCATCATGCTAAACATAGAAGAAATGACACACTGCACATTGTTGTCTCCAAGTTTGTCACTGAGCAGAAAATGGCTTAATGTTACAATTTTATGGCAGGAAGAGTCCACAATGTCAAAAAGGCAAAAGAAGAAGGCCCCTGTGGTCAAGGAGGAACCAGAAGTGGAAGTTCTCACCAGAACAAAATACATATACGAAGACACTAAGTGTATATCTGGTGTCGAACCTGAATACCAGTGGGGGGAGATTTACAGGCTGATCAAGCGTAGAGAAGTTCTTGATATGGGCTTGGAAGAAGAATCCATATATGCCAACATAGAGAGATCTTCACTGATGAAGATTGCCACCAGACCAGAGCTGTTCCCATGCTCTGAAGTAATTGGTTGGATTCTGCCCCGGGCAGATGTAACAACAATGATCTTGGAAAATGTTGAGAAACAGGGCTATGCTGCTTATAGCCCCGGATATGTAGCTGTGGCCTATCACCTGCCAGAAGCACAAGTGTTTTTATCTGATGATTGGCTGAACAACGTTAGAATGGACCTTGTTCAAACTATGAAAAGAATGTTGTTTCCTGGAAAACATTTCAGAACCAGGCCAACGGGTGATTATGATACAGCAAGCTTAAGAACCCCATATAGGTTCATATCTTTAATGCTTAATAGGATTTTTGGGAGAGCCCATGGAAGGCTCTTCAAACTGGAATGGATGCCCATCATTTTTTCGTCGCAACCCAGGGGACAATTTTCAACTGGGCAAGCATTGTATCAAATAGTCTTTCAGCTTGCATGGCCGCGGCTTTGGGAGGAGTATCCCAAAAGAGATCGGAATTCTATATGAGTTCCATACTTGTAGACTGTATATTGTGCAATCAGCCTTTCCCCAGCCTCAGGTGCATCTGGGACAGGGAAAGAATGCCTGTCTATTCTGCCTATAAACCATTGTGGGCACACCAGTACCACAGTCATTATCGAGAAGTATGTGAACACTTCATCCTGCCATTGTACAACCTTATTTTTCTGAAGGAAGGACACTGCAGGTTAGAAGAGGCACTGCAAATGATGGAAGAATATGCAGACTACTATCTGATTGAGGATGGCCTTTACTTCAGGATGTTCAGAGGATCAAGAGCACCCTCCCTGCTGCCTAAATACGCTACTGACTACATCATTCACAAGGAGTCTGTTAGGCAAGTCTTCTTGGATGGCATAGGGAGTTTCTTGTTTGAGCATAAGAAGGCTGCCTATCCTCCTTTTCCCTTCAAGTTAAGAGTTTACAGGTTCACTAGGGTGAAGAAAGCTAATGAATTTGTAGAAGAGTTGGAAAGGTTTCATTTTGGCGAGATGCCTTTCCATAGAAATGACTCCCAAGGTAAAGTAGTTGAACATTGTAAAGAAAACAACGTACATTTTGAGTACACCCACCATTGGGATAGGGAAGAATCTGTCTTCCGAAATGCCTTGAACATAACAGCTTTGAGGAGAAGGTTCAAGAAGAAGATAATCACCAAAGGTGGGAAGGGAGATGAACAAGCAAAAGCTGAGGAAGAAGCCGAAAGAAGAAATGAGGAATCCCAGAGGTTGGAAAAAGAAGCGGCAGGATGGCTGCACACAGAAGAAGAAGAAAAAAGGAAAGCTGCACAAGAGGAAGCTAGGAAGGCAGAAGAAGATGCAAAGACAAAAGAAGATGAAAACAAAAGGAAGCTTGATGAGGAGCTACAAAAGCAAGAAGCAGAAAGGCTAAAGCTGACACAGACAGAGACTGAGCAGTCAGCTTCTAGCACAGCTGGAGGGCAAACCTAGGACGTGGAGAACCCAAAGGTTCAGAACCCACAAGTACCTGCGGCCAGCACACCCATGGTCCCCACACTCAAGCTGGTCCCCTTTGTACAGAAAAAATGGGAAGAGATACCTGATTTCAACATTGTTTTCTATGACAGGGCGATGAAGAGAATAATGAAGAGAACAGAAAGGAAGATTTAAATGGGAGGTCTGCCTGGGAAAATGAACGGATACACCCATTGTATTTGGAACAGACCAAGACCCTATATTCACCATTAGAGCAGGAGCTGCATTAATCCAAGATTCGGAGGATAATGTAGACAGGATCATGACAGACTTGGAGCTATCCAAGAAATCCTCTACTCAATTGAAAGATACATTGAGAAAAGAGAGAGAGGAAAACAATAGGCTGAAAAGGAAATATGAAGACATGCAGAGGGAGATGAAGTCTTCTAAGGCTGAATTGCAAGTCCTCCAAGTGGAGAGACAAGTTATGGAAACTACACAGAAGTCTCTAGAGAGAGTGCAGAAAGAATATCAAGAGCTAAAGATGGAGAAGGAATGGCTGCTGGGAAAGGTAGAAGAGCTAGAAGAGCAAGAAAAGATCATCTTGGAGGCCAGTGAGATGCACACCCAAGAACAAGAAAAGAAACATCAAGAGCAGATTTCTTCTCTAACAACTGCTCTGGAGGAAGCAAGGGAGCAGCAGGTTAACCTCCAACCGTTCAAAGAGCATGTCTTGGCACAGAAGGCTAAGATGCTGCAGCTACAGACTACTATAGAAGGAGAGAGCTGCAAAGTGCTACAGGTAGATAGCCAATTGGAGGAAATCTTGGAAACCTCCTCTTATTTCGTTGATCGATCTCAGGACGTCCTTGAAGTCCTGACTACAAGAATGGCAAGGCTAGAAAACAATGAAGAAACTCCAGCAAAGCTGCCAGCAAAGGATCAACAGGCCCTCAAGAGGGATTATGACTTATTGGAATTTTCTATAAATACCACCAAGGATTTCAAGAAACCCGTTAAAAAGACAAAAGGAGCATGCATAGAGTTTTTTAGATGGCTCCTTATTACCTACAACCGGTGTCAGATAGAGGCCGAGCAGAGGCTTGTTGCTTTCCCAGACCACAACTCATTTAGGGAGTTGTTGCAGAAGAGATATCAGGAGGAGGAAGCTAAAGTACAGCATATTAAATCCCTAGATGAGCAGATCTTGAGGAGCGAAGTAGATCACTCAGCTATCAGTGTGCAGCTTCTGGAGGATCAGCTTCGGTTGAGTGCAGCCAGTATTTAGGCTATAAAGAACCAAGCTGTGAAGTTTGAGATCAACATTCAGTTTCTATAACCTTGTGCCTTTGAAGGCATCGCCTCTGAAGCTTTGGCGTGGAAGAAGTTTCTAGACACCCAAGTGGGACCCTCCTCGTGAAGGATTGGTCATTTTGTAATTTGTAACGATTTTGTAAAAATCATTTAAGGAAAAGTTTTGGGAGGTGAAAAGTTGGGAAGTCCAAGGGTCATTTTGGGCATCCCAACAGTCTCTCCCTTTTATATAAATATAGAATACTTAGAGGGAAAGAAAGGGGATTTTTCCCAGTTAAACATGAAAAGCGATATTGTAAGAAGAACTATTTTTTTTGCAATAAAGAGTAATTGTTTGCCTGTTGGAGAAAGATTGGTGGCACTTTCAAATGTTATGCTGTGGATGGTGGAAAGATGAACTATTTTGTTTTTCCGGCTTTTGTCCATTAACCGTGAGATCGTTCTAACTCTTAGAACCTATGTTCTTGTTTAAATGATTTCTGGTTTATTTTGTGGAATTACCACCATGAGTAATGTATGCTGTTCATAAAACAATTGGCTATCTGATTGTTGAAATATCTTTAATCGTTCATGTGTTGTAGAAAGAAACATCAGCTACCTGTAATTTCCCTTTATAATGCATGCACAATACACATTACTCATAATTAAATTACAGTTTGCTCCCCGGGGATAGATAGTTATATAGTTAGTTTTAATCCATTACTGCATATGTGATTGAGATGCTTGTGAGTGCTAAGACGAGAGGGAAGAACCTGCGCATCACGTTGTGACTGCCCCCTGCATCCTTATCACCCTGCATGGTTAATTAGGCATGTGCATATCATACTTAATTCAAAAAATACAAAATACGGTGGACCGAGCCGCAACCGGTAAAACCTTTGTTTTTGTACTTTGACCTACGGTAGCCGGACCGCAAACCGGACGGATTCCATATACCAAACAGTCACGGGCTAGTTGGGAACGTTGACTGGGGAGAATCCCTTTCTGTTGTTTCCTGTGAATTTCCAGGCCTCAACAGTTCTGGCGCTAGAAGGAGGGCCGCCAGTGCATGGCTGGCCGTGGGAACTTATTTTCCCAAGATTACCTTACCAGCAGACATTTTGAAGCTTTCGACCTAACCCAAACACTTACAAGTTTGGTTCTACCTTTGAAGTAAGAAAGCCTATTTTCACCTTACATTGCTCTTTGCTCAGAGTCTATTTCGTTCACCTTTGCTCATGGCTAGTATAAATGTGAATCATCCCAACCCACTGCCGGCTTGGAGAGCTAGGTCACCTTTGAACCTCACACCTCCGTTGCATAACCCACCTCAAGCTTTTGATAAGTTGCTGCCTAAGTTTGATTCTGATGAAAAGACTGTTGTAGATGACCACTTGCAGAGTTTCTATTTAGCAGTAGAAGGGTTAAGGGCTGGGGAGTATGAAGATGTTGTCTATAGATTGTTCCCTCACACCCTTAAAGGGGCAGCAGCATCCTGGTATTTCAGTTTTCCTGCTAACTCTATTCCTGATTGGGACACCTTTGAAAGGACTTTGAGAAGTAATTACTCAGCCCAAAAGACACATGCCTCACTAATGAAAGGTCTCGGTTTGTTAAGAAAAGAGAAGAATGAGAAGGTACATGGTTTCACTCAAAGATTTTCAACATACCTAAAGAACTTTTTTGAAGCTGATAGACCCTTAGACAAGGTCTTAATTGAATATTATACATCTACCCTAGGACCTAAGCTAGCCATGTTTGCCAAAATGAAATCCAATCCTACGTTGGTAGAGACTTATGAAGAAGCAGAAAGGGTAGAGGCTGAAAAGGAAAGTATAGAAGACTATCCTGAGCAACTGAGAGAAAAGACTATCGAGAGAAGAGCCTTATTGCTGTCTAAACCTCAAGCTGAACAATCACATGATTATCAGGGAATGCTGAAAATGATGCAGAATCTATCCAACAGAATCATAGATCTGGAGAAAGGGAGGGAAGCTCAGAAAACTTACAAACCCTACTACCAAAAAAGAGAGGATAGCAACCAATGGAAAATACCTCCACCGAATTTACCATCAATGAACATAACAGAAGTAGGGAGGGATAATTTTTGCACTTTTCACCAACAACCTCATTCCGAAAAGAAGTGTCCTCAATGGTTAAATTCGATGACATTGGTCATGAATAAGCTGCTGGAATCTAAATTGACTAAGGGCAGTGGTAAGGGAGAAGAAAGAAACCAGACCATAGAGAAACAAGATGATGATACCATGTTCTTATGGAATGGTGTCTCGCTTTTCAACATAGAAGAGAATGCTCTTAAATCTGAATACACACCAACATCAACAAAAGGAACAGACCTAGCAATTCAAGACAATGAAATCATTTCAAAGATTAAAAAATTGCAGGAGAATGTCAAGAGACAGGTTGATGTGAAGGTCAAAGACAAAACACTTGAAGTCACTACTATCAACCAAGAAACCGAACTAATCAGTTAGGTGTTAATGAGGAAGAACAGTTAGGTGTTAATGAGGAAAACAGTTAGGCCTATCAAACTTGTGGAAGAACAATTAGGTGTTAATGAGGAAAACACTAAAAAAATTGAGGAGCTTAAAGAAGATATACCTACTCAAAACCAACCAGGAGAAGAAGACATAGAACCAGGTTGGGAAGAAAAAGATGAAACCCCGCCTTTTCTTTTGACCCTAGAAATGCTGAATCATAATGTACATAATTGCTTGGTAGATTCTAGATCAGCGGTGAATGTTATGCCATTGGAAGTTTTCAAAAGGATTAAGGGACAGCCAAAGTCCACCCCCTGGGAAGTAACGCAATTAGATAGCACAGGTGTCAAAGTAGTGGGAGAAATGAAAATTTTCCTCATTCGCTTTTCTGCAAATAACAAGATATGTCAATTTATTGACATTATGGTGGCTGACATACCGGGTGGATATGGGCTTATTCTCAACCGAGATTGGTCTGCCAGATTGAAAGATTATTTTGCTTCAGATTGGTCTCATTTATTATTACCTCTCAAGGGTACCCCAAATCAGATGAAAATTTTGAGAGAGCCTTACATGAAGCATACGGTCACTAAGCTAGGAGAAGGTAATGAATCTGTTGATTCTGTCCTGGTAAATTATCTGACTGAGCTTAAGCTAAGACATTATACCTCAAGAAAGGCCAATTCTATGATTGACACTCAGCCTGAGCTCCTTCAACTTCCTCAGGCTGAAAGGGATGACTGTAGGATTGCGGACATGTGTTCAATTTAAAAAATAGCATAGCTAGACCATGGTTAGATATCTCATGTCTATAATCCATCCCACCCCTTAACTTCCTAGGATTAAAGATTTGTGGGAGTGGGCAATTTTTCCTTTTCTTTTGCTTTGTACATAAATAAGTTGAGGTTGTTTTCTTTAATGCTTGAAGCTCTTCTTTGTTTGTTGTTTTGAGGCTGTTTTCTTTTGATTTACTGCTTGAATGATGTTTTTATTTTAAGTTTAATGCTTTCTTTCGAATAAAGAGGCAAACTTTTGGTTGCAATGGAAACATCAAGGTTCTTTATTAACTGAAATCTTGAGCAAAAGACTGTGCTTTGAAACATGGAATGTCTTCTAGTAGCAGTGTTCCTAACTGGCCATGCATTCATTGAAGTCTTACTTAACCCCTGTAAATAACTCAGAAGTAAAAGAGGTCTGGAATACTATTTTGAGGCTCTATCCATTTCACATCTTAAATGTCCAAGGGGGTGACAGTAAAAGACCCACGGAAAGGAAGCAGGGTAAATGGTATATCATATATAAATGATCCCATGCCATAATTTCAAAAAATCTAAAATCTATCAAGAGTCAAAACTCCTTAAAGAAACAATACATATCAAAGCAAAGTATCAAAAGCATGAATCTCAAATTGCCAAAAAGTTCCTCTCCGTTCGTGAGATGAAAATTCAATTCTTCTCTCACACAAAAGGACACTATGGATAGAGGAGCCTAAATAAAATTCAGAAAGAAAGGCAGATGGAGAACTCAAAAGAACTAAAGTTCAAATAGCACAAAAGTGCAGTTGGCATGGGAATGAGGAACAAAAGGATAATGTTGTTTACTATCTGTTACAATCCTGTGGTCTCCAAGCTAAAAACTACCTAAGGATGGGAAAAATAAACCTCACTTATCAGGCCCCGAAAGAGTTATTCAGACTTGCCAATATTTCTGCTGTTACCATTTCCCAAAGAATGGACTACTTCTTAATGATTTAAATGCATAATTTGGCCAGCCTATGAATACAAACATCTAGAAGAGTTCAATTTTGAGCTAGACAGTCTTTTATTGGGAAGAAGTTAAGTCAGAAATCTGGGGTTCACCAGGTAGTCGCCAATTGTTGCGGCTGCAACATTTTCCCAAAATTCCAAAAAAATTTAGGACCCTCCTATGCTTGAATTGATCTACCACTTGTTTTGATTCTCCCTCTAGCACTTGAAATAATCCATTGTTTGATCAAACTTGAGCGATGCCTTTGAATGCATTTTAAGCATGTTCGAATCGGAAATTTGTTTGGTTGAATCTCCTGCTGCTGCAGCAAAATAACGAGTCTTGAATTTGAATTTTCTCCCAATACATTGGTTTTAATCGGCTGATTGTTTGGTTTACTTCGGGAGGATTTGTTTTTCCTTTTTTCGCCGTTGCAGGCGGTAGATTGCGAACTTTTCCGATTAGTGTTTTGGATTTCGACTCCCGCTTTGTTAGTTTCATCGATCCTATAAGTATTGGGCTTCCGACATTGCGGCTGCGGAAAACTTTATCCTTCCGTTCGTTGAGTCGTTTTTAACTCCGACGTTGCGGAAGGTCGTGCACTTTATTCTTCCACCGTTGCGGCTACTGAAGTCATTAACCTTTCGGTTATCTATTCGTTTAAGGCCCGTCGTTGCGGAAGGTCACGTCCTTTACGTTTCCGCTGTTGCGGATGAAAGAAACACTAATCTTGTCGATCTATTAGTCGTTTCTCTCCTGATAAAGAATTTGCCTCAAGCGGGATTATGACTTGTCCTTTATATCTCCATCGTTGCGGCTCCCATTCCACTTTCGCTCTGATGTTTTTAAGCTCCGACGCACGTTATTGTGTGTCTCACAGTCATCCCTGCGGATGGATTTATGGTTTGGCTTTCCGCCATTGCGGAAAGAAATACGCTATCGACTTCCGATCCAAAACTCTCTGCCATCCGATCCTTTTACCCGCCGCACATGTTGACTATATATATATTTGGGGTTGGGGTCATTTAGATTATTTTATTTTCTATTATTTCATTTTGGACTTTTGCTCGCTATCGCTCTCGTGCGTTGTCGTGCTCTCGAGCTTGTTCGGACCCCGTTGTCGGTGTACCCGCGTCCAGGTGGCACAACTATGGGAGCTGGACCGTGTTTCTTCCCATTGATTACGCAGCAGTGCCAGGTAGGATTCTGTTGCATTACCCCGTCCCGTTTGAGCATTTGATGAGGTTTTCGCTCGGATTAGGTTTTGTTGCGGTCATTTCGTTTTTTCTCACCCCATAGCTACATGTATATAGTGGGGGGTTTTAGCATAATTGTTAGTAGGGGTGTGTTTGGCCCATAGGACAATTTCCTTCCATAGCCTTTATATTCTTTTGACCCCACGCGTAGTGATGGGGGTTTGGTGTAGACGGTCGTTACGCTGTCTGCACCAAACTATCCGGTATAGTGATGTTTTTACAAGGGGAGGTTTTCATGGTCTTCCTATGGAACTTGAATTGGTTTCCCTCTTCCCTTTTGTTTTCGTTCTCTTCAACCGTAGTCGGGTTTCGTCGCGTCGTTCTACACACAGTTGGTTTTTTGAACCCAAACCGGTGGAAGGGATATGTCACTACTTCTAGTTTGTTATTTTAACCATAGATTGCGTGGGCATGATTTTGTTAAAGCTCCATTGAAATCTTGAGTATATTCCCCTGTCTGTCCCGGGCATCGCAATGATAATGGCACTCGCAGAGAGCCAGGGTTTTCTTCATGTTAATATAGATGTTTTTTCCGCACGATTTTATTGTTAGAATTGTTTGGTAGTGGAAAGCAGTGTTAGCTTGCATATTTTTACTGCATATAACTATTTTCCATCATGCTAAACATAGAAGAAATGACACACTGCACATTGTTGTCTCCAAGTTTGTCACTCAGTCGAAAATGGCTTAATGTTACAATTTTATGGCAGGAAGAGTCCACAATGTCAAAAAGGAAAAAGAAGAAGGCCCCTATGGTCGAGGAGGAACCATAAGTGGAAGTTGTCACCAGAACATAATACATATACGAAGACACTAAGTGTATATCTGGTGTCAAACATGAATACCAATGGGGGGAGATTTACAGGCTGATCACGCGTAGAGAAGTTCCTGATATGGGCTTGGAAGAAGAATCCATATATGCCAACATAGAGAGATCTTCATTGGTGAAGATTGCCACCAGACCAAAGCCGTTCCCATGCTCTGAAGTAATTGGTTGGATTCTGCCCCAGGCAGATGTAACAACAATGATTTTGGAAAATGTTGAGAAACAGGGCTATGCTGCTTATAGCCCCGGATATGTAGCTGTGGCCTATCACCTGCCAGAAGCACAAGTGTTTTTATCTGATGATTGGCTGAACAACGTTAGAATGGGCCTTGTTGAAACTATGAAAAGAATGCTGTTGCCCGGAAAACATTTCAGAACCAGGCCAACGGGTGATTATGATACAGCAAGCTTAAGAACCCCATATAGGTTCATAGCTTTAATGCTTAATAGGATTTTTGGGGGAGCCCATGGCAGGCTCTTCCAACTGGAATGGATGCCCATCATTTTTTTCGTTGCAACCCAGGGGACAATTTTCAACTAGGCAAGCATTGTATCAAATAGTCTTTCAGCTTGCATGGCTACGGCTTTGGGAGGAGTAGCCCAAAAGAGATCGAAATTCTATATGATTTCCATACTTGCAGACTGTATATTGTGCAATCAGCCTTTCCCCGGCCTCAGGTGCATCTGGGACAGGGAAAGAATGCCTGTCTATTCTACCTATAAACCATTATGGGCACACCAGTACCACAGTCATTATCGAGAAGTATGTGAACACTTCATCCTGCCATTGTACAGCCTTATTTTTCTGAAGGAAGGAAACTGCATGTCAGAAGAGGCACTGCAAATGATGGAATAATATGCAGACTACTATCTGACTGAGGATGGCCTTTACTTCAGGATGTTCGGAAGATCAAGAGCACCCTCCCTGCTGCCTAAATACGCTACTGACTACATCATTCACAAGGAGGTTGTTAGGCAAGTCTTCTTGGATGGCATAGGGAGCTTCTTGTTTGAGCATAAGAAGGCTGCCTATCCTCCTTTGCCCTTCAAGTTAGGAGGTTACAGGTTCACTAAGGTGAAGAAAGCTGATGAATTTGTAGAAGAGCTAGAAAGGTTTCATTTTGGCGAGATTCATTTCCATAGAAATTGTTAGAATATAATCCGTCAGGATTATTGTAAATAAATAATTAAATAGGAATTTGAATAGTTGCTCGGGAAGGTGAAAAGGCTGGTTCTCAACCGCCTCATTGTAATCTATAAATTAATGTTTTTAGTCGTGAATAGCAATTAGAATCGGGAGTTATTACCAACAAGTGGTATCAGAGCAGAGCTGTCTGCCATAACTCCTGGCTGGGGCTGCCATTCTGCCTGCCAGTCTGCTCTTTCAGAGCTGCCTGCCAGTCTCTCCTGCCAGTGCATGCATTGCATGCGTTACAATCCCTTCACGACTGAGTTTTGTGTACTGCAATTGTGTAGAGGAAACCCTAATCCCTGCCAGCATTTTGTATGTGCATTATTCTGTGTGGGTGCCAATAATTCCATGTGATACCCTAATTCCAGTACGTGAAGGCCCAGTTTCTCTGTCATTAATAATCCTGGAGTGTGCCATTGAAAGCCTGCGTGAAGCTTGCTGAAACTTGCTGAAGCCCGCGTGAAGAGAACTGAGGGGGCTAACATCTGCTGGAAAGAAATATTGAAGCCTGGGAGAGTGCACTATTTGCGTCATACTGCTGCCTGCGTTGAGTATCGGTGACTTATCAGTGCTTTCAGTGACCTATCGCTGCGTTGGAGACTGCATGGATGCTGCGTTATAATACCTATCAGTGTATTCGCTGCTGCTGAAGTCTACGTGGAGACTGGACTGGTGATTTTGAGCTGGTAACGGTGTAAGAGCTTCCACTGCATTTCAAGATTTTTGCTCGCTGCGTGCTCTCTTTTTTTCTGAGCTTCCCAGTTATCGATTTGCGTCCCGGCAGAGTGAAGGACAAGTTGAAGGGCGTAGACTGCAACCTCATCAAATGAAACCTTGAAGACTGACTCCTCCAGCTCGTGAAAATACCAGCGAATTGGTGTGAAGACCAGCTCGTCTTGGTGTGAAAACTAGCGTGGAGAATGTTGAAGTATTGATCAGCTGTGAGCCTGCGTTGAAGTGTTGATCAGCTGAAGACTAAAGATCATCAGTGGAGAGAGATATTGTTGCTGCTGTGTGTGTTATACACAACCCTAATTTGCAGCACCACTACGGGTCTGAAAACTGCCTGATTGAAGGCGTTGTGAAGACTGACTGCACAGAGCTACGACCTGCTATGACCTGCCACACCGTTCTGCTACGTTGCTTTGAAGCTATTATTATCTGCAGTTTTTCAGAGAGGCGTGAGATGTTCATGGCCCTCGGCTTATATTTTGTTTATATTCTTTTTTGTATTTGTCTTCTCGAGTGATCTAGTCTTACTAAATAACCTATCACTAGTCCATGGTTGGAAGTTTGAACCTTCAAAGGTGCCAAAATTGTGAATAAATACTAAAACATTGAGTATATATTGAATCTGCGAGCTGCTCCGCGAACCCTAACGGCTCTACTGATCTTCCCGTGGCATTTATTCATTTATATTGTTATAAGTATATATATATATGAGGAGCGAGAAGCCCTATTTTATGGTTATTGAGAATTCAACGTAACCTAACAATATCAGCGTTGAGTCATTTCTACTTTTTTGGGAATGCTCGAGTGGTACCTGTTGCATAGCAAGGAATAAATCTAAATCGATTCAGTTGGACTATAGAGACCGTGTATACAAACATTGAGCTCAACATGAGAGCTGTGTGAAAGATTTGCATTGAATACTGAATAGTGAAGCTGTGTGAAAGCTGTGCGTTGAAGACTCAATGGTGAAGCTGTGCATTGAAGACTGAATACTATGCTGAGTTGAAGAGCTGCTGCGTGGTGGAGCTGCCTGCTGATGCGTGTGCTATGTTCTACTGAGTAGAGAAGAGCTGCCTGAGTGGAGTCCTTTGGGTGTGTTGACCAAAGAACTCATTTCTCTGGGTGATGCTACAAGCCTGTTTCAAGATAATATATTGTGGTATTATTGTAATTTTTTCATAAGAAGATTTGAATTGTCCATGTAAAACCACACTCTAAAGTAAATTACATGGAGATGCTTTGAAAGCCTTCTAATCTTGCGTTTCTTTGAGAGCTGTGCCTCTCCCTCACCATCACTGGTGGTGAATTATCTGCTTATGAACTTATTGACAGCATATTTTCTCTGCAAATGAACTTATTGTAAATCACCTTGGCAGAGACTGTAGACCTGCAAGGTTATTATTTTTCTGTTTATCTTTGTAAATTACAGTTGTAAAGATGCACTCTCTGGCATCTAGTATTGGTGCTGCCCTTGCCGACAAAGACCAATCCAAAGACCCTTCCAAGGGAGATTGCGGCAAAGAGAAAGGCAGAAGAAGAATAAATTTCAGAGGCAGAGGGGGCAGAAGCAAAAGATCAGCTTTGCAGTGCAAGCGGTGCGGAAAGACTGGGCACACATCAGATCAGTGTTGGGCTTCATGGGA
>LPNX010505017.1:450195-464033 GCA_001517045.1 Pseudotsuga menziesii
AAATGACTCCCAAGGTAAAGTAGCTTAACATTGTAAAGTAAACAACGTACATTTTGAGTACACCCACCATTGGGATAGGGAAGAATCTGTCTTCCAAAATGCCTTGAACATAACATCTTTGAGGAGAAGGTTCAAGAAGAAGATAATCACCAAAGGTGGGAAGGGAGATGAATAAGCAAAAGCTGAGGAAGAAGCCGAAAGAAGAAATGAGGAAGCCCAGAGGTTGGCACAAGAAGCGGCAGGATGGTTGCACACAGAAGAAGAATAAAAAAGGAAAGTTGTGCAAGAGGCAGCTAGGAAGGAAAAAGAAGATGCAAGGATAGAAGAAGATGAAAAGAAAAAAAAGCTCGATGAGGAGCTACAAAAGCAAGAAGCAGAAAGGCTAAAGCTGACACAGAGAGAGACCGAGCAGTCAGCTTCTGGCACAGCTGGAGGGCAGACCCAGGACATGGAGAACCCAGAGGTTCAGAACCCACAAGTACCTGCGGCCAGCACACCCATGGTCCCCACGCTCAAACTGGTCCCCTTTGTACAGAAAAAAAGGGGAAGAGATACCTGATTTCAACATTGTTTTCTATGACAGGGCGACGAAGAGAATAATGAAGAGAATAGAAAGGAAGATTGAAAGGGGAGGTCTGCCTGGGAAAATTATAACGGATACACCCATTGTATTTGGAACAGACCAAGAGCCTACATTCACCATCAGAGCAGGAGCTGCATTAATCCAAGCTTCAGAGGATAATGTAGACAGGATCATGAAAGACTTGGAGCTATCCAAGAAATCATCTTCTCAATTGAAAGATACATTGAGAAAAGAGAGAGAGGAAAACAATAGGCTGAAAAGGAAATATGAAGACATGCAGAGGGAGATGAAGTCTTCTAAGGCTGAATTGCAAGTCCTCCAAGTGGAGAGACAAGTTATGGAAACTACACAAAATTCTCTGGAGAGAGTGCAGAAAGAATATCAAGAGCTAAAGATGGAGAAGGAACGGCTGCTGGGAAAGGTAGAAGAGCTAGAAGAGCAAGAAAAGATCATCTTGGAGGCCAGTGAGATGCACACCCAAGAATAGGAAAAGAAACATCAAGAGCAGATTTCTTCTCTAACAACTGCTCTGGAGGAAGCAAGGGAGCAGCAGGTTAACCTCCAACTGTTCAAAGAGCATGTCTTGGCCCAAAAGGTTAAGATGCTGCAACTACGGACTGCTATAGAAGGAGAGAGGTGCAAAGTGCTGCAGGTAGATAGCCGATTGGAGGAAATCCTGGAAACCTCCTCTTATTTCGTTGATCGATCTCAGGACGTCCTTGAAGTCCTGACTGCAAGAATGGCAAGGCTGGAAAACAATGAAGAAACTCCAGTAGAGCTTCCAGCAAAGGATCAACAGGCCCTCAAGTGGGATTATGACTTATTGGAATTTGCTATAAATACCGCGGAGGATTTCAAGAAAGTCGTTAAAAAGACGAAAGGAGCATGCACAGATTTTTTTAGAAGGCTCCTTATTACCTACAATCGGTGCCAGATAGAGGCCGAGCAGAGGCTTGATGCTTTCCTAGACCACAACTCATTTATGGAGTTGTTGCAGAAGATATATCAGGAGGAGGAAGCTAAAGTACAGCATATTAAATCCCTAGATGAGCAGATCTTGAGGAGAAAAGTAGATCACTCAGCTATCAGTGTGCAGCTTCTGGAGGATCAGCTTTGGTTGAGTCCAACCAGTATTGAGGCTATAAAGAACCAAGCTGTGAAGTTTGAGATCAACATTCAGTTTCTATAACCTTGTGTCTTTGAAGGCATCGCCTCTGAAGCTTTGGCGTGGAAGAAGTTTCTAGACACCCAAGTGGGACCCTCCTCGTGAAGGATTGGTCATTTTGTAATTTGTAACGATTTTGTAAAAATCATTTAAGGAAAAGTTTTGGGAGGTGAAAAGTTGGGAAGTCCAAGGGTCATTTTGGGCATCCCAACAGTCTCTCCCTTTTATATAAATATAGAATACTTAGAGGGAAAGAAAGGGGATTTTTCCCAGTTAAACATGAAAAGCGATATTGTAAGAAGAACTATTTTTTTTGCAATAAAGAGTAATTGTTTTCCTGTTGGAGAAAGATTGGTGGCACTTTTAAATGTTATGTTGTGGATGGTGGAAGGATGAACTATTTTTTTTTTCCAGCTTTTGTCCATTAACTGTGAGATCGTTCTAACTCTTAGAACCTATGTTCTTGTTTAAATGATTTCTAGTTTATTTTGTGGAATTACCACCATGAGTAATTTATGTTGTTCATAAAACAATTGGCTATCTGATTGTTGAAATATCTTTAATCGTTCATGTGTTGTAGAAAGAAGCATCAGCTACCTATAATTTCTCTTTATAATGCATGCACAATACACATTACTCATAATTAAATTACAGTTTGCTCCCCAGGGATAGATAGTTAGATAGTTAGTTTTATTCCATTACTGCATATGTGATTGAGATGCTTATGAGTGCTAAGACAAGAGGTAAGAACCTGCGCATCATGTTGTGACTACCCCCTACATCCTTATCAACCTACATGGTTAATTAGGCATGTGCATATCATACTTAAGTCAAAAAATACAAAATACGGTGGACCGGGCCGCAACCGGTAAAGCCTTTGTTTTTGTACTTTGACCTACGGTAGTCGGACCGCAAACCGGATGAATTCCCTATACCAAACAGTCATGGGCTAGTTGGGAACGTTGACTGGGGAGAATCCCTTTCTATTGTTGCCTGCGAATTTCCAGGCCTCAACACACGGATATGAGCTCCCACATACCTTGCGTATATCGAGAGACCCTTCTAGTATTCCCTAAACCATCTGAGAAAAACCCTTTTTGTAGTCTTGTCAGCGCAATACATCGAGAACAGCACTCGTGGAGACTACTACGCATGTACCATCTAGGTAATTGGGTATTCAAGAAAGGGACGCTCTCGATCCTCCTTGTCGCGCTTTACTTTTGGACCCTATGGTATATAGTGAGTTGCGAAGACTTGATAATCCTATTGAGGAACTGGCTTTTATCAGCCCCTCTTGTCACTTAAGTTTTTCTTATGGCCTTTAGCTTGTGTAGGAGAGGTTTTGTGTATTTTTTCTAGTTTTCAAACCCTAGGTTAGGCTTTTAGTGACCAGCAATCTAGATGAGTTTCCTTTGAGGCGATCCAGAAGGGCTCAAGGCTTGCCGCCTGATTTTCCTCCTATTATAGGAGAAATACCAATGGAAGCCGCTAGCCAAGGAGCCGCAGTTGATTCCCATGTGGAAGAGAATCTAGCTGTGGAAGTGGGGGAATAATTCACTACATACAACAACCCCTTGGTTGAACAGCCTCCTACGGCTGACACTACTTTCCATTTTCCAATGGAAGGTCATGTCGGTTCATCAAATTGGGTTGACCTCTCGTCTAATGACACCGAGGGGACAGAATATGGCCCTAATGCTCCTTTTTGGAGAACCTCTATGGGTCAAGCAATTTTTGAATTGGGGGTTACTAGATCATCCTTTTTTAACCCGTCACCGATTGAGGATATGTATAGAGGGCTTCAGCCAACTATGGATAATTTACGTAATTTCCAAGACCACCTTCCAAAGATTACTGCTTCGCATCTTCCTCATCAAGAGCCTATGTCGACTCTTTTACCCCGTCTTTCAGATCCTACCCCTCCCAGATACCGTTCACTCGCAACGTCTCAATTTACTCATAGTTTGACATCACCGGTTCGAGGTTCAATAGTTCCTAATCTAGATCAACCCTCCAATCCTATTACTATAGTTCAAAATCCTAGGTCTTCTTTTGGTTCTCCCGTACCTTCTTCCACTAGGGGGAAATCTCCAGCTCAAGTTGTACCAATGGTTAGTGGAGTTACATCCAGTACAAGACAGACCTCTATTGTGGGACAGTCAGCAGTTGTAGTCCCTCCCACAAAAGCCAAAGCAGTTAATCCCCCTTCTAGTACAGGCCAACCCTTAGGGGTACAACCTTTTGTTAATCAACCTTCTTGGGGGTATACTCACCTAGGAAATCTACCATCCATAAGTAATGTAAACTTGCAACCTACATCTACAGGAATGGTATATCCCGGTATGCCTTACCCTGGAAACATGTTTACACCTTGGGGGAAACCCAATTGGTTGTATATTCCTATGTCTAGGGGACACCTATCAATACTGCTAGAGGATATGGTGGCCCACCTTTTAGGGGGCCACCTGGCGAAGATCCACCTTATGGCGGACCTCGTCCTAGAGGACCACCTTCTGGGGGGGCACCTCCTGGAGGACCACCACCTTCTGGGGGTCCACCACCTAGAGGGCCATCCTCTAGAGGACCACCTTTTGATGGACCACCTTCTGGTGGACCACCTTTTGGAGGTCCACCTGGTAAAGGCCCACCTCGTGGAGGACCGCCACTACAACTACCTGGAGGAAACCCTCCTCCAAGAGGTCCACCTCCATCTAGTGGATCTTTGGGAGGATCATCTGTGAGTCCAAATTCCCAACAAATAATGTATCAATCATCCTATGGTCCTACTGGTATACCAATGCCTTATCAGTACTACCAGTACATACAACCTAATCGACAACTTCCTTTTTTGGAAACTTTGGATGTGCCTGATTTGTCCAAGTTGATTAATGACCCCATTCAGCATAACCATTTGTGGCCAACAATTCCAAAAAAGTTACCATCAGATATTCCAAAATTTGATGGCAAGCAGGGAGAAGACCCCAAAAACCATGTTATGACTTTCCATCTTTGGTGTTCTTCCAACTCCTTGATGGATGATTCGGTCTGTTTAAGGCTCTTTCAGCGAACTTTGACTGGTACAACTATGAAATGTTACATTGAACTTCTGTAACATTCGTTTGTGGATTTTAGCTCATTGGCGACAATTTTTCTTACTCATTTCCAACTTCCCATTCATTACAAAATGGGTACGGATCTTTTGACATCCCTTTGCCAAAATACCTCTACACATATTTCGGATCATATCCATGAATGGAGGAGACGACAAACACTTCTTAAGGCCCCTATTCCTGATCATCTATTGGAAGATTGGTTCACGAAATCCTTGTTGCCTCCCATTTCCTGAGATGTTGCTATGGGTGGTGTTGTTACTAAAGAGAAGGCTATCACTTGCGCTCAGTATCTGGACTTGGTTTATTCCCATTCTGTAACTCTGTATGACCTAATCCCTTAAGATCCTCGCCCCAGAACTGACCCTACTAAGACACCAGCAGAAAATCATGTTATGGGGCTATCAGTTCAATCCAGTCTTCATCAATAGCTAAGCTTTCCAAGAAGCAGAGTACTTCCGCTACTTCTGCCTCTGATCCTATGGTTTTTGTCGAGGTGAATGTTATCCAAAGCACACAAACACCCGGTAATAATAAGAAAACTAAAGGGAAAAATAAGAAACCTTGAAACCAACATGAGAATCCCAAGGATACAACCTTAGAGAATGATAATAAAGGAAAGAGGAAGGATAAGTATCCATGCCTATTGTGTGGTGGTGACCACTTCACAAAGGAGTGCCCTCATCATGATGATATTAGTAAATTTTTAAAGAGTAACCCTATACCTACAATGCTTAACGACCCATTTCAATCTCGACAACAATTGATAGATAATATATCTAATCAAGGACCCTCTCATTCGACAAAAGAAATCAAAATGATGTCCTCAGAAAGTATCAGCTTGAATAATCGTAGTCAGCCATATGAAAAACCTCCATAGAATAAGGACAAGAATCCTTCTCCTGAGAAAACTCCTTCCACTAGTTCTCCTCTGTCTTCGTCTAATGCTCCCCCCACAATCGAGAAACCTAATCTCGACTTGATTTTGTGTCTACCCAAGAATACCCTGAGGAAGTTTGTCTTTAATCCAAATGCTCGAGCTGCATAATTCTACAACTTCGTAGATGATTTAGCTCAAGCACCTTGCGCAATGTCTACCTTGGAGGTGCTCCAAAGTTGTCCCACACAGCGCAAAAACATGTTGACTGTATTGGGGGAATTAGACCTAGACAACACCAATTTGATTCACTTTAATGTGGAGAACTATAAGTCTATATTACCCCACCAGCTCGCATTTCAATTTGTGACAAGAGTAGTTGGGAGAAAGGTCCATAGGACCGTTCTAGATGACGGAGCTTCCACCTCAGTTTTTTCCATGGCTTGTTAGAGAGCCATTGGCTCTCCTGAACTCACGAAGTCCCCCACAACCTGAAAAGCTTTCAATGGATGAGGTTTCCAACCTCATGGTCTGTTACCATCCCTTTCGATCGAGCTTGGGGGAAATACTATTTCCATTAAGGTGGAGGTATTCAATGCCCCGTTGGACTACAATCTTCTATTGGGGAGAAATGAGTTCTATGCTATGACGGTTGTCGCTTCGACAATATTTCAAACTCTCCAATTCCCTCATTTGGGGAAGATTGTGACCATCGATCAACTCGATTTTTGTTTACCAGATGTTGCTACCCCCACTACAAATAATATCCCTATGCTAGGTCAATCCCCTCCTCCTTATCAGTCAATTCGGGTAGGTATGCTGAAGGATTCAACCCTCATGTGAGTATTTCCCTCAACCCCTCCTAGTACAGAAGTGGCTAATATGAATATGATTTCCATGGCTGTCCATAGTCCTAGAGGCAAGGAAGTTGTTGAGTCATCCTCTTTGGGCCCTTATGAAGCACTTTATGATGTTGTTCAATCTACTTTTGATGTCCAGCCTGATGATCTTCATCTGGTGGCTTTGGGTCCTTACCACTTTCCCTACTGGCTAGAACCCTCTCTCCCCACTCTAGACTATCTCACATAGAATTTTCCATCGGACGAGTCCATCATGGAGATCATGAGTGCGAATGAACCTATTTGGGAAGATCATCATCATAGATCTTTTGTCCTTCCCAATGCCAGTTCGATAGGCTTTGACCTTGTATCTCTTATTAGTACTGATATTGCCAGCGATCCTCAAACACATGTATTGTTGCAAGGTACAAATTCCAAAGGAAATATTTGCAACATCACTCAGACAACCCCTATTGACATATCATTCAATCCCGTAACTATTGAGCACGATCATGTAGGCCAAAACTGTTCAACAGAGGAAAATGAAAGTTATAGAGCTCTTTTCAAAGAATTCCACAATATTTTTGCCTGGAAATGTGAAGAAATGTGGGGGATTTATATGTCTATCATCGTACACAATATTAAAACTTATCCCATGGCAAGACCAATCGACAAAAATTACGTCAAGTCCATCCTAGGAAGGTTGCAGCTATCAAAGACGAAGTGGAAAAAAATCTGAAGCCGGGGTTTATTTATCTCGTACCACTGATGGAATCAGTGTCTAATATTGTCCCTATAGCTAAGAAGAAGGGAACTATTATAGTTTGTATCAATTTACGAGATTTAAATAATGCTTTTCCTATGGACAATTTCCCTACTCCATACATCGATCAAATCATAGAAAACTGTGTTGGGAGCGTCATATTTTCTTTAATGGATGTCTTTTCTGGATATAATGAGATAGAGATTATGCCCGTCGATCAGCATAAAATGACATTCATTTTCCTGTGGGGAACCTTTGCATATCAAAAGTCACCCTTTTGTCTCAAAAACGTTGGAGCTACATTCCAACGTGCCATGTCCTATGCTTTTCACGATATCAAGCACATCGTAGAGTCATATCTTGACGATCTCCCTGTTCATTCATAGAAACGGGAATACCATCTAGGGAACCTTAGAGACATTTTTCTTAGGTGTCTTCATTATAATATTTGGTTTAATCCACACAAATGTGTCTTTTGTGTTGGGACTAGACATCTTCTTGGATTAGTGGTTTCCAAAGATGGCATCTAGATTGATCGCTTGAAAATTGTTGTTATTTTGGACTTACCCGCCCCGAAAAATATCACTGAACTCCAAAGTTTGCAAGGGAAGGAAAAATTTCTTCATTGTTTCGTTGTTTGGTATTGACTTCATTCTTCGGTGATTCCTTACACACGAAGAGGCTGAAAAAGTTATGAATGATTGCCACTCTGGAGCATGTGGAGGCCATCTTTTTGGGATGGTGACGGGTCATAAAATTCTTTGCAGTGGGTATTTTTGGCCTTCAATCTTCAAAGATTGTAAAACATTCCCACCCTGTCAACACTTTTATCCTGAAAATCTCACCCACCGTACTCCTTTACACCCCGTCATTGTTGTTGTCCATTTTTCCAAGTGGGGTATTGATTTTATGCATTGGAAACCTACCTCAATCGAGGGGCATGGTTACATCATCATAGTCATTGATTACTTTACAAAATAGGCCGATGCAATGCCTACATATGTAGAGGATGCCAAGATTGCCACCCTCTTTTTATTTAACCATGTGATAGCTAGGTTTGGATTCCCTCATACCACAGTCAATGACCATGGATCTCATTTCCGCAATCAGATGATGGCTGATTTGAGTGCTAAGCTGAGTTTTCACCATGAAAAATCAACTTTGTATAATCCGCAGGCTAATGGTCAGGTCGAGGCCATTAACAAAGTTTTAAAAAATATGCTGCGTAGGATGGTTGGAGATCACAAATCCAACTGGCATTTGACTCTCTTTTCCGCATTATGGGATTATAGGACTTCAATTAAAACAACAACTGGTTTCACGCCCTTTCAGTTGGTCCATGAACTAGAAGTTATCCTTCGTATCGAGTGTCAAATCCCTTCACTTAAACTTGTAGTAGAACTTTTCTCGAACACTTCTGTCAAGGAAGAATGGTTTTTGTACTTAACAAACCTTGATGAAAATAGAAGAGATGTTGCCTTGGCTAACAAGGCACAAAAAAAACATGTTAAGGCTCAGTACGATAAGTCTATTCAACCTCGTTTCTTCAATGAAGGTGACCTAGTTATGACTTACAATCAGAGACATGATAAGCTATGGAAGGGGGAGTTCGAATCTATGTGGCACGATCCCTTTATCGTCAGTAAAGAATTAGAGAAAGGGGCATACAAACTTATAGACTACGATGGGATACCCTTTGGGTAACCTCGCAATGGGTTGTACCTGAAGAGGTACTATGCTTGAAGTCATTTTTGTATGGTACCTTGTATATATATGTATATTGTTTAACTTTTTGGTGTGTTTTTGGTTTTTTAATATGGTTTTGAGTTTCTTGTCAATATTGTTTATACCACATTTTGGTTACGCAGATCCTATGGCTTTTATGGTTTCAATGATGGTGCTTACTGTCATACCTTGAACCTCGCTTCAACTGCATGGGTTTTATATTCCCTGGCACGTGATTTAGTTAGTTCTGGGGCAGTTTGTATTGGTCCAACTACCAACAACATCGTCGAGTATCAGGTAGTGATAGGTTTGTTGACCGAGGCTGCATCTCAGGACATTCATGACTTTGTAGTATTCATGGACGCGTAGCTATTGGTTTGTTATTTGAACCATGTTTATACCATTTGAAACCCCACACTGCTTCGTCTCTTTCGAAGAGTGCGTTTGTTAGAAATTTCATTCAAGTCAATCACATATAGGCACATTCCTAGGTATTACAACACAGTTGCCAACTCATTGGAAAACTACATTCTAGACTAGTACATTGCCCATTCATAACTATTATAAATAAAACATGGTCCATTGTAAATTTAAATAAACAGTCGAGTACATGTAAAAACTCATGTAAATATCATTTGCATTTGAAAAACATATGAACACCATAAATAATTCTGTGTGTGTGTGTGTGTGTGTGTGTGTGTGTGTGTAATGTTTTACAAAAATAATGGTCACGAGACCCCGACTGAAGCACTCTAGCTTGCAGATACAAAATGTCAAAAAATACTAAAGCAAGCTATCTTTCAGTGTATATATCATGTGTAATGTCTAATGGTGCTCATGATAGCACATAATAGCCCTAGCTACCCTACAGAGCAAGCGGTTGAAATGACCTGACACTCCAATTGTGTGTCTCTAGAAACTCTTAGGGAGGTCATCTATCGTATCTTCTGGAATGTCTAAAGTCAACCGATCGAGGTTCTCCTCCAGCTCGGTCAACTTGTCATCACCTATGTGTACAAAACAAGCCCCCGCTTTTCTATCCATTGGGGATGAACCCCTGGGCTGTGCATATCCAACATATGCATGAAAACATTAGGTCTCGTCATCATTCATAAAAATCATAAAACATGAAAATACAAAAAACAATCAACATATTGAGCTTGTTTCTTACCAATGTCACCCCACTGAGCACTATCTGGTAAAGGTATATCTGGATCTCCTTGAAAGTTGGTCCTAGCATAATCATAATCCTCGATCATGAGGATTTGATCGTCCAACCAACGGAAGAAGGGATTCCTGTACTTGGCCTTGGCTCCACCACCTCCAGTGCGGGTCATGATATCCACCCACCGCTGCATGTGGGGGTCTCAAACTTTCATCTTAGTAAATACCACCCATGGCCTCAGGAGAGGTACCCTCTCGAAGAAAAAACAAGCCAGGATAGTCCCATAACCAAATTGTTTCAGTTCCCCCTGTCGACACATCATCAGTTGATACTTGAACACAGAAAGCGATGCTTCAGCCCAGTTGAAAACAATAGGTGCCATAGCCTCCAAAGAATACATCATGTGTGCCTAGGAAGCTTGGTGATCCCCTTGGCTCCCTGCAACCCTCTGCATAGTAAAGAGTACGGTCCGAAGTGGCAATTCCATCACTTCCTTGATGGGAATAGTCTTTCTTGACATTTTAGTGCCAGGATAACAATGGTGAACTATTAGTTCGTATGTGGTAATGTCTCCCCCTCGGGATCTTGTCAATGAAATAGGCGCTCCAAGCCCGGATAGTCTAGTGATAAAATAAATATCTTCCACCTCCACAGAAGGATATGGGCCCCTATCTCAAAATGTTGTTGTTCTAGGTTCCACATCCACAAAATGTGCTCCAATAGTTTTAAATGGGATATCATACTAGGAGCCTAGAAGAATTTCAGAAGGCCACAAGCTCGTAATGCAGCTATAGAAGCCACATCTGCCTCAGATGATCCGTCGGATCTCAACTTGTGTGCATTAAAAGTTTGTTGTAAAAGAATGCAATCAATAGGTTAATTAATGGAACAGCATTAACAGAAATTAAATGCTCAGAATGGAAAACAACAATGATAAACAGATGCAAAGAAAAAAAACACAGAAGCAGAGAGTCATAAACAGAAGTTGATAACGGAGTTCACCCCCTTCACTGGGCTACGTCTCTGAGTCCCTCTCCAATGGGAACCGATCCAATTAATGGCTTTAAAATGGTACAAAATGATTCTGGAAACAACTTCAGCCACTGTAAACCGAATGTTGTACAAAGTATTTTAAGACCTTTCTCTAGAAATTACCATCAAGCCTTCGTAAGACAAAGAAAGCCAAAGGATGACAGAGAATGTCGACTTCCACAGTAATAGCATCGGAACACTTTACAGCAAACTCTCCAAGCTTCACATAATAGAGAAACAATGTACTGCGCTCTCCATGAACTCCCCCCTCCATTCGACTCATCTATTACCCCCTTTTAAATAGATACCAATGAGCCAAACGTTAAAAATGCGACTGTTCATATCCTCCTGCCAAATGCCAACTCATTCATCATAACAGGTTGTTTCATATTCTGAAAACATTACATCTGGTTGTTCATATGCTTTTCCACGTTATCCCAACTGTGGTGACGGATCAAATATTATAACTGCCAAGAAAAAACTTCGCCAAACTGTTACAAATAAGCCGTGCACCAAACTACAACCTGTTTAGAAATGTCACCGTGCATTGTAGTGTATTTGAGTCGGAAGTTTTAGTCAGCTTCGCTTCCGCCGTTGTGGAAGAGTGATGAGAAACTCACTCCAATACTTTTCTCCGACGAGCTCTGTCTCAATCAGTTGTCATCTGGTTTTTCCATCAGGATGTATTGTCTATAAGTCTTCCGCCGTTGCGGATCCTTATCTTCCTATCGCTCCGACGTTTCGGAAAGGAGATGTTCTTTCAAGCTCTGACGTTGCGGAAGGAGATGTTCTTTCGAGCTTCGACGTTGTGGAAGGAGATGTTCTTTCGAGCTCCGACGTTGCAGAAGGAGATGTTCTTTCGACCTCTGATCCTTGTGTTTTTGTCGTCCGATGTTTCACCTGCCGCTTCTTTGAACCATTGTACCATATTAGATTAGTGTAATCTTTGAAGAGGATTAATCCGCCGAATCATTCCTCCCCATTGGAGAGATTTTTGGACCACCAAAAGCTTGAATCATTATACAAGTAAGTGAGGGTACAGCTCCCTCACTTTTCCAATCTCCATCCATCTTGCTTTGCTAGGATGCATTCCTTTCAGCCCCACTCGAAGGTACTCAGCATTCCCCCTTCATGAAGTCCTTACATTTTTGTCAAGAATAACATCATCCTACAACTCTCTCATATATTCAGGTGCCAAATCATCAACTGAAGGAATCTGTATGTTAATTTCCTCATCCATGATCATAGGAGGCTCATACAGTTTAAGGTTCTCAACATTGATAACTGAATAAATTTGCATGTATGGAGGTAAATTCAAGCGAAAAGCATTCGTACCGATCTTTTCCAAGATCTCAAAAGGACCATACCTGATAGGTCTAAGCTTTTTACCTTCACCTTTCATTCTTTCTTTGGTGATGTGTAACCAAACTCGGTCACCAAACTGAAATTGATGATCAATTCGATGCTTTTCATGCCTGGCCTCGTACTTTTCCTGGCTCTTCTCCAACTGTTCTTGAACTGCCTACTGCATTGCTTGGATTCTCTAAATGAACTTTAAAGCTTTATCTGCATCGTGATTTCCATCCACTGCATCTTTGCCAAAAGAGAATTCCATCGGTGTTTTTGGCAGCTAACCAAAACAAGTTTCAAAAGGATATTTCTTCGTGGAAGAATGAACTGCATGATTGTAAGCATGCTATATATACTGCAAATGCTCATCCCAAAGTTTAGGATGTTTACTACAATATCCTCTGAGTAGCTGAACCAATGTTCTATTCACTACCTCTGTTTGTCCATCGGTCTGTGGATGAAAAGTTGTACTCTTCTTAAGTTTAGTATCCATAAGCTCCCATAGAGTTGACCAGAATTCTCCCAGGAACCAGGAATCTCGATCAGATATAATAGAATTGGGAAGCCCAAAATGTACCCAAACATTCTGAAAGAATAGGTGAGTTGTTTGTTCAGCAGTGATCTGTTTGTTACATGGCATTAAGATACACATTTTGCTGAACCTATCCACAACAACATATAGGTAATCATGCCCTTTTCTAGACATAGGTAGTCCCCTTACGAAGTCCATAGAAATGCTTTCCCAAGGACGAGAAGAAACTAGAAGAGGTGTGTACAAACCCAATTTACTATTGCTAGGCTTACTTGTTGCACACATAACACAACCTCTTATATATTTAGCTACAGTTTCTTGCATCTGAGGCCAATAACAGTGATTCTACACTACAGACAATGTTTTACTTACACCAAAATGTCCTGCAATCAATGAACTATGTGCTTCTCGAATCACATGCACTCTTTCTTTCTCTAGAATACAAAGTTTACCGAGATGATACAAGAGTTGATTATGCACATAATAGTTCTCTTCCTGTTTACCATGTATTAGTGATGCATATACTTTCTTAAAATCCTTATCTTCTGCATACTGTTCAATATAACTTTCATGTGTTAATGAATTGTTCTGAAGAAGGATTGAAGCATTCATAGGTGGCCTTGATAACATGTCTGCTACTTTATTATGAATTCCCTTTTTGTACTTAATTACGAGATGAAACTGTTGTAAGAACCCC
>LPNX010505017.1:464109-485678 GCA_001517045.1 Pseudotsuga menziesii
TGCGATTGTAAATATTGAAGTGGCTGGTGATCAGTATGTATGAGTGTTTATTTTCCCATGATATAATGTTTCCACTTCTTCACTCTTTGTACTAAAGCATACAACTCTTTATCATAGGTCGGATAGTTACTTACCGTAGTAGATAATGTTTCTGAATGGTAACAAACTAGCTTTCTCCCTTGCATCAAAACTGCTCCCATGGCAAACCCACTGGCATCGGTTTCGATCTCAAATGGCTGCTGCAAATCTGGCAATGTTAGAACTGGTGTTGTGCTAATATTTTCCTTCAAAGTGTCGAAGGCTCTCTGATGCTTGCCTCCCCACTGGAAAATTTCTTTAATGCTTGTCAACGCATGTAATGGAGCAGCAATGGAAGAAAACTCAGAAATGAATTTCCTCCAATACTGAACCGCACCCAGAAAACTTCTGATTTCAGTAATGGTGTTAGGCCGAGGCCAGTTTACAATGGCAGCAACCTTGGCTAGGTCCACTCACAGGTGGCCTCCACCAATAATATGGCCCAGATATACTAAAGAAGTTTTAGCAAACTCACATTTAGACATTTTTACATAAATCTTTTCCTTCATTAGTACATCTAAAACTTTCTTCACATGTACAATGTGATCTTCCCAAGTTTTGCTAAACACAAGGATATCATCTAGATATACAATTACAAAATTATCAATGAATGAACGAAAGACATCATTCATGACCCGCGTGAAAGTAGCAGGTGCGTTACAAAGCCCAAAAGGAATCACAAGCCATTCATACAAACCCTGTTTTGTTTTAAACGTTGTTTTCCAAGCATCATTCTCAGCAACACGGATTTGATGATACCCACTACGCAGATCCAATTTTGTAAAGTTGCATGTTTCAATTGATCAAGCAAATCATCAATGCAAGGAAGAGGATTCTTGTTTTTAATGGTGATTTTGTTAAGGGCCCTATAGTCGATACACATCCCCCAATACCCATCCTTCTTCAGAACCAAGACTATAGGAGAGCCGCAAGGAGAAGTGCTCGACCAGATGACCCCCTTCTCAATCAGCTCCTGAACCTGTTTCTTGATCTCCTCATTCTGCATTACAGACATCCGGTACATGGCTATGTTCGGGAGTGGCACATCCTACTGCAAATGTATCTCATGCTGGATCTCCCTCTTTGGTGGTAACCCTTTCGGATCTTGAAACAAATCATCATACTCAAAAATAATTTCAATCAGTTCAAATTTCTGTTTAGGATCACATCCTTCAAAATATTTAGAGATCTCTTCATTTTTCATCTTAACCATCATTAACACAAAATTCTTACTAGCATTTACCAACCTCTTCATTTGTCCTGCAGAAACTATTGCTAGGTTTGTTTTTTGTCTTATGTGCTCGTATAATATATTCCACACCATCTTTAAAAAGATGATACTTATTCTGCTCTCTATAAAAGACTGCTTTTCGGTCATACAAATATGGACTCCCAAGTACAATTCCACAAATGTCAAGTGGTACTACATCTAGTTCTACCTCATCTATGAACTTTTCAGTAATTGCAAACTTCAATACACATTTCTTTGTAACTTGCAACCGTGTATCATTAGTAACCCAACCAAGAGGATAGGGTTTTTCATGAGGCATAGTAACTAAATACAATTTATTAACCACTTCTTCAGATATCAGATTTACTTGTGAACCACTATCAAACAATGTATCAATCTTTGTGTGATTTGCAATGACACGAACATGAAATAGTGCACTTCTATTTTTATCATTTAAATTAGAAGTAGATGGCGGATTTGTACTTGCACTAGAACTTGATTTTGCATCAATGGGAAGTGAGATACTTTTATTCTTACCCTGGATTCCAATAGTTGTAACCTTTGTTTCATCACCTGAGTCGGATCCCAAGTCTTGAATAACTACTGCAGTAGCTTTTGCTTTTCCTTTATCTTTGTTTCCTCCGTACTTCTTTGGCCTTAACTCCGGATGAAGTTTCCAACACTTAAAGACATCATGTCCCTTCTAACAATGAGAACACGTAGGCTTTTCACCCTCTTTCTTAACAGTAGCCACCTTCTTTTTCCCCTTATCTTTACCTTTTGATTTGCTGTCAGATTCAAATGATTTCTTCACAAAAGTATCAGTAGCATGCTTACCCTTGGCTTCTAAATGGGTAGCTTGAACACATACATCATCCAAATTACTGGGATTAAACATCAACAAGGTATGTTTCAAATAAGAATGCATGCCACCAATGTACTTAAGAAGAGTTTCCTGTGTATCTAATGAAACATTCAATGCAATTGCCCTCTTTCTGAATTCATGAGTATAATCTTGAATGCTTTGTCCTTTAGCTTGTCTAAACATTTGCCAATTCATGGTTAATTGTTGCATGTGACCTAAAGGATAAAATTGCTTTCTTAATACTTCAATGAATTCATTCCAAACTGAAATAATTTTACCATTCTTTCGAAGATCTTGTTGAATTTTTCTCTCCCACCAAGTAAGAGCCATTCCACTCATCCTCAAAGTGGCCAATTGAATCCTGGAAGGGTCATCATTAATGCCCTGCACCCTGCAATATACTTCAAGCTGCTTGATCCAATTGTCTAATTTTCCAGCATCTAAATCTCCATTATAAATAGGTAATTCAAATTTTACATCTAATTTGAAATAAGGCATATTAGGACTTGCATTATTTGAATGAGAAGTATGAGAAGAAGAGAAAGTTTGGTTAGTATCAGGAGGATCGCCATCACCTCCTACTCCTTTACCCTTTTCTTCCTTCTTCACTTTTGCATCTCTGGATGAAGATCCTTCTTCTTTCTTCTTCCTTTCTGCCCGCTCATCGAGTAGAATTTCCATCATGGCTTTCATGCTCATAAAATCCTCCAGAAACTCAGTTTCAGAAATAACAGGTTTCTCCCATTTGATATGTCCTTCTTCTTCCCCTCGTGGAGAAGACATGGTTCTTGAGAATTTTCTCCTGGAGCCAATCTCAGGATCTCCTTCAACTAATTCTCCTTCACCAACCTTTGACCTGGACCTGGTAAGCATTCACAAACTTGCACAAACAGTCAACCATCTCTGATACCATAACATGGTCCATCGGACCTCAACTTGTGTGCATTAAAAGTTTGTTGTAAAAGAATGCAATCAACAGGTTAATTAATGGAATAGCATTAACAGAAATTAAATGCTCAGAATGGAAAACAACATTGATAAACAGATGCAAAGAAGAAAAAACAGAAACAGAGAGTCATAAACATAAGTTGATAATGGAGTTCACCCCCTTCACTGGGCTACGTCTCCGGGTCCCTCTCCAATGGGAACTGATCCAATTAATGGCTTTAAAATGGTACAAAATGATTCTGGAAACAACTTCATCCACTGTAAACCGAATGCTGTACAAAGTCTTTAAGACCTTTCTCTGGAAATTAACATCAAGCCTTCGTAAGACAAAGAAATCCAAAGGATGACAGAGAATGTCAACTTCCACAGTAACAGCATCGGAACACTTTACAGCAAACTCTCCAAGCTTCACATAACAGAGAAACGATGTACTGCACTCTCCATGAACTCCCCCCTCCGTTCGACTCGTCTATCACCCCCTTTTAAACAGATACCAATGAGCCAAACGTTAAAAATGTGACTGTTCATATCCTCCTGCCAAATGCTAACTCATTCATCATAACAGGTTGTTTCATATTCCGAAAACGTTGCATCCAGCTGTTCATATGCTTTTCCACGTTATCCCAACTGTGGCGACAGATCAAATATTATAACTGCCAAGAAAAAACTTCGCCAAACTGTTACAAATAATCTGTATACAGTACGAGCTATACACATAGCCTGACATATCATAATGTTCTACATGTGAGATATTCCCACCATGCCAAGGATTTGAACTTCGCTATAACGTCGTATATATATATATATATATATATATGACGGAGCTGTGCCAAAACGGAACCATATGTGAACAACTTCAAAAAGGTTGCAATGCTTCGTTTTATCCATCCTAACCGTGCACCAAACTACAACCTGTTTAGAAATGTCACCGCGCATTGCAGTGTATTTGAGTCGAAAGTTTTATTCATCTGCGCTTCCGCCGTTGCAAAAGAGTGATGAGCAACTCGCTCCGATATTTTTCTCCGAAGAGCTCTGTCTCAATCGGTTGTCATCTGGTTTTTCCATCGGGACGTATTGTCTCTAAGTCCTCTGCCGTTGCGGCTCCTTATCTTCCTATCACTCCGACGTTGCGGAAAGAATATGTTCTTTCGAGCTCCGACGTTGTGGAAGGAGATGTTCTTTCGAGCTCCGACATTGCGGAAGGAGATGTTTTTTCGACCTCCGATCCTTGTGTTTTCGTCGTCTGATGTTTCACCCGCCGCTTCTTTGAACCATTGTACCATATTGGATCAGTGTAATATTTGAAGAGGAGTAATCCTCCGGATCATCAGATCAAGCATCATCGTCCTCATGTTGTCTCTCTTTCCATACCACAATTTTGGCCAAAATTACCTCCCAAAAACAATAAATGGAGCAATTATACATATAATCAATATTTTGAAATGCTTAAAAATCATTATTTTGGCTAGGGCATTGCTTTTTGAGGAGTGGTTTCTGGAACCACTTTTTTCTCCTTGAGAAAGAGAGTTTCCACCGCTTGTGCAGGCGTGTTTAGCACAGTTTTCATCTGGCACCACTTTTCCCACATGGGAGAAGCACATTACACGGGAAACAAATTTTACCAAGGGTAAAAATCCCCAAAAAATCAATTAAAATGCTTGAAAAGAGAAAATTGCAACCATGAAAATGATGAGAAATGTTTTAGCTCCTAGCTAAGACTGGCGGCTCGCAAAATGGACGGGTAATGGCTCTGAAATCTCCAACTGAAAATCTGTACACAATACTCCAATGGATCTCCAAAAATTTGTAAATGGTAAATGAATTGCTTTTACTATTTCAATTGACTTTTATATGATATTTTTTAGCGTTTTTATATTATTTTAATATTTTTTAATTATTTTCATTAAAAATGCCCTTTTCTATAGTTATAAAAGTCAATTTTTATATTTTTGAGAAGCTAATAGTCTTTTAAAAAAGTTCTTGTAGGGACAAAAGTAAATGATATTGGCTATGGGTAAGTTCGTTTTTTAATTTTTCATACTGTAACAAAATGGAAAAAGTCGTTGAGCGCTCATTTCGATACTTTGATCGTGCTCTTTAAACCTAGTATCAAATTTCTGAGTCATTTTCACTTCTTTTCATAATCGTTAAACCCGCTCATCGTTAAAAGAAACCCTAATGGAGTCTTCTTTAAACTCTTTTCGGACTCCTTAAATGTGAAAAGATTGTCGAGCGAACTTGTCTTCTTCACACTCATAAAAATTCTTGAAGAGTCATCTTTTCGATGATAGTTTACCCCTTTTTTGATTCAGATTAACTAGTTATAAAAAAATAGTGCTCCATCCAATCATGACTGGAAGAGTCCTCTTAGGTATTATTTTATACTTTTTCGGGCCCTAGAGAAAAAATTGTATGAAAAAGGATCCTTTGGATTCTTCTTCCTTTTTCGTTCAAACTCTCTAAACATGAACGATACCAAGTTAACTTGCAATGGACTCGTTAAACTAAACACTGAGAGACCCTCTTTTGGGAACGAACCCCTCCTTTCTCAGGTTCATGAAATATATGAGAATGGACTTATCTCCGGATAAGCTACAATGATTTTTTGCTACCCTCTTTGGACTCATAAAAACAAAAGGAGGCATTCGTCAATCATGATGGGGAAATTAAGGGAAGGGAACCATTTCATTTTGCAAATAAATGGAAACCTTTGAACATGCCACTTGTCTACATTTCATTCAGTCAATTGGGTATTCATCTTGCTTCCACATCGATCCACTTTCATGAGTCATGTCACTCCTTTGAGTCTTTCAAATAATGTATTGTCTATTGCCGCATTATGTATTGGTATCCATCTGGTCTAAGTCAATGCTGCCAAGTATTTTGTCGTGTCACCTGATGTTCAAAGGAAAATTGAAAGCTTACCTCTGCATTCTAAACAACCTTTGTGTCAGCACCTTTTGAGTCAATCCTATGGTTACAACATACTCAAAATTCCATAACTTTGTTCTAAGTTTCGTGTCGTCGATGTGGGATTCACCATGACCTTCCTTTGACGAGACTTTTCCTGTCAACATCAAATCATCATCCAGGAATTAGTCTTAGAAACAAAAAGATAGTACCTTGAGATCTATATGCATTAATGATAGATTCTCTCGCTCTCAACATAGGTTCACATAATCGACCTTTGATCGAAATATTCAACTGAGTGTTCGACATCAAATCATCTATTCACACCCAGGATACTATACTAAGGTACCTTCGGAATCATTGACATCAATGGTGATCTCCCTCACACTTATTAACGGTTCTCATCATTGACCGGTAATCAAGTGGTTTCTACCATGTTCGACATCAAAACATTGTAATCACATGGATAGAATCGTACTTTGTGGAAGACAAAACAAAGAACCTGGGTATTTGTTAAGTGTTCATTGCTTTCCCCAGGTTGCGATGGAGTATTTTGTATAATTCCTAGCATGAATCCACATTTGTATGGTCATGGATGTGCTCAAATTTTTGTTTGTTTGACACAGATCTATATTGTATGTATGGTAGCTATGTCCAAGTTTGAGTCTTCTTCACATGGATCTACGATGTATTCTATGTTCGGGTAAACAGGGTACTCCAAAAAAAATGAACACCTTTGAGCAACCACTTCACACAAATAGATCATAGATCAACACACCGATGTTTGTCACGTGGCTAAAACCCTCGAGAGGGAAACAGTCCATGGCCCCAGCCAAATAGATACATGGAGCAATTTATTATGCAAAAGAAAGAAAGTTACATGAGCTTCTCATAATCGATCAACTAGCCAAAGACCCTCTATGCTCTTTAAATAGAGATCATAGACCAATCGGGTGTTAAGCCACGGATCAATGGCAGGTATGATCTAAGAGAAGTTGAACAGTCGAATCACTCTATGTCTAGAACATATCATGACCATCGAATTAGAATATTTACAAATGCATACTAAAGAAACACACTTTTACCTAACGGATATATTACACAAGTTGATCTTAACTAACTCCTAAGTGTCTAAATATCCTAACATCCCCCCTTAAGAACAACTTGGGATGGGATTGAAGGATTTTCAAAAGTGACACTATTAGGAGAAGGAAGGAGGCATTAGATCCTATCCCCCCTTAAGGACACATTCCTAAACTCTTAACATAGACCGAAGTTTAGAAAACTTTGCTTCTGTAAGAGACTTGGTGAAGATGTCTGTAACTTGATCATCTGTAGGGAAATAGAGAACTTCAATAACACTATCATGAACAAGATTTCTGATGAAGTGCATGTGTAGCTCAATGTGTTTGTTGCACTGATGTAGAACTGGATCTTTGGAAAGCTTGATGGCACTTTGATTGTCGGACCAAAGTGGAGTAGGTTTCTACTGCTCGAATCCAAACTCTGAAAGGATCTGTCGAAGCCATAAAGCTTCTTGACTGGCATTAACTGCGGCTCGATATTCAGCTTCTGCTGAAGAAAGAGGAAGAGATTGGTGTTTCTTACAAGCCCAAGTGATAGGTCCAGATCCTAGACTGAAAACATAACCTGCAATAGAATTTCGAACATCAGGATCTTTGGCCCAATCTGAATCAGTGAAACCAACCAACAAAGGTTTCCCCCCTGTACTGTAATGAATCCCAAACTGAATTGTACCTCGAATACATCAAAATATTCTTTTTGCTGCTTTCCAGTGACTTTCATGAGGAGTTTTCATATAATGGGAAACACTACCAATGGCAAAGGAAGGTCAGGACAAGAATGAGTCAAGTATAAAAGACTACCAACAAGCTGACGATACAAGGTGGCATCTACTTCAGGGGAAGTACAAGTGGCAGAAATTTTGACTCCAGACTGGAAGGGAGAAGGGGCTGGTTTACAATCTTCCATGTGGAAGCAACGAAGAAGGTCACAAGCATACTTAGACTAGGAAAGAAAGATTCCTTCTTTGGTTTGCAAAACTTGGATACCAAGAAAATAATGCCAAGGCCATAAGTCTGGCATTTCAAAATTTTGCTTAAGACTGGCTTTCACATGGGTTATACGTTTAAGGTCACTACCAGTAAGGATAAGATCATCAACATAAAGAACAAGTATTATGAAATGGTTTCCTACTTTCTTGGTATAGACATTGGGGCCAGAATGGCATCTAGAAAAACCAATGTCGAGGAGAAAGCTATCCATTTTGGCATACCAAGCTCTAGGAGCTTGCTTAAGGCCATATAAGGATTTCTTAAGGAGATAGACAAGGCTAGAGTTATCATGAACATATCTAGGAGGTTGTTCCATGTAAATTTTCTCCTATAAATCACCATGTAAAAAGGCAGACTTGACATCCATTTGATGGACTTTCCAATTATGTAAGGTTGCAAGGGAAAGAACAAGGCAGATGGAATTCATTTTTGTGACAAGAGCAAATATTTCATTGTAGTCAATCCCTTCAACTTGGGAAAAACCTTTGGCAACTAACATTGCCTTAAGTCTTTCAACACTTCCATCTGATGCATACTTAGCTCTGTAGACCCATTTACATCTGATAATTTTTCTTCCTTTTGTAAGAGGAACAAGATCCCAAGTATTGTTTGCCATTAAGGAACGATATTCTTCGTCCATAGCTGCATCCCAATCTAGATTTCCTAAAGCTTCTGCAAAAGTTTATGGATCATGATTCTCGGAAACTGGAGCCAAAAGAGAAGAGACTCGTTGAAACTAAGAATGTGTTCGACATTGATCTCTAGGATCACCAGCAAGATCACCAGCTGCTTCACATGTTGAATGGACCCATCGAGGAAGTATTGGTGTTGGTGCAATTGGAGGAACATGAGCAGGCAGAGGTGGATTTTCATCCTCACTGTCATCATCAAAAACTGGAGTTGGAAACCTATCAAGGAAGTTGGAATAAGAAGAAGAAGAAGGCATAATCGTTGAATCAGGCTCGCAGGACAAAGATGGCACACCCGCCAAGTTAGGCTCATCGACCAAGAGATTTTCATCAAATATAACATCTCTTCTAATGATTATATCATGTGAATGGGGCTGAAAAAGTCTATAACCTTTTACATATTCAGAATATCCAACAAATATGTACTTTTCACTTATAGGTTGCAATGCTTTCCATTTTTCATCCGGAATGTGAACCCATGCTTCACAACCAAACACACGAAAGTGACTCACATCCAGTTTAATTTTACTCCATGCTTCTTTTGGTGTTATACCTTGTAAAACTTTAGTGGGTGTGCGATTAACTATGTAATTTGGACAATATATGGCCTCAGCCCAATATTGAAGACTTAGTCCCTTAGATTGGATCATACAATTAGCCATTTATTTTAAAGTGCGGTTCTTCCGTTCAGCTACACCATTTTGTTGTGGTGTATATGGAATAGTGTGCTGTTGTTGGATTCCTTATTCAGTGCAAAAAGTAGTGAACTTGTTGTTAACATATTCTCCTCCATTGTCAGATCTTAACTTAATAATTTGATGACCAGATTGTTTTTCAACAAGGGCCTTGTAGGCCAAGAACATGTTAAATACTTCGCTCTTAAGTTTTAGGAAGTAAACCCAAGTGCATCTGGAGTAGTCATCAATGAAAGTTAAGAAATATTTCAAACCAGAAAAGGGTGCAGATGGAAGAGGGCCACACAAGTCACTATGCACAAGCTCCAAGGGAACCAAGGCATACTAAGAGGCACATTTGTCAAAACTGTCTCGATGATGTTTTTCGAGTACACAACTGGAACAAACACCATCCTTGCAAGATACCATCGGAAGACTAGTCACCATATTGTCTTTACATAGTTGTTTCAATGAGCAATAATTTAAGTGACTAAATCGCTCATGCCAAAGTTTGCACAAGTTATCACTATGAGCAACAAAAACTGAACTAAAAGGTGATGACCCAAAGTTGTTAAATTTGTACAGCCTAGTAATATCATCAACAGTTCCAATAGCAAGGACATTTTGAGGATTTTTAAAATCCTTGATTACAACTTGGTGAGGTGTAAACGTCACAGTTTTACCTTCATCCGAATGAGTAATTTGATAGACTGATAACAAATTGCAGGAAATTTTTGGAACAAATAGTACATCACTGAAATGACCATTTTCTACTGGAACTGTTCCAAATCCTACAACACTTAGAGATCTATCATCACCAACAAATATTTGTTTGGTGTTACATTCATGCATAGTAGAAAAGATGGTTTGATCCTTAGCCATATGATAAGATGCTCCAGAATAAATGAGCCATTCATTTGAAGTAGAAGAAGAAGATGCAGAATAAGAGTAACCAAAACCACAAAGTGCATGTCCATGAGAGTTTGATTCTGAAGACGAATCTAGGCTGATGTGGTGCTTCTTCATTGCTGCTTCCAAGGCTGCCATCTTCTTGAAACACTTAAATTCATCATGATTATCTTTCCGAAAATTGCAATGATACTCAATCTTCTTTCCTTTTGGCTTGGATCCTTTGTCATTTTTTAAAGAAGGAGCTCACTAAGAGGGCTTGGGACCCTTATTGTTTGGCTTATTATTGCGAAAATATTGTTTCTTGGGAGGCTTGGACTTTTCTTTCTGTTGGGACAATAAGGCTTTCCTAGATGTATCTGCATTGTTAATTTTGCCAAGATGAATGAGATTATCTTTCTCTCTAATTAAGGAATCACAAAAGGATTCAAGACTAGGCTCTTGATAGCTAGTTGCAGTCAAGGATTCTTTCATGGAGTAGAATGTAGATACAAAAACAGAATATGCAAGTCCAATTTTGGAAAGAATATGATAAATACATTGTTTGTATTTTTTCTTAATCTTGCATTCGACACATAAGAGTCTAAGAGTTTTATACTTAGATAAATAGTCTTGAATGCATGAAAAATCATTTGGGTTCAAGGAAATCAACTCATTCTCAAGTTGATGACCCTGAATTTCATTGTGTTTACCAAACACAGATTCCAATTTTTCCCAAGCTATATCAAGTTCATATGTGGAATCACAAATCAATAGATATTGACATCCCAATCAATCCACGAGCTTCATCACATCTATTTGCCCATTTAATTTTATTATCATCATCAGTGGGTTCTGTTTCTTTCCCTGAGATTATCCTGAAAAGTCCCCTACTTCGTAAAACATCCTCCATACAAGATTTCCATGAGAAATAGTTTGAACTTGTAAGTATAATATCACAAGGGGTGGCCATATTGTAAAATAATGGCTGAAATAACAGAAACTAACTATCTGGATGCAAAGAGCTCGAAAAAATTTGCATTTAAAAAAAATGGCACTGAAAACTGATTTTGGATGATGAAGTTATGCTTGATCAAAGAAAATGTTGAAGATGTCCCCAATAGTGACGTGGCAGATATTAACTTGACCAACTAAAAAAAGAACCCCCATTCTTCCCAATATGAACCTTTGACAATCACTTACAATAAATTTGTTTTCTAAGTGAATCATTTTTGTAAAATAAGTGATGTTCACTTTTACAATAATGTTACTTTTAAATAGTGCAGCAATAAATTAAAAGACTTAAGTGACTCACTTTTTATTTTATTTTATTTAAATGAGATGCACTTTTACAATAAAGTAACTTGAAAATAGAAATTGCATGCACTAAAAAGTAGCTTAATAAGACTTGAACTCTCAAGACCTATTAAGGGATAAAGTAACTTTGGACCAACTGAGCTAAGTTTAAAAGGTACGTAAAATAATGGAAAGAGGAAGGGGGCTTTTTTTTTTTTTTACTCTTCTCTCTCGTTTTCCGTGCTTGCCTTTTTTCCTGCAAATCACAAAAAAAACTTTTCCACACTATGGGTGGGGTTAGATCTTGGTTAGCTTACCCGGAAAGCCTACGTTTTCAAGTTATCTCGATGTTTTTTATTTGTCGTGATCACACAAGGTGCACGGCAAAGAGCATGCGTAGCCGAGAAAACAAGAAAAAAAACTTTCCCTTTCTGTTTTTTATTCGCCACGATCGTGCAAGGTGCACGGCAAAGAGCATACGCAGCCAGGGAAGGAAACAGTTTGAAACTAAAACAGTAAATATCTAATAATAAAACTGATAAAATATGAGAGATTTAAAAAAAACAAATACATCACTGTAACATTATACCTTCAAATTTCCCGAAATGGGTGTTTCTGGACCAAACGGAAACCTTTTTTGATGAAATAAAAACTATTTCCCAATGGAAACGATGCTCCTGACACAATGGAATAGCTCCCACATGCCACAAATTCACAGAAAATTCAAAACCAGAAACCCTTTCAAAGTTTCGGCAACACCGGTTCCAGATCTTAATCAAAACTCAAAGCGGCTCTTCATAAACGCTCTGATACCATGTTCAGGTAAGCAAGGTACTCCCAAAAGAACGAACACCTTGAGAAACCATTGCATACAAATAGATCACAGATCAACACACCAATATTTGTCACGTGGTTAAAACCCTTGAGAGGGATATAGTCCACGGCCCCAGCCAAATAGCTACTTGGAGCAATTTATTATGCAAAAGAAAGAAAGTTACATGAGCTTCTCATAATCGATCAACTAGCCAAGGACCCTCTATGCTCTTTAAATAGAGATCATAGACCAATCGAGTGTTAAGCCACGGATCAATGGTAGGTATGATCTAAGAGAAGTTGAACCATTGGATCACTCTATGTCTAGAACATATCATGACCGTCGGATTAGAATATTTACAAATGCATATTAATGCATACTAAAGAAACACACTTTTACCTAACAAATATTTTACACAAGTTGATCTTAACTAACTCCTAAGTGTCTAAATATCCTAACATTCTAGTAGTCATGTTTATTCGTTTCCCTCGTGGATATGCCTTGTATTGGTCTATAACCATGGTGAGGAATCATTTGGTTATGAGTCAAAATGTATTGATGTATTGTAGAAGCCTGGTTGATTCTGATCTCTGATCAAGTGATTTCTTGCCTTGAAGTGATAACTTGCTCTTTCAAAGCTCTCACCTATCATATGCCTCTAGCCTCATGATTTGGGGGCATTCTGTTACACAAATCTCGTCACCATCATGTGTTGAGGTCCCAAACATCAGCAATTGCCATAAAATCCCAAATTGTGAAGTTGAGTACTGGCCCAGACTCCAATTTTACACATGAAAGTCCAACACCGCCTTTTCCCTTAATCAAAGAGGCATTACCTTCTTTAGTAACGCCCATTTTCTTTTGACAATAAGCGGTGTCACCGCTTCTACCCATTAATTAAGGAGCGATTCCACCCTGGTAACACTCTGTAATTATGGAAGAAAAGCGGTGCCTGTGGTAAAAAGTTAAAAGAGACAATATTCCATGAAGCTTCTCGAAGGAAGACTTTGTGGCACCCTCATCCCTACTCCTAAGGACCACTTGGACTTGAGATCCATCCTTTTGGGATCTCCCTTCCACCTCACCCACCATTTTCTCAACCATCCCTATCCTCCCAAGGCCTATATAACCTGGCTCATACCCCATGGTTGATAGAGAGAAATTTTATGATGCTAAATTTAGATTTTGGCCTAATCTAAAGTGAGTGTAGGAGGAGCAAGTTGGATATTTTGAGGACAAGTCATGGCATGTGAAGGAGAATCATAACACTAACGCGAAGGTTGTAAGCTTTCTTCTTCATTATTAATGCAAAGTTGGTTTCTTTCCCGTAAAATGTGTTATGTTTAAATCATTTCATTTTATTACTGGATTCCTTAGTCACTAGTATAGAACTGTAGATTATGTTCTAGTACCTTTGATATTGATTGTCTATTTGATGTGTTTGTGCAGGTACATCCTTGAATATTCATCACCATAGAAGACACTTACATCATACCGCAAAACAACCAAAGGATTCGTTCCTGATATCTACAAGCTCTCGGTGAAGTTTTCCATCCTTGTTGTTTAACCATTTGCTCTAGAATTGAACCATTTAGACTAGAGGAACAAATCTTGTCTGCAAGAGGTGCAATATTCCTAGCAACACCTGTCCTGAACTATTCCTTTTCTCCAAAGTTGCCATAGCCCCTGCAGGAGCGCAAGACATTCGACTTGGTTATTTGTAGCATTACCAAGTCCCCAAGCGTACTAAAGTTCCATTTGTCCATCAGGACCTAAGATAATCCCTCTCCCTCCTACTTCCCATAGTCATTACCATTGTTGCATGCAATGAAGTTGTGTGATAATGTTGAACTAAAATGAACATCTCATAATATTCTCATTTCATTCATGCCCCATAAAAGTAGTTACATAAAATATCACACATGTTTCGACTGCATGCTTCTTGGTTCAGTAAGTATTGTATAGAAAAATTGATGCTTGTTTTTACTTTGAAATTAAATGCTTTGTCTAAGTTGAAAAGGGATTTGTAAGAAAAGTTGTTACTTAGTATTTTTATTATATTATATTGTTATTATGGATCTTGGTCAGTACACCAAGATGATGAAGTGTGATGACCTCCTCCCTTATGTGGTTAAGTCGGGTTGTTTCTCAAGGGACTAGACACCCCTCGGATGATATCACCAACACTTAACCTTCAGGAGCAGTAGGAGGACCGGAGGATCACTTCATCTAGTTAGGACCTCCCTATATGGTGATGATGAAAACAATTAGTGTATGGAACATGTGGACTATATACCTTGAGAGAGAACACCTTTTTTATTACTTTTGTCCTTGTATTCCTAATTATTCAATTATCCTTTACGATGTTTCCATCTCTGGTCTCTTTATGTTTGGAAGCTATTCTATGGATTCTTGGGTGCTAGGGTTTCATTACATTGTAATTCTTCAGATATTTATGAAGGTTGGGTTTTTAATTAAACTGTGATGTGAACCCTAATGTTGATTCGTGTTCTCTAAAGCTGAGTTGTGAGGATTATTTGTGGGTTGGACTGATGATTAAACTTGGAATGTGAAATAAACTTGGATTGTTGGGCTATCCTGAAGTGTGGGCCAAACCATGACTAGGCTGTGACTCAACCATGGGATGGAACCATGAACTGCTTTGTGGGCCGTGAACTGTGTTTTCACCTTTTTTGAGCCCGAGATGGAACCATGAACTTCTTTGTAAGCTGTGAATGTAAAGTGGACTATGTAACGATGTTATTTTACTGTACATTGTTATTTTTTAGTTTCATCAGTTATACTATTGTTACTGTACATGGAATTTGGTAACGCATTCAACTTTGGAATATATGGCATTAGTGGAACGATCAAGATTTGAAGTTGTTGTTCCTGAAGCCCATGTATTTAAAATTTTGTTGGTCCATTCCCAACCTTTGTTGCCCACTTCCTTTCCTAATCAACAAGAAGGGGTGGATGATGCATGCCTAAAAACATATACATGTTAATTACTTACCTACAATTTCCCTTTCTTGAGGAAACAAATCAATAGTGCAAATATGTTCAATTGGTTTCTCTTGGATCATGCTAAGTCTTCACTTTTGTGGCTGAATTGTAATAATATATTTGTCATGTCTCATTTATGAATTCAGTAACCAACAAAATAAACCATTAATAAAAGAGAAACACAATTTGTAATCATGAAAAAACTAGAAGAATGAAACAAACCTAAAAATGAATTCAATGAAAATTATCAGTGCCTAATAAAATTCCAATTGATTTCAGTTGATCCATTAACTCAGTTTCTAGAATAAGAGATAATGCTTTGCATGTATGAGAGTTGCTCCTATTTTCCCTCCATAAATTGCAGCAATAAGCTTACCTATAGCTAGATTTGTCCTTGGAAGTGGGAATTATTATGAGGGAATCTGATTTTTTTTTAAAGTTATGAAATCATCCCATCTCTTCATTTTCTAATGGGTGTGCCTTAGAGAAATTTTCATCATTCACAGAGGAAAAATATAAATTGAGAATTGTTCCACATGAGTCTTTTTTCGATGTAGAGGGATGAGTATATCGTTTTTTCCATTTTAATGAGTTGTACAGGTTTTAATTGTTGGAGAAAACTCTATTAGAAACATTAATTACGAACATCTTGCACAATTAAACTCTAAAATTGAAACTAAACATATAGCAATTCAAATCAACAATAAAATACAACACCTTGATTTAAGGTATCCTTCACTTGGTGTTTGCAACCCTCTTCCTGGACCATTTTGTTATATAATTTTAAGATCGGTGCTTACCTTAAACTCTCTCTCTCTCTCTCAAGGTATGATCTCGTTCCTTGGTGACTTGCTTCTTGAAAGACAAGTTCTGATTTTAAATGTGTCCGAGTATCAGGAGGGTCTAAACCAATATCTTTTGATACTAAATTCTGGTTATTTTACTGGTCTTGAATTTTCTTTTTTGCTATTGTTACTGTGCATCTCCGGGGCCAATTTTAACACAAGGATCATGAAAGAGTGCTAAAGTTGAAAGAGATGAAAATTATGTTTAAATTATCTTACTACTTCACATATAGCACAATGTTGTAAACTTTACTTCTCGATGCATATTTTCCTCTCTAACATGTTAATTGTTTTCTTTGCAACTCTAATTGTTGCAAGATTCTTTTATTTCTTTTGTATGGCTATAACAAGTACATCAATCTCCACATAAATATCATCTTCAATATTCTCCCTATCATTTTTTCAACAAAATCTTCTTCAGTGTCTCTTATGATCCTAAATTACATAATTTTAGTATACTGTAGTGATACATACAAGGGATGATTCTAAATCCTTATAGTCTGTAAAGTCGAAGGCCAAATTTGTTGGCAAAGGATTCTCTCAAAAAGAGGGGGTTCATATTGACGAGACGTTTGCTCGAATTTCAAGATATTTTGGGATGCATGGGAAAGATCCAGGTTTGGTAGGTTGTAGGTGAAGTCTTCCTTGAACAAGGGAAGTATACTTTGAAAATTCTTAAATTTTAGAGTTTAATTGTGGATAATAGTCTATGTTAATATACCTTTAGATTCATAGGTAGCCAACATATTATCGAAGACCCTAGAAAATGGGAAGTTTAAGATGATGAGAGAATATCCCGGTTTGATGGAGAACCCGTCCCTTATTGCTTTGAATCCATTTTCCATTATCCTTTAACTGTTTGAGTGCTTGGAGTTTGAGGAGGTATGACACACATATGAGAGATTTTCTTATGCATGAGGGAACATCACTCAAGGATACATTAATAGGTAAGGTGCATTAATTGAGAGTTTCATTATAGTATGTTTTTCCAATTATAGTATGTTCTTCCAATTCCTATCATTATTTGGGGTGTTAATTTAGAATTTGTTGTGGATTTGAGGGGGTGGAATAACGTTGTCCATAAAACTCTATTTCCATCCTGTGGTATCACATTTTTTAGAAGTATTAGTATGCCTTTTTGTAGGTCATCACCTATTGAAAATATTCTTAGATTAGACGCTCCTTATGGTGGTGTCTTCTTTCGAAAATTGGAAGGAATTGTACAATTCTTATCCTTCCTTCACCTCAGTAATTCATGCCTTATAGAACCTTACAATTGAATAACCAAGCCCCCCTCCTAGACTACCAAATCCATGAAGACTACCTCTACATATCACTCCATCTCTTTTTTTTCTAATGGGTACGCCTTAGAGAAATTTTCATCATTCACAAAGGAAAAATATAAATTGAGAATTGTTCCATATGAATCTTTTTTCCATGCAGAGGGTTGAGTGTATCGTTTTTCCATGGTAATGAGTTGTACCAATTTTAATTGTTGGAGAAAACTTTGTTGACAACATCAATTATGAACAACTTGCATAATTAAACTCTAAAATTGAAACTAAACATATAGCAATTCAAACTAGCAATAAAATGCAACACCTTGAGTTAAGTTATCCTTCACTTGTTGTCTGCAACCCTCTTCCTGGACTGATTTGTTATGGCCTTCTGAGATTTGTGCTTACCTTAAACCCTCTCTCTCTCAACGTATGATCTCATTCCTATTGACTTGTTTCTTGAAAGACAAGGTCTTACCCTAAATATGTCTAAGTATCATGAAGGTCTAAACTAGTATCTTTTGATACTAAGTTCTGATTATTTTATGGGTCTTGAATTTTGTTTTGTATTATTGTTATTGTGCATCTCAAAGACCAACTTTAGCACATGGATCATGGAAGAGTGCTAATGTTGAAAGAGATGAACATTATGTTTAAATTATCTTACTAATGTTATTACTATTTTTCTTTTCAGTACTTTAATGATTATTGCAGCTCTCTATTTGATAGTATTGTGTTGATTAAAACAATTAATATACCTATATTTTTTCTTTTTAAAATTTATATGTGAAATGTTTGTTCACTTTGTTGCATAGATTATTTTATAATTTGTGTGACATCTTCTGAGGACTATGGTTATCCTCAAGCGATTGGACACCCCTTGTTGTGTTAATCTTCATTCTAATGAAGATGAGATGACCACATGAGCTTCCTTATCCAGTGATGATGATTATGAGCTTCCAATCTTTGCATAAGACACATGAGTGGTATGACCACATTTAGTTGAGAAGGTCGGGTAACCTACTCTTACCCTAACTTGATGTGCATGATCCTAGTATGACATCGTGTTTCCTTTTTATGTTACGTTGACTTGCATGTTTACTTGTATGTGATGTTTAGCCTTGTGGTGACTCATGATTGACCCTTGCATGGTAACATTGAGCTATACAACCCTTAAATGTTGGTGTCCAGCTTGTTGATGACCAATGTAATGCCTTAGGAGTTTTATCTACCCTTGTGTTGACCTTATTATCCCTCCTTAGGTGCCATCCACCATAGCACTACCTTATATGACTTTTTTGGAGTACTTTGATGCCGGTTTTCATTATGAGTTGGTTGTTGCTACAATTTTTTATTTGTGAGGGTTGTATGATCTTTTTTAGGGTATTTTCCAGTTCTGGGTTCTCTCTTTTCACAGGTATGTTGGTATAGTTGACTCTCATGCAAGTAACCTAATGCTAAGACGTTGAAGTCCATTTAATATAAGCATTTTTCGAAGGATAAGGGAGTTATGCCCTAATATCTGATGATGTGTTTATAATTGGTTTAGATCTGATATATATTGCTACTATTATATATATTTATACTATTATTACTGTTATTGTTTTCATACTTTTAATGGTTATTGTAGCTCATTGTTTTTGGGACATGTTGGACATGAAACATATTGAGGTATGGTTTTTTTACACAAAAATTACACAATTTTATAGTACTGTAGTGATACATACAAGAGTCGATTCTAGATCTGCATAGTTTGTAACACTGAAGGCCATATTTGTTAGAAAATGATTCTCTCAAAAAGAGGGGGTTGATATTGACGATACTTTTGTTCCAATTTCAAGAGATTTTGGGATACATGGGAAATACCCCGGTTTTCTCCACGTCTCTTTGTTTCCATGCATGGTTACCTTTTATTGATCCTATTTTTTTCTCTACAAGTAATTAAATTTATGCTAATATATCAAATATCTAACATGTTCGACGGGAATTTCCAACTCAACATATCATGGCTCTTCATCAAGCTTCACCCATGAGAGAGGTTCTTATGCATGAGGGCACATCACTAAAGAATACATCAATAGGTAAGGTGTATTACTCAAGAGTTACACTATAGTATGTTCTTCCAATTCCTATCATTATGTGGGGTGTTAATTTAGAATTGGTGTGAATTTGAGGGGGTAGAATAATGTTATCCATAAAACTCTATTTCCATCCTAGGGCATCACAATTTTTAGAAGTCTTAGTATGCCTTTTGGAGGTCATCACCTATTGAAAGTATTCTTATATTAGATGATGTTTATGGTGGTGTCTTATTTCTAAAATTGGAAGAAATTGTACAATTATTATCCTTCCTTCACCTCACTACTTCATGCCTTGTAGAGCCTTACCGACAATACCCAAACCCCCTCCTATAATGCCAAATCCATGAAGAATACATTTACACATTAAATCAAATATGCATTCCCCATCCCCCAAATTACTTGATCCTAGTCAAGGAAGGCCATTACTCATCTAATGGTGGAAATTTTCACACTCATAAAACCCTCCATCACTTACAATGCAAATTTTGTTGGCCATCCTTGCACAAATTTGTATAAGACTTCATTCATCATGCTAAACCTGTCAATCATAAAGTTGACATTTATCAACATCTCCATATTCCTTCTCACATTTGGGAGTCCATTTCCATGGATTTTATCAACGATTTCCCAATCAAGGTATTGGAAACCAATGTCATTTATTACCACAATTAGGCCTTCAAATTTCCCTCAAATACCTACTGTTTCCCTAAGATGAACTATTTAGTTGGAATAAACCCAACGTTAAGAGTATTGAACAACAACTATACCAGAGGATGTATAGTTGAATTGTTATGGTACGTGTATGTGTATATTAATCATGAAGTGATGTAAATGTCATATGTCGGGTGGTTGGATATAGATCACTTTTCATAGTTGTTCATCATCATCCATCCATTATGTTGGCGTTTTAAAATTCCCTAAAATAGATCTACTATTTGGAAGACCCTCTCCTCTCTCAAATGATTGTGCATGATATGAAAATTCCCAATGGTGAATGCAATAGAATTTGTATTTTCTCTAATACTTTTATAGGTTGACTATGAAAGGTATCTTTTAGATTCAAGTTTCTTCCATACTACCTATTTTCTTAGGGAGGAAGATACTAAGTATATTTTTCATGAGGACAACCTTATATTGTCAAATTTAGAAGAGACGGGCCTTGGATATGACAAAGAAAGTATATATATTCACTCATTCATTAATGTGTGAAAATGTAACAAATATAAAAAGGATAATAATTATTAGAGTAGTTAGCTATTAATGTGAAATGACATAACCCTTCATTATGAACACTCACGCCATATTAAAGGAGAGCTATGTTGTAATACCCTATCTTTTCTTATCTATTCAATCTTCAATATACATATTTCTTTATTACTCAACTATGGATTTCGTGTCGTGAAGTCGATTGCTTCATTTGGTATCAAAGCCAACCCTTCCTAGGGCTTCTGTTGATGTTTGGCTTGTGGCCAAAATGATCAAGGTTTCCTTGAATTTAGGTCTTTAACCTCATAGTGGCTTTTAGCCATCCATATTCATATTTTCTTGGGTAAAAATTGGTTTTTGACCAAAAATTGGCGTTGTCCATTTGAATTTCATTGAAGAAGTATTAATTCCACTCCAAATATGAAGCAAGAACAAGAGGGGAAAATGAAAATAAAAAAAATACAAAACAAAACAAAAAATAATTATCAACAAAATAAATAAAAGGGGAAAAGTTAAAAAAACATAATTCATAAAACCACCCATGGTTTTATGAAATAACCCATGGTTTTACAAAATAGCCCATGGTTTTACCTACAATATTTAAATTATAGACTAGTTTTATAAAGTATGATTTGAGGACAAAGCAACATGAACCAAAGGAAATGTTTTATATATATAACATAATA
>LPNX010505017.1:485954-502313 GCA_001517045.1 Pseudotsuga menziesii
CATGGATGGTATCCAAAGTGCCTTTATGATAAGTATATATATGGTAGTCACTTTGTAATCTTTCATCATCATTCATCTTCAATATTTATTTTATATTTTCAATATGGAAATATTTTCCATTGGTTGATTATTCAATGGATTAATTATTGAGAATATACGGATACAGATATTACATTGGTATCAGAGCAATCATTACCTAATATGGCATGTGGTCATCAGATTCAAACCTTGTCTGAGAATTTTTGGGATTCCCTTAGCGAATGGTCCTTGACCCCTTGAAAAAAAACCAAGCCCTTGACCTCCCCCACTCCCACACTCATTTTCTTCATTCTCCTCGGAAAATCCATCTCGCTACCATCCATCACTCCTCCTCCTGCATACGCACTCCCCCAACTAGCCTCCCCTCTTCACACTTCTCTTTTTCCTCCACCATCCCACCGTCATCCACTTTTGTCCTATTCTCCCTCCCTCCTCCCTCCAACTCATGCCACCCAATACACGACCGACCTCCCAATAGAATCCTACGCGCCCGTCCCCTACGCCTAGTTCTCCCAGCCACGTAGGCTCTCTCCTCATGCAGCCCCCACACTCATCCACACCCCACACATAGGCCCCACGCTCATCCATGATCCCACCCCCTGTGCAACTCCCACCTCCGTCATTCCCTTCTGCAGCACTCTCCCACCCATGCTCCATCCACCTCTTTCGTCCACCACCCTCGGCCTCCGGCTCCTGCTCATCCTCCGCACCCATNCCCCTCCGTCATTCCCTTCTGCAGCACTCTCCCACCCATGCTCCATCCACCTCTTTCGTCCACCACCCTCGGCCTCCGGCTCCTGCTCATCCTCCGCACCCATTCCCCTATGACTAGCTCCCTACCAACCACCCTGCTCCTGCCGCTTCGCCCTTCTGTCGATCTCCCCTTCGCGCTCTCCCATCCCCTACTACACCATCATGCCAGCCATCCAGCGTTGCTCCTACCGCTTCTCCCTTCTGTCGCTCTCCCCTTCGCGCCCAAAGCCTTCTCCACTTTCCCTCGCACCTCCCACTACACGCTCAGTCTCCATCTATGCGCTCAGCCTCTTCTCCTGCTCCACCTAGCCACCCCCGACATTGTTTCCTGCAACATACCTACTGTCGTCTCTCTGCCCTCCATATGCGTGCTTAGCCTCTTCTCCCGCTCCACCTAGCCACCCCCGCCGTCATTGCCTGCAACATACCTATCGTCGTCTCTCTACCCTCTTTCCGCTCCGCGTGAGCCCTACACAAATTCACAACAAAAAAATTATATATATATATTATAATAATATAATTATTATTATAAAAAAAACTATATATTAAACTATATATATAGTTTATAAAACATTAATATCATACTATTATTAATTAATTAATAATTATTATTATAAATATTAATTAATTAATAATTATTATTATAAATAAATAAAGTAAAGTAAAAAATTATTATTATTATTATTATTATTATCTTATTAAAATTATTATTATTTTTGGAAAAAAAGGGTTATTTAACCTAAATACAAAGAGAAGAAAATCGAAGATCGTAGTCTAGACGACCATTAGTGTCGAAGAAATCAGAGATCATGGAATCTGGTTTGCGACTACAAAGAGAGAAATTAGAAGCCAAGTTAAAGCGTTATCGAAGAGACAATGAAGAATTACAAGACATGAATATGGAATCAGAAATAATGATTAAAATACATGAGATGCAAAAAGAGCTCAAGGAACAAAAAATTTCTGACTAGAAAAATCATATAGAAAATTTGTCTACCCAAATTGAGAAATTAAAAAATGAAACTGATTTCAATCAGAGACTAAAAAATCAAGATATAAAGAAAGAAATAAATGATTACGAAACAGAAATAATACGCTTGAACAAAATCGTTAATGACAAAGATGAAGAACTAACGCACATACGACAGAAATTAGAAGATCACATATCACTGGTCGACTAGTATCGACAAGAGATAAAAGTTATTTAACAAAAAAATGACAACTCTAAAATACACACAAGTTGGAGATCGCAAAGAGTAATAAAACACTATCCAACAATTCCAAAGAAATTTTCAGATTAAGAAATCATAACAAAACACTAGTCACAAAAATTAAGAAGTTGAAAAATAGTCGGAAGATGGAACAATTTATGGGAAACATTGAAGGAAAAATTCTAGACAAGCAGGAAGAAAATAGCTACATTAGAAGTCATAACAAATATCTTAAGGAACAACTTAAGAAGTCTGAAGATGGCAGGAAATTGAAAGTAGAAATGATTAAGAAGTTTCAAAATGATAACATGCAGTTAGAAAATAAGTTGGAAAAGATACATAATGAAACCTGAAAACATCAAGGAACAAAAATACAACTTCTAGCTCATATCAATGCTCAAAAGACGATACTCGTAAAATAAAATAACATTGTGAAAATTCCCTATCAACACCCCAACCATAAAAACTGATATCCTAAAAAGTGGGAACTGTCGAAATTAATGGTACCAATGTGATCAAAGCTCCTAAAGATAGATCAATATGGAATGACAATAGTCCACAACAATTCAATTTGGGATGGATTGATTCATCCGCATATTAGAAGTTATGCTCAACTCTTAGCAGTTCATATCGCCATGTTTCGTCAGCTACGACACCATAAAAAATGAGGCAGAAACATTATAAGGCTTTGAGGACAAAGCCTTTCTAAGAGAGTGGCAATGTAACGAATATAAAAAGGATAATAATTAAATAAAGTAACAATTATTAATTATTATAGTAGTTAGCTATTAATGTGAAATGACATAACCCTTCATTATGAACACTCAAGCCATATTAAAGGCAAGCTATGTTGTAATACCCTATCATCTCTTATCTATTCAATCTTCAATATACATATTTCTTTATTACTCAACTATGGATTTTGTGTCGTGAACTTCGATTGCTTCAGAAAATACAATGCAATTTTAAATTTTGTTATAAGGATATAAGCTTTAATTTTTAATGATTCCATCATCACCCAAAAATATAACCTATTTGATCCAATATTTTCCTTGGTATGTGATGATTATCTTGAATATTCTATTTGAGATATTTTCAACCCTTATAGAAAAATTAGTGACCATGTCATCAAAGTTGAGGTAGGCATCCATTATGCTGAATGTTCATATTATACTAATGAAGACATTGAATTTCAACTTGAAACTAACATTAAAATTTCTAATTATTTTGAGTTATTTTATGTTTCTATTGAGAGGTGGAAGGAAAATTTGATTCTAAAGTTGATCATTCAAGATGGAATCTAGGATACTTTACTCCTCAAGTTTGAAAGAGCAAGGTATGGATATCAGTGAATGTATTTTCTTTAATAAAATATCGTGCCTTAACCATGAAGTTCAAGTCTTAACCATAGTTTGTACACACACATTGAAACTATTATTAGATAAATTGATAATTTCTTCTTCTTTCAAGTTATAAATTTTTCTTTGCTTTTATTTTTTCATAGTTTTTTATTTTGTGGTTTCAATTATTTTTATTCATTTTTCGCTACTTTTAAGTTTACTTATATCCTCTCCTTTTGTTATCATTGTGTAGGTTTTCTTGATCATTTCTCCATTCATTGAGGAGTGAGTTTCTTCAATTTAACAATGCTTCAAAGCTTCACAACTTTCAACATTGTAAGGTTATTCATGATTATGATTCTCTTAAAGAATTTCTCATTATCATTCTTCTTATGGATACTTTATGGAACTTCACTACTTCATGTGGATTCAAGATATTATGGCGTTTTCATATTAACATTTCTCTTCAACAAACCAATTTTTAATTCAATAAGTCACCATCAAATATATTCTAAGGTTGACATCAATGATAACTAAAATGTCCAACAATGAAATCATCAGTGTGCAAATGCTTTGAATGACAACATTTATGGTATTTTTTTCATTGTTTATTATGGTGATTGGTTATTACCTCTTGAACGACATAAAATTGGTACAAAAAGTGCTAATATGCTAGAAATGGTAACCTACACCAATGTCTATCCTTTAAAAAATAATAGTGTAATGCGTAGACAATACAAATAATAGGCTATTACAATGCTTACACCTACTACAAATAGGGAAAGAACCCATGGTTTGGAGCTTTGACTCACGAGAAAGCACAAAGTAAAATGGTGCTCGCAACAAGAATTATATACATGTTTTAGTGATACCTTAGAATTCAAATTTAAAGTCATTTTGGCAAGCATTCCTATATTGGGAAAATGTGTGAGATGGATATTCATGGAAATGTCAAATATTTGTTGTGTGTTGCATGCAAAGGGATAAAAAAATTAGGTCAAGGCTTCATTATTGACATATATAATTCAAATGAACATGTGGTATGAGTGTGCTACCTATGAGGAGTACACATCATAATTTATATTCATGAAAAATTTTGAGGATGCCTAGTTTTGTGTGACGTGGTATTAGCCACTCATTGTGAACAAATCATGGCGATGCAATCCAACCTGTCAACTTGATTTTACCTTAGAACTTCATGGCATTTCCATCTCATTGTTTTCTTCTTCTCCAACTCATAATGAAATAGTCTTTATGAGGTTGTGAAATGGAACCATTGAAAATCCATTTCACCTATCCAACTCAGTGGTGAAATGCTTCAAACAATAACAACCTTTTAGAGGTCATCACATATTGAAAGTATTCTTAGATTAGATGATGCTTATGGCATTTTCTTCTTTTTTTCAATTAAAATACTCGAAAAGTGTCACTACAGTGACATAAATGACTTAGTGGTTATTTATCCCAGCAACGATATTATTTCTCTATAGTGATGAGACATCGTCGCTAATATGGAAAGCTCGTCGCTTTGTGCATGGTTAGTTGTCTCTATAGCAACACTTAACTATCGCTATAGTGGTGGGGAATCTATCGCTTATATAACAATTTTGTCGCTATGCGCATGAAGGATTCTTGGTCAAGTAACGATGGTATGTCACTACAACGATGAATCGTTGTTTTTATAGCAACGTAATTTTATTTGTGAGCCATTGTCCACAGACTCCATGTGCCATATCTTTCTTGTCGCCATAGCGATGAATGGTTCAATGTGTGGCTATAGCAACGAAACTGTTTCCACGAAAAATATGGAGTGGCATTCGTCACTATTGCAACAAAAAATTGTTGCAATAACACTGATTTAATGTGGGAAAAATGAGCACATGTACTAATGGATGAATGTTGAGGTGAAACCTATTGAATTTATGCTCTCTTTTTGTCAAGTATTGTTGCATAGATCTAGTTTTATTTGAATGATTATTTGAAGTTTTTAACTTACTCATTTGTATTTCATCATCAAAATATTGTAAGAGTAATAGATTTTATTCGATTATACTTATATCCTCTTTGTTTTCTTCTGATGAAATCGACTAGATTGACATTGCTTATGTGAAAGAATTGTGTAGCTTTTGTAGGATCACTTTAGGTAGAAGGGATCTTGGAGCTCAGTTGAATCCATTTCCTTTTTAAGAAATCAATTTTTTTGTATTTAACATCTTTACTTTCTATATCCTTCTCTTCCTTCATACCATTCAGCTCAAGCTTGAGGACTTTTTTCTCCCATCTTAAAAATTCAAACTTTTTTTTGGTTACTGATTCTTCATGCTTAAGAAAAGTTAGATGCATCAATATGAAATTTAAAATATGATTTTACTTATGCATATATATCATATCTATAAAACTTTAAAAAGTTTCATCTCGAACTAGATACGAAGTTGTTTCTCAAAGTGCTTTTTTCAAGCAAAATTTCACAAATTTCAAGCATTTTGAGTACTGTAAAATTATGTAATTTGCTTTGACTAATTTATGAGATTATAACATTTTTGGTCTCTGTTTTTTAGCATGTTTTAAGAAAAAGAGAAGAACATATTGCTTAAACACAAGTTTCGGGTCACCTAGGACACCAAAAATCCTTCTTTTATCCCCATTTCTTCATTCCTCTTCTCTTCCAGTAAGCTTGTAATCCTTTATATCTTTTTCAAGGATTAAAGTACATTTATTTCATCATTTTATCACTTTGTAAAGTTTAATGATAAATAAATAAATTGGGATACACATCGCCCACACTCCATCCCCCCTGGGGGGATTCATAGTTTCCTTTTATGGTTTGTTTTTTTCTAACCAACGCATACACACAATTAATCGATTTTCTAGAAAGGTTGTATAGTGTAATCAATTTTCAATTAATATTCTAGAAAGTTTGTATAGTGTAGTAAATTTTCAATTAATCTTTGATTGCATATAAGCATAAAATAATAATTTCAAACCCGACTCATTGCCACAAACTATGCTCTCACCACTAATTAAAGGGATTTATGATTATCAGTGGATGATCAGAAACTGACACATATTTTGTGGTTCCATTTTGTCATTATTTTACTTGCATTTACAACGTTTTTTCTTTCGTTAATTGGAACATACAATTTATCGTAAACATCATGTATGCTCTTTCCCTTTGCGAGCTTTTCCTGGTCATTGGAAAATCAAAAATGATTTGCAAAATTTTCTAATTTCCACGCATTAACTTACAATCCATAAATAAAATTAATTCCCGAAAACATTACGAAAATCAGACGTAGCTATATTTGACATCGTCGACAAATTATTCAAAAGAAGCGGGAACCACTAGATAGTGACCTCACAATATTGTTAGGCTACACCCTTATTGGTGTAGCATTGGAAACCTCTCAGAGAATCCAATCCAACCCACATTTTTGAGTGAAAAAGCACCTTCGTCATATTCCAGACATATTCTCGGTACTTTACAATATATAGAGAACCCCCTTCCCACAACTCAATTCATATTTTAAAAATTAAAACTAACCAAGAACACATTGCAAAACATTTCATCTTTCAACATCATTAATTCTTTTACTCTTACCCCATTGGAACTGATCTAAATTTGCAACATTCTACTCTCACTTATTAGCAGCTTTTAATTGTTGCTAAATCCTTATGTGTTGATGTTATTATATATGTGATGGTGAAATATTTATCATGTTTGCAACAATATTGTCTCAGTATTCAACTTTGAAAAACTCCTAAAAAATTTACTTCCATCATTAACGATTAAAACACAAGAGACTTTGTTAACTCTTTCTTAGGGACAACCGCCCTTGGCTTCATTAGGATTTTTTCCTAAACGGTGGAGTCAAGATCAAGTAAAAGTACTTGAATCGATACTTTCCCCTAAGGACACACCTAGCAGCTTGAAGATTTATGTCTCGCTTAACCTCTATGTGTGTGAAAAGTGGAAACACACCTTACAAATTCTATGCATATAGTTTGATCTGGTGATTTAGCTTAGCTATTTCCTTCTAAGATAGGTCTGGGTCTCGAAGGATATATCAACTGGCGTGACAACCATCCATCATTTTGGGGTTGTATTAGCCATAGGTATCATATTTAATTGACTTTCCCCTATGCCATCATGTATGGGATCAATCTGCGGGGCTACTACAAGATCTGTGATGACAATCACTATGTCATACAATGTAATAGAATGAAGAAGAGAAAGAAACATTCCTAAACTATTGATGTTGATGAAGATACTCCATGAAAGAGATCAAGGAATGATGATCATACATAATTCTTATTTTTTTCGCTCTTTCAGGAACAATTCCTATCACTAGTGATACTTGGTTAATAGATAGTGGTGCATCTAGACACATGACATGTTATAGAGAGAACCTTACAGATTTGGTAGATAAAGAGTCCCATCTACAAGTTGTACTTAGAGATGATGTTATATATACTATGAAGAGAAATGGGACTACTCTCTTCCAATTATATTCTAGTGATACTCTACATTTGAGTGATGTGTTAGTTGTACCTAGGATGAAAATGAACCTTGTTTCTATATCATCCTTGAAGGAAAAACACTACAAGGTTTCCTTATCTGATGGAAAGGTTCTTGCATGGCACAATAACTCTAGCATGAATTTGACCCATGTGATTGGTGTTTGAGAGGAGACCCTATACAAATTGAATACACTACTATTTTTCGGCATTGGTACATCATTTTAGCATCTTGAGTGAGTTATGGCACAGGAGACTTGCTCACTTACACTATAGAGCTCTTCCATCATTGAGGAAATTGGTGACAGGTCTTCCAATACTTTGTATGAACCACGATGCAATTTTCAAAGGATGTGCACTTGGATAGAATGCCAAGGGTTCTCTTCCAAAAAGCGATAGCAAGTCCAAAGGAATTTTGGATCTAGTACATTCATACTTGTGCACACTTGGATCAGGACAATTATATCTCTTTCTTCAGCTAGGGGGTGGAAGTTGCATCATATGGATGTTAAGACTTCCTTCCTCAATGGTGTGATCCAGGAAGAGGTATACATTGACCAACGAGAGGGTTATGTGATGCATGGGAAGGATTCCCATGTATACAGAATGAAGAAGGACTTATATGGACTTGACAAAACACCACGATCTTGGTATGCTAGGATTGACATATACATGGTGAGCTTCGGATTCACCAAGAGTGATGCAGATCCAAACCTTTACCACAAGGTTGTGGATGGAGTGCCTTTGATCCTAGTGTTTTATGTCGATGACTTGTTTCTTACCAGAGATGAGAAACTTGTTGAGTGATGTAAGAGGAAGATACCCTATGATTTTGAGATGAAGGACCTTGGTTTGATGATCTACTTCTTGGGATTAGAATTATGGCAGAGGCATGATGAAATATTCCAAAGCCAAGGGAAGTACGCTATTGATATCCTAAGGATATTTAGGATGATGGACTATAGTTCCATGACCATATCGATGGATTCCAATATGATGAAGATAAGAGATTTTGCTTCAGATCTAGACTTGATAGATCCCACCATGTATTGATAGTTGATCAGATCATTGATGTATCTGTTTAACACTAGACCATATATGTGTTTTGCAATGGGTGCTCTCATCCAATTCATGATTAAGTCAAGAGAGGTACATTGGATTTCTACAAAACATGTGTTGAGATACTAACGTGGTACAATGGGATATGGCTTGAGATATGATTCTAGTATAGACATAAGATTGCAGGGTTATTTTGATATTGATTAGACAAGGAGTGTTGCAGATAGGAAGAGAACCTTCGGGTGTTGTTTAAGTTTGGGATCTATTGTGATTTCTTACTGCAGAAATAAGCAGACCTTAGTGACATGGAGTACAACAAGATGAGTTAATTGCAGCGTGTGTTGCAGTGAAGGAAGTAGTGTAGCTTCATAAAATTCTTGTAGGAATGTTTGGTCAAATGATAAATCCAACTTTGATTCACTGTGATAAAGAGAGTTGTGTGTAGTTGTAAATGAATCCAATATTTCATGAGAATTCAAAGCATATCAAAATTCAGTACCATTACATCTGTGACATGGTGCAGAGAGGTGTAGTCCAGCTCAAGTATGTTCATACATATTATCATATTGTTGATATTCTCACCAAGCCTCTTCCCAAGGAAAATTTTGTGTACTTTTTTTATAGGATTGGAGTAGTAGAGAATGTTTCCCTTATTGAGAGGGAAAGTTGATTTTGCATCAAATTAATGAGACATTCTCCCTAAAACAAGGAGAATGGTGTATCTCTTCCTTTGAAAGGAAAAGATAGTGAGCTAGATGATTCTTTACATGTAGGTTCTTTGATGGATTGGGTTGATCTAGTGCATGTTGACTCCCTGATGGACTGGGTTGAGCTAGTGCATGTTGACTCCCAAATGGACTAGATTGAGTTGTTATCTCCTTGATGGACTGATTTGAATTGTTACATGTAGGCTCCCCGATGGACTCGGTTGAGCTATTGGATGTTGATTCCCTGATGGACTAGGTTGAGTTATTGACTCATCGATGGACTGAGTTGAGTTTCCACATGTGGGATCCCTGATGGTCTGGATTGAGATGGTGCATGTTGACTCCCTAATGGACCTGATTGAGTTGTTGACTCCTCGATGGACTCAGTTGAGTTGTTAAATGTAGGCTCCTCAATGGACTGGGTTGAGCTAGTGCAAGTTGACTCCTTGATAGACTAGGTTGAGTTGTTGACTCCTCGATGGACTGATTTGAGTTGTTACATGTAGGTTCCTTGATGGACTAAGTTGAGTTGGTCCATGTTGATTCTCTGATGGACTGGGTTGAGTTGTTGACTCCGATATGGACTAAGTTAAGTTGTTAAATGCAGAACCCCCTTGATGGACTAGGTTGAGTTGGTGCATGTTGACTCCTTGATGGATTGGGTTGATTTGTTCACTCTTCTCAATCGACTGAGTTGTGTCGAAAGACCTTCCCTATGATATAGAGATATTCAAGACAGACCTTATGCTCACACGATATCCATATGTGTTCTAGCATGATGATGCCTCCCTAGATAAGAGGGAGCATTGATGTTGTAGTTGTGTGAGGCATCCTCACACAAGTCGGCCCAGAATAAAATAGCAATTAAATATTATGCTAGAAAGACAAGTCAGCCTAGGCAATAAATACCAGTTAACCCCAGTGAAAAAGTCAGCCAGAAATCAAGTATAAATAGAAGTGATGCCTCATTCGTTTGATCCATCAAGCAAGTTCGCTCCACATCAAGAAAGAAGTGTGCAATAAAGAGAACAAGACTAATTTTTTGGTTTCTATCTTTGAAGAGTTTCTCCTTTGGATTTTGGGGTTTCTATCTTTGGAGAGCCTCTCCTTTGGTTTATCTTTATCTTGGCTATGTATATGGATGTATGAACTAATATCTCTATCAGATTGAGAATATATTGTTATCTTAAAAATGTAACAACTAATGTAGTGAAACAAATTTGAAACCAGTTTGGAGAAAAAAACATTTTTTTTTGGTATGATTGTGCTTTATGGTAATATCCAAATGATGCACAGTGGTATTTTTCCAATACAAATGGTAGCTTCTAAATTATGTATCTTAAACTCATATTATTTGAAATGCCATATATATATATATATAACTTTTATATATATATATGTAACTTTTATATATATATATATATATAACTAATAATTAATTTTTTTAAATTTTAACATTAATAAACCACCACTTACATCTTGAGTATCTTGTAATGGTAGGAATTGTTGTATTTGAAATATACTAAGGAAGAAGGTTTAAACCACCACTTACATCTTAAGTATTTTGTAATGGTAGAAATTGTTGTATTTGAAATATAATGTATATAAGGAAGAAGGTTTTGAACTAAATTTTATGGAACTCACATCATAAACTCAAATTCATATAAACTATTAAAATAAAATATAAAAATATAAATTTTAATCATACTAAAAAGAACAGTTTAGTCACATATCTAACAAACAAGATATCTTAGAGTTGTTTTTACAACTATCAAAATACCTCCAATCTATGTTTGGATTCTGAGTGTTTTATGTAATGTGTGAATTTTTAATCAGCAAGTTTTAGTTAAGGTTTAGGTAGTTTTACTTAAACAAGTTTTAGTTAAGGTTTAGATATACGATGGAATGGATAACAATTGTGACCCTATGACAAAGATATTTAAAATTAAAAATAAAGTTATAGGATGACGATAATGAGGTGGCATTCTTTTTTCCCTATAGACGGAAAAGGTTTTTGTGTGGAAAATGAAAACATAACAGAATACAAGCAGGGGAAAATGAAAAGGTTTTGGGTGGAAAACGAAAAGAACGTAACAGAAAACAAGCAGTCTAAAGAGATTCAGAATAAGAAGAATACAGTTCGTGTTGTTGCTGCAGAGATTCTTGAAGAAGAGTACAGGTTCCTGTAGTTGCTGCAAATACTGCAAGTTTTTGAAGTAAAAGAAGATGACTATGTGGAACTACGTTGCCACCGTTCAGAAGCCCACCAGTGTGACACATTCTTGCGTGGGCAACTTCACTGGTCCTGACGAAATTAATCTTATCATTGCAAAATGTACTAGGATTGAGATCCATTCTCTGTCCTCGCAGACTTTACTGCAACAAATTCTAGATTTACCAATCTATGGCCAAATAGCAACGCTTGAACTCTTCCGACCTAAAGGGGAGCAACACGATTCTCTTTTTATTTACACAAAAGAATACAAGGCATGTGTTCTTCAGTGGGATAAAGATGCCCGTGAGCTTATTACCAGGGCGGTGGCAGATGTCTCAGGTAGTGTTGAGAACCCAACAAAGAATGGGCATATTGGTATCGTTGATCCTAATGGTACAGTCATAGGGCTCCACCTCTATGAAGATAATTTCAAAATTATACCATTGGATTATATTGCAGGCGGGCTTAAAGACGCTTTCAAAATCATGATCTACAAATTTGTTGAAATTTTGGATATCAAGTTCTTACATGGTTTTTCAAAGCCAACAATTGCTGTACTGTACGAACACAAAATTAAACTTGCACGGTGTGTAACTGTACATGAAATCGATGTAAACGGCGAGGAGTGGAATGAGCTGGTGGCTTGGTCGCTGCCCAATTTACCCAATGATGCCCGCATGTTAATACCAATTTCCATCCCTGACATTGGAGGCATTATTATTATTAGTAAGCATACCATTGTTTATTTCAGTCCCTCTGTATCTGAGCCCAAAGCTATTCAGAAACCCAACTCTATGACTATCACCCAGGTTTATGGGAAAGTTGATGATTCTAGATATCTGCTCGGCGACCACACAGGCCGTCTTCATTTGCTAGCTATCACTTATGAAAAAGAAGGAGTTACTGGTCTCAATGTTGTTCTTCTAGGTGAGACATCTCATGTTGCTTCAACCATCTCTTATTTACATAATGGATTGGTGTATGTTGGGTCTAGCGAAGGAGATTCACAGCTTGTCAAACTGGATCTTGAGCCTAATATTGGAAATTCAACTGTGGAAGTTGTCCAAACATTTGCTAATCTTGGTCCAATCATGGACTTATGTATTTTTGATCATGGTGGTCAGGAACAGGTTGTTACTTGCTCTGGAGGATTCAAGGATGGTTCTCTTCGCATACTAAGGAATGGCATACGAATCAACGAGCATGGAGAAGAAAAGTTGCAAGGCATAAAGGGAATATGGTCATTGAGATCTTCAACTCTTAACAGTTTTGATACCTTTTTGGTGATGAGCTTTTTGGATCAGACTCGTATACTTGCACTGAACTCAAACGATGAGCTAGAAGAAACAACAATACAAGGATTTGTATCTCATGCTTCTTCCTTATTTTGTCAAGATGCTATTCATGACCAGCTTGTTCAGGTAACAGCGGATTCTGTGAGATTAGTAAGTGCATCTTCTCGGGAGCTATTGTCTGAATGGAGAGTCCCCACCGGATTATCTATAACAGTAGCCACAGCTAATGCTAGTCAGGTTTTAGTGGCCACATCAAGGGGTAATCTTTTCTATTTAGAAATTGGAGAGGGTTCCCTAATAGAGGTGAGACAAGTGACCATTGAGTTTGATGTATCTTGCATGGATGTAAGTCCTGTTGGTGAAAATCCCATCCGGAGTGAATTGGCAGCTGTTGGACTGTGGAAAGACCACAGTGTTAAGCTCTACTCTCTTCCTAATCCGGATGTCATTAGAACGTTCTATTTTGCAGAGAACGTTGTGCCCCGGTCTGTTCTTCTGTGTAAATTTGAAGGGATTTCATACTTGCTTTGTGGTCTTGGGGATGGGCATTTATATAACTTTACGCTGAATATGAGCAGTAAAGAGTTTTCTGATGGGAAAAAGATTTCATTTTCTAAGGAAAAAATTACTCTCACGCCCTTTTGCTATAAAAATGCAAAGCATGTTTTCGCATCATCGGACAGGCCCACAGTTATTTGCAGTAGCAACCTGAGAATGACGTTTAGCAATGTTAATATGGAAAAAGTTCATCACATGTGTTCTTTCCATTCAAAGCCTTTCCCTCACAGCGTTGCCGTTGTAAAAAAAGACAAGCTTGTTATTGGGTCATTCGATGACCTTCATAAACTTTACATCTCCTCAGTTCCTCTTGGGGAACATCCTTATCGTATTTGCCATCAAAGCAAGTCTCGAACATTTGCCATTTGCAGTATGAAATGGAGAAATGATATGATCCAAGAAACAGTAAACTACTTCGTGCGTCTCTTAGATGAAGAAACATTTGACCATATTTCATCATATCCACTGGATGACAATGAAGAAGGATGTTCCATTCTGAGTTGTTCATTTAATACAGATGAAAACAATGTTTATTATTGTATTGGGACAGCTTATCGGGATCCTGATCATCGTCTAAATGAGGTGGATTTCTGTAAGAAGGGCAGAATTTTGTTATTTTCTGTTGTAGACGGACAACTGCATCTGGTAAGTGAGAAGGAGACAACGGGTGCTGTATACAATCTCAATGCATTTCATGGAAAATTACTTGCAGGAATCAACCAAAAGATTGAGTTGTACAAATGGGTGATCGGTTCCACAGAGCTGGAGCTTGAATGTGAACATCATGGTCTTATACTTGCAATCTGTGTTAAAACTCGTGGAGATTTTATCTTAGTTGGTGATTCTCTGAAATCTATGTATCTGTTGGTATACAAGCTGCATGAGCAGGGAGGTATGTTGGAAGAGAGGGCTCGTGATTATAGATTAAACAGCATGACAGCCGTTGAATTTCTGGATGATGATACATACCTGGGTGCAGAGAGCGATTTCAACATTTTTACAACTGTGATGAAAAATAACGATGCTGCAATTGGTCAACAAGAAGAGGGAAGAAAATTGGTAGTCCAAGGTGAATACCATCCTGGAGAGCTTGTAACCCAGTTCAGGCATGGATCTCTTGCTGTGCCAGCACTGGGCAATAGCAATATTCCTACAGTTATATTTGGGACGACGAGCGGTATGATTGGTGTTATCGCATCCCTTCCCGAGGAGCAATATCAAATTCTTGAAAAGTTGCAAATGAATATTGTCAAAGTAATCAAAGGAGTTGAGGGATTGAGACATGAGCAGTGGCGGTCATTCAGCAATGAAAATAACACCAGACATGCAAGAAAGTTCCTGAACGGCGACTTGATAGAGTCGTTTCTGGAACTCAGCAGGAATGAGGTGGTCGAAATTGCCACTGCAATGGGCATTCCCATTGATGAGGTATGCAAAATGGTGGAAGAGCTTATTCTATTACATTGACTTGTATGTATTTTGAAGTTTTAGGCTTTTATGAAGGGCAGTTTAAAGTCTTAGGCATATTATTTTTATTCAGACTTTTATTAGGCATTTATGCACAAGATGACCTCGTGTTTGTACTTCGAAGCAAGATGACAAGTTCAAGCTTTTCAATGACTAGTTAATTCATGCAAGTTTTTCAATTACTAATGACTTCCTATTCAGAGTTTACTACCGAGATAAGTTGTACGGTTTATATCTACATGTGATTAAATTAATCATATATATAGGCTTAAAGAAGTAGATGTTTAAAAGAATCATATAGATGCTTGGCAATGGAAGAATCATATAGATTCTATGGCAATGGAAGAGGAAACATTGTATAAAAACTTGTTATGGAATGAAATATAGGTTTGGTAATATTCAAATTTTCCATTTCATTTTTTAGAATTTTATTTAAACATAATTATTTATTTATTTTATTTAAACATAATTTTTTTAATTAAATTATTTAAATTTAAAAACATTTTAAAATTTTACTTAAATACATTTTAAAAACTTTTTAATAATAAAAAATTAAATATAAGTTATAGTCTGATTTAATTTCCCAATGCACAGTTATTTACTGTATTTTTTATACATTCTATTTAAGGCAATCAAAAACCTTCTATTTGATAAAGTTTTTATCGTAGATATTATTTAATTTATACTAAGGGATGAGGCTTAATTTATTTATTTTATAATAAAAGATGAGAACTTATATTATTTACTTAATTTTTTTATTGTGTTTGTTTCAAAATTCTAAACATGGTTATGGTTTTTTTAAGTAGAGTTTGATATATAAATTTATGTTTTAAATTTATATATATATAATTTGCTAGGTTTATAAGAATGAATTATTTTGAAATTGGGTTTATAGTATATTTAAATATGATAGGTATAACTCACGATTCAATTATATTCATGGCTAATGCATACATTTATATATTACATGTGGTGGTTGAGCTTCATCAGCCTTTTCACCTTCCTATGTAACTGTTCAGCGTCCTACATAACTATTTATTTACAAAATATAATCCCGACGGATTATATTCCAACAATCCCCCCCTTAATCCGAAGGGGAATTAGTAAGTCCGAGCATGTTTCTGAATCTTTCAAACTTTTCTCGTCCAAGCGCTTTGGTGAAGATGTCTGCAACTTGATCATTTGTGGAACAATGTCGAA
>LPNX010505017.1:503584-576388 GCA_001517045.1 Pseudotsuga menziesii
GGCATTTGAGGGACTTCTATTTCTCAAATAGGCTGCACATTTTACTGCGTCAACCCAAAACATTAGTTTTACATTCTTGAAAAACATCATTGAGTGAACCATATTCATTATGGTTCTATTCATTCTTTCTGCTACACCGTTTTGTTGAGGATTGTAGGGAACGGTAGTCTAATGTGCAATTCCATGTTGGTGAAGATAATCTTCAAAATCATTTGAAGTGTATTCTTTCCCATTATCAGTACGAAGTGTACCAATTTTTTATTGTGCTTGTTTTTCTATCAATGCATGAAAGTCTTTGAATGTTTGAAATGCTTCTGATTTTGTCTTTAAACAGTAAATCCAGCACATTCTTGAGTAGTCATCGACAAATGTCATAAAATACTTATTCCCATTTGCAGAAGGAGTTGGCATTGGGCCACATAAATTAGAATGCACTAATTCTAATTTCCTACTTGCTCTGAAATTAGATTCATGGAATGGCAGCTTACTGTGTTTCCCTAATATACATGCATCACATTTGTTCTTCTCTTTGGGAATGGTGGGAAAACCAAATACACCATTCTTTCTCAACAAACGAAGACTATTATAATTTAGATGACCAAATCTTGCATGCCACAATGAACTAGAAGACAAATTACCTTCCCCATGCTGAGAGAGGTAGGCATAGTTTTGAACTCTTGCAGATGAACCCTTTAGTTTCAGCAGCTTCCCATCTTCGTATCCAGTCATGATGACTTGGTTGTCAGAGGACTTTCTTATTTCTATGATTCCATCAAACATGTGGATGGAATGGCCTTGCTGTTGAATCTCCACCAAGGACAGCAGGTTTCTCTGCAACTCTAGAAGATAAAGAACATTCTTCAACAAGAAATCAGGGAATCCAGGCATCTTCAGTCGAATAGTGCCCATTCCCTTTGGTTTAATACTTGACTTATCTGCAAAGTATAATATGCCATTTATTGTTTCATTAAGTTCTTCAAAACAGTCTTTTCTGAAAGTCATGTGTGATGTTGCACCAGTATCAAGTAGCCAACATTCTGTGTAAGATGAAAGTGAATTCATTTCATTAATTCCAAGATTACAATGTGCAACAATACAATGAGCAGAATCAGAAGGTTTACTAGCATCTTGGTTTTTGTTGTCATCTTTCTTCTGGTTATGTCTGTCTTTGATGGAGTCCCACGAAGCCCAACACTGATATGATGTGTGTCCAGTCTTTTCGCAACGCTTGCACTGCAAATCTAGTCTTTTGATGGAGTTGTTTCTGCCCCCTTTGCCTCTGAATTTTCTTCTTCCTCTGCCTCTCTCTTTGCCAGAGAGAGTGACACCAACTACAGATGCTATAGATTGCATCTTTTACAACTGTTAGTGTAATTTACAATAATGAACTTAATATGACACAGAGAAATAGAAAAACAATAACCTTGCAGGTCTACAGTCTCTGCCAAGGTGATTTACAATGTTAATATCTCAACTTCAAGTTTTAAAATGACAGTATCATTAACCAACAACACGGAGGAAGAGAAAATATGCTTTCAATCTCTCACCAATTCATAGGAGCAGTATCCTCACATAGAAGGTGCTCTTCTAGTCGTAGCTTCAAATTCGAAAGGGAAAAAATGCAATAATTCTAGGTTTATACATTTCAAGATTACAACATCATACACAGCAGCATATATCTTCCATCGAAGTCTTATATATATCAGCCTTCAACATATATCAGTCTTCAACATATATCAGTATGATATATTAGTCACAACACAATATATCAGTCTTCAACACACGCAGTATAGAGAGATACCAGTTCAATGCATATAGATTCAAACTCACAGCTCCAATACACAACTTTCCACAGTGCATCAGCATCCCAGCAGCCACACCGAGGGAGATCGCAGTCACTCCATGCACAGGAATTAGGTCAAAAGTTTAGGGTTTATGCGTTTACCTCCACGCTATTGAAGAGAACAGTCTTCACGCAGTCATAGTAGCAGAAATATGGAACTGTCAGTATTCAGAAAACTCACAGCAGTAGAATCACCATAACTTCAATCGATTGAGGAACAACAACTGTTTGGTTTACATCACGCAACCATAACGCATCTTTTCCAAAAATCGTAGCCACAGTCTCTTCATTCGTATGTATTTAGCAAAGGAGTGGCTCACGACCCTCCCAGATTGGACACAGACCTGGCGCAGTTCAAAATCGCAGGTGGAGGATACTAGACTTCATGCAGAAAAGGGAAAAACCAGCGATCTTCATTCTGCAATCACGTTGGAGAGGGAAAAACTAGCGATCTTCATTCTTTACAGCGGTCGCAACAGCAAAAATACGACCTCAATCTCCAACAAATTCTGAGACTTGACTAGTCAAAGTAATCCTTCCATATCGTTTCCCACCACGGATCCCTACATGAGATCGCAACTCGTAGCATGTGGATTCTACCCAAGTTTGAACAACAAATGCATGGATTCTCTGACAAACAGGTTATGGGTGAAGTGGAGAATATCTCAACAGGTAGTGGAATGGAATCACTATGTGGCTGTGAGAAATACAAGTTGTAGTAGAGTAGAAGCACTAGCAAACGAGAAAAATGAAGCAATGATGCAAAATTAGGGTTAGGTATTAATTCAAACATTCTTGCAATGAACAATAGCAAGACGACTTCAATATTCAACAAATTCTTGGCGCACAGCCCTCTCAACGCTGCCGTGGAGAATATCGCAACAGCAAAGTGTGAGTACTATGGGACGGTGAAGAAAGAACACAGCTCCAAAATAAGGGTTAGGTAAAGCAAACGTATGACCAAGAATTCAGTCGTTCGAGCTGTCAAAGAGCATGCAACGAATTGCAAGCAGCCTGAAACAAATTGGTAGATGCAGAGGAAATGAGTGAGCAGTCTGGAAGCCAGGAGGGCGCAGACATGCCAGAACAACAGGAGTTATGGCAAACAGCCAAGCTCTGATACCACTGATAGGTATAACTCCCGATTCAATTCTATTCATGGCTAATGCATACATTTATATATTACATGTGGTGGTTGAGCTTCATCAGCCTTTTCACCTTCCTATGTAACTGTTCAGCTTCCTACATAACTATTTATTTACAAAATATAATCCCGACGGATTATATTCCAACAAAATAAATTGGATTATAAGATTTTTAGAAAAAAATAAGTATTTTGGGATAAGTATTTTTTTAGTTCTTATTTTTAAATCTATGTCAAGTACATGTGGAATGGGATTACATATTAAATTGAATGTTGATTTTCTTTTAATAATATGTCATAATTTAAGTTATTAATTGATTGAAGAATTTTGGCACTAAGTTTGAAGAATTAAGTTATTATCTCTTGTTTTTTTTTTTAACATTTTGTTGTAGATTTGGATTTTATGAATTTGATTGAACTCATTGATTGATAACAACATAAGGCCAAACTTCAAAAAGGAAAACAATTAGAAACTTTCCTCCACCACAAATGTCTTTTAAAACCCATGGGAGGAAGGAATTATGTTAGATAACTGGAGAAAATGGTGTGAGGTTCACATTCAGTTTTATAGGACTATTTCCCCTTTCCATTTGTGACAAGTAAAGATCTTGGGTTAGTACATAGAGAGTTTCTTATGGTGAAGTACGACAAACCTATACCTAGTGCATTGCAATAGTATTAGTAGTAATGGAGCATGACCCCTTTGTAGGGTACCAAGTTTATTTGTAAGAGATCACCTTCTACTTTGATGTATTATGGTGAGACTATATCCATTGCACTTAATACACATTCTACAAGGGATCCCATGGCTTACATCTTCTACATAGGACCTCTAGATTTTCTTGTTGATATCTTCATAAGGAGGATAAATTAAAAATTGGGTTATGTGATCCATAAACGAGAGACTCATAACCCACTTGCTTCACAAACATGGATATCGCTACAGAATTTATATCTAGTCTTTGTTCTAAGTCTTGAATAAATTTCTATAGCATATTCATGGTTGCAAGGCTTGTTCTAACACAACACGTCTATGTTCTCCAACATGCATATAAAGTTATCAATATGCCAATGCACTACCCATTGTTGCTAATACAAGGAGAAGCTAATAAAATGGTGGCGAGTGTGATTTTTAATCACCATCAATCTCCATTTTATTAATTGATCCACGATGGACCAGTGAGTTGCCTTCACCGCGGACTAAATACTTAATGGGTGAATGTTGGTATACAACAACTAGTTGATCGGACAAGGGAAAAGGTCACACAACACAACAAGACACCTCATAATAATAATCAAGACGAAATAAATAACATTCCTCATGAAGTAGTGGATTTGTTTCCAGACGTTGTAATTTACTGGGAGGACAATGGAAATGATTATGGAGTGCTTTGCTCATTTGTTACAAAACGTTTACAAATGGGGAGAGTGCAAAACAATTGGCATGCCCCCATCTTTTTCATTCACATTGCATTCTTGTGGTATTGTCAAGTGTCCCACATGTCTTATTTATCAAATAAATGAGCTTCTATTCCAGAGGAATCCATACGGGTAATAGAGGAAATATGGGAAGAGGCCAACGACTTAGTTTGCAAAGAGGAAAGAACAAGCAAAATTGTGAATATTTTGATGAATTTTGATATATATATATATATATATATATATATATATATATATATGGGAAATACTCTAATAAAGGTTTTCTTTTTTTCAAAGTGAGATATTATCTTTCATTCATTTAGTTATGAGTTACTATAGGGCAAATATCTTCTTGTTGATAGAAGGATATTGTTAAAGGTAGCAAAGAAGGATCAAGTAACATCAACTATTTTGTATGCTTTGAAGTTGTTCACTTGTGTTTTACAGTCTGTTCAATTTTATTAGTTTCTAAAATGTTTTTCAGTGCTAATAGAAGTTCTTTTTGTAGATTCAAGACTATGACATCTTTAATGCATGACTAGTCCAACAATGTCTGTCTCTATTTTTATCTTTGTAAACATCAGAAATAAACATCAGAAATCTATGTGTGATAACTCATACCACCTCATATTTCTCTGCATTATTTTGATCCTTACCCTCACAAGGGTTTAAAAGAAAATATTTTAGTTGTAACTTGGGATGAAATTGATTAAATATGCCACTGAATTTCTCTCATTTTGGTATGATTTTTGGGTTTGCTATCCAATATTTTATCTCTTTTACACAAGTATTTAATCATTTGCATATATTATGTTTATAAACAATGTAATATCTTTTAGATTTTGTAATATCTTTTAGATTTTGTAAAATCTTTTTGCATTTTCTTTTATTTGTTTCTAAAACAAAATCATTAGACACAAATGCTCATTGTTTGTGGGCTAATTGAAATTGTACGATTGGGCTTTAAATAAGGGTTGTAATCCTTCTTAATATCCAGCATTAGCTTAACAAGATTCAAGACTATTGGTATAAGGACTTCCATCCCTTTTCATCAATACCAAGTACAACCAAGGATCTATATAGGTATTGCCATAACTACTAGATTTATGCATATCCATGAAATATGAGTGGTTGACCAATGGAAATACTTTATTTAAAAAACTACTAGGAATTGACCCACAATGGATGCATCCAAAATGCTTCTTGTTTGAAGGGTGCCTCTCTTAAGGGAAGGTTTTCAAAAAGTGTTATCTCCAAAGCACAACACTCTCCATGGATGTACTATCGGCTAATTAGTATGCCCCTTAATGTGCTTTTGATGACTGACATGTTAATCTCTCACCATGGAAGAAGAATAAGACCAATTTGAAGATGAGGTTCACGTTGGAAACACAACCAAAGTCATCATTTCCAGTAGTTGTCACTAGATTTTTTATGATAAACTATGCTACAAACTCTGCTATCAAACTTGTGATTATGAGAACCATCCAATATTTAATTAATTATGCCCTAGATACACTTTTTTTTTTTAGTTTTAGGGGTAAATTATCTAATATACCTTTTATCTAGCAGTAAATCTATGCATTGCTTATACAACCTTATAAGTTGCATATCTAAATCCATAAATATTTTAATTATATAAATATTGTTGCTAAATCTTTATTTTACATTACTATACTTTAGATCTAACTATAGTTCATACTTAAAATACGTATCCATAATATTACTACTTACTACATTTAAAATATTAAATATTGTATTGTTCATTCTCCACCAATTAGAATTATGATCATCTTATTTACGTAAGGATCAATTTCATTTGATAACCCTAAAAATGTCCATAGGTATTAATTACAAGGTATGAAATAATTAAGCAATCAAACTTTTGTATGCAACCTTATTTCTTTCTCCACTACTCAAGTGTGCATAATATAATTAGTAATTTCCATTAAAATAAGCATATATTTTCCAAGTAAAAGTGAATATAGAAAATTTAAAATATTTTAAGGATCTAAATGGAAGATAAGTGAGAAAGGTGTATACTTAGAACATTCTTGTTGCATTTTAAATTTCTATCTTTCCTCTTTTAACATTGCCTTTTTGTTCTCGGATATATGATAGCTACTTGTACGTGTAACCATGAATGCATGCAGAAGCATAGATACAAAAGGCAAATTTAAGAAGTTTAAGGTTTCAATGGAAAAAGGTTATGCAAAATCACTAGGTGAGTATACTTCAGATCAAGCAAATCTCGCCACTCATGCAAGTAAATAATGTTGAGCACAAATTTCAAAAGTTTTGAATTCAAAATGGAATGGAGAGAGGAAACATGTGCCATGTTGCCCTCCATATTGAATAAATTGAGATATAATAAACATTCTGCATATTCTTTGAACGCATTGTTTGAATGTGAGAAATAGTTCTCTTGGAGCCTAACTATTATATATATTATGGGCATTATTTGAAGTGAAAGGGTTCTATTATCTTGGATATTATTTAGATAACACATGTATGTTTAATAATATTGGATGATCTTTAACCATTGTATTAATCTAATTTTATTTATTCTATTTAGTTTGATTGATACTATCATAAACAAAATTAAAATCACTTACAAACATTTACTTAGATATTCAATGGTTATCTTAGTATGATATTCATTTAACGTTGCTCATATAGATCTCATGTAGTAGTCCTATAAATATTCATTTTTTCTCTCAAGTTGAAATTCCTACTTGAAATGGCATATGGTGAACTTCAATTTGTAGGCTTTTGACCAACAAAGGACCAAATGAAAGGTAAATGAAATAGAGAACCTAGGATATGATACATCTTCAAATACCTTACTAGTTACTTTTTACTATATGCTCCTTAGTATTGATTAGTGAAACAAACATAATATTCATGTAAACATGAGAAATAAGCATGCATCTATCATCCACTAAGAATTACCAAGTGATATGATACATCTTCAAATACCTTTCTAGTTACTCCTTACTAATTACTAAGCGTTGATTAGTGAAACAAACATAATATTCGTGTAAACATGAGAAATAAGCAGCATCTATCATGCACCAAGAATTACCGAGTGACTTTCCAAGTGATTGGTTCAAAATAAAGGATCATACATTTCCTGATAAATTTTGAAAAGAAGAAACATACATAGCTATCATTGACTATTTTAAACCATCATCATCTAAAAGACATGGTTTTAATTTCTTTCTCGTCTATTAACTCTGTTTGTTCCATAGATCCTAAGGGTAAGCCAAGGGTTTCGACTGCTAATTCATCAACCTTATTAAGTTCACTTTGTATGTGAATGATTTCTTTCCACTCAAACAGATCAAGGAGACCATGTGCTCGTTCCTTTACATTGTTTAGGCTCCTATAATCCAAGTCAATATGGCCATTGGCCCAGTCTATAACAACTTTTGAGTATGTCATAATCTAGATTTTATTTATACCAAGGTTAGTAGCTAAGAATAACAGCAAACAAAGTGCAGATAGATGTTCTTTATTGTCGCTACCACATCTTATCTTATAACGAATCAAGTACATGTGAGATTGGTTGACATAAAGTATTAGTCTTGTTCTGTAATCATCATCCACAGTATAGGCAGCTTCAATATAGCCCCATGGAATGTTGAAACCAATCTGCAAAGACAATTGTTGGGACCAAGGAAATGTAACAACACAAATACATTGAATTTTGTCCAATTTCCACACTTTAAAATCCAAGTTTATACATTACACAGTCTTAAATAAATATACTTTAAAAATCAATTTAACTCAATATCATGACACAATAATATAAGAGAGAATTAGAGGAAATTTGAGGTCTAAATGGGCCTCCTAAGGAAAATAATAAAATAATAGTTATTAATTTTGGAGGAAGAATGAAAAAACTACTCTGTGTTCATATTTTGAGCGGGAGAGCTCGTTGGATGCGGAATTTAATTCCACATCCAATGAGTACCCACATTGCATACTTTTGACCGACCCTGCTACCCCAAAAACAAGAAATACCTGAAAGATGTCATGATGATGTCATCATCACATTTTTTCAGGTATTTCTTGTTTTGGGGTAGCGGGGTCGGTCAAAAGTATGCAGTGTGGGTACTTGTTGGATGCGGAATTAAATTATGCATCCAACGAGCTCTCCTGCTTAAAATTTGAGTAAAAACACAAGGAGATATGTCGAAAATACGAACAAAAAAGTAGTTTTCTTTTATGACAAATATGTCAATTCAACCATTATGGTTGACTCATTTTATTGAAATTCTATTGGTTCTTGAATTCCAACTCACAAAATTTATTGTTGGCGCGTTTTCTTATAATGCCCATTTTAGACCCCAAATTTCCTCTAATGGGTGTATCCAAAGCAATCACTTAGGATCATTTAGATCATTTTCTAATTATGTTAGGGGATTATTGCAAATTAATTTGTATTCATTTGTAACCATAAACGCATTCCTAGTTCTTAAAATTGGAACTACACAGAAAGGTGCAAGTGCATGGCATATCACATATTTTTATTTTAATGCATGCCAAAGAAGCCAATATAAATGCACACTCATATGTACACAATTTTCCCATGCTAATATTTTATCTAGATTGAATCCTCTAATCTTGGAATAATTAGTGTATACCTGACTATTTTTGGATTATGTACAAGATTGATTATTACAATCACTACAAGGATAACACCCTCTAGTGGAGTTTATAGCGGAAGCCCCTAATAAAAAACCCCAAATATATGTTTATAGCGAAGGCAAGCAGTCAGAGGTTTTAGTAGAGGTTTTTAATGAGTTCTTTTGTAAACGAAAAATTGCATTGGTGTGTTCCATGTGTATACGCCCCGATGCAGTAAAAACGTGATGCATCAATCACGAAAAATCCTCTTCCGATACAAGAAAAACAAAAAATATATATTTAAAAATATGGCTATGTTGGTGCGTTAAACACAGAATACACCCAAATGTGTACGCACATTAAATGCACCAATACCAGAAGTAGTGTTCTAGGTACCAACAAAATCCCTAGTGCGTATATACATTTAACGCACCGTATATGGACCAAAAAACATAGGCCAAAAATAATATATTAAAAATCAAAACCCATCAATGGTGCGCTAGATATAAAAAATATCACCGATGCATTTTATGTATTACAGCACTAAATCAAGTAAAATTAATAAATGTCTTGTTAAAAAGCTTAATATTTTACAAACAATATGGTGTGTTAAGATATATGTAAAGCACCAGTGCGTTAAATCCATTCAAAAGCATTTATGGGTTAAAAACATAAGCCCACAATGTTAGGGATAAGATCAAAGTTATTTATGTTTTATTTAAAATGTCATGCCCAAATTTTATTAATTTTTTATAACAAATGGTGTGGTTATATTAAATGGAAGCATTGGTACGCCTCATAACAAAACGACCCGCTGCATTCACGTACAAGGCGCAACAAATCAGGGTTTAATAAAATAATGGTTGGTCGAACTATTCATTTTTATCCTTCCACGGTACTATTGAGCTCTCAAGCACCGATGCCACCTCTACCTCCCTAAAGTTCCCTGCCATCGGTTCTCTTCTTACCTGCATTTCTCATGTCTATTTCTTGTATGTGCTTTTTGAATTTTAGCAAACGGTGGGAAAATTTCAATTTTTGGACTATGTAGCAATCATGCCTCCCCATCTAGCAAATTTCCCTCGGTAATGTGTGTTTTCTTCTAACTTAAACTTGTAGTGGATTAAAATTTTAAATTAATCTTGAATTTGCACTCTTTAAGAAAAAAAATAAAAAAATTATGTAAGGTGTGTTCTCATGCTTTGGCTCACACTGCATCGTGGTACACCCTGTAAATTTGTAAGGTGCATCATGCATAGTGTTAATACTTGGCCAACGTAGCACAACTGTAAATTTTCCTTTAATATTCAAGCTAGGGATAACAGTGCATGCAAAGTCTCTACTGATAACCACACATGAATATCTTTTACAGTATGCAGCGGAATATAAAACTGAGAAATAAATCACAACATCACATCACAATATTGACACTATTATTTTTGGTATGGAAACCCCCAGAAAAACCCAAGATGGGAAAATCGGTGCAGCAGTCAAATATAGATTTTATTATGAGAAAATATGAAACTTTTACAATCACTGCAAATTCACCCAAACCTGGCAAATGGAGACCCCAACAGAATCACTCGGCAAATCCCAGCTAAACCTCAACACCCACTTGTGTGAGTGTACAGACTAGTTGTACGAAGCTCGATGATCCTGCTGCTCGCTCCTCTATCTTCCCAGCTAAATCCTTTGCCTGGATTTCTCTCCCTGTCTATATCATGTCTCTATCGGAATACAAGTATGTGTCCTCTCCACCAATTGATCTCTCTTTTATAACTTTAGGTAAAGCAAAAACCCTAATTTAAATTTCACTTTAACTAGTGTTTCACTAAAGTTAATTTAGATCACTTTAATTTATTTTCCAAAGTAAACTTAGGAAAAGTAAATTAAATACAATTGGTTTCCTAATTTAAGTCTTCTGCATGCAAGAACACATGCATGCAGGAAGACCTTCCTTGCTGCTGTTAGTTTAACACTCCCTCTCAATGAGGAAGGGATTTGATAGCAACCCCAACTTATCTATGAACTTCACAAAGCTCTGTCTGCAAAGTTCCTTGGTGAAAATTCCGGCCACCTGCTCATATGTCTGTATGTACTGCAACCGAATGGTTCCTCTCTGAACACAATCTCTCATAAAGTCATACCTAATGTTTATGTGTTTGCTCCGGTCATGGAACATTGGATTCTCGGATAGCCTGATGCCACTCTAATTATCACAGTGAACTATTGTAGCCTCTAGCTCACACTTGAACAACCCTGCAAGTAACTTCCTCGGCCACATACCTTCACAAGCAGCTATGTTGGCTGCCATGTACTCAGCCTCTGCCAAGCTCAATGCAATTGGGCTTCTGCTTCTTGTTGAACCAAGAGACAACCCCTAATCAAATGTTGAAGAAGCAACCTGAAGTACTCTTCCGGTCCTCTACACAGCCTGTCGAGACAGCATTTGTGAATCTTGTTAACTGTACACTCCCCTTGCACTCATAAACCAATCCATACTCCATTGTGCCTTTGATGTAGTGAAGTATGTGCTTCGCAGCCATCTAATGCACTCTCCGAGGGTCCACCATGAACTGTAAAGCTTGTTTTTGGTCGAGTGTTGACCAGATACATAAGTGATACGATAAGATGATGATTGATCCGTCGGATCTCAACTTGTGTGCATTAAAAGTTTATAAAGAATGCGTTTATCAGTTTGCTTACTTCATAAAATAGCATTAACTGAATGAAATGCTCAAAAACAGAAGTGAAATGCGAACTATAATAAAACCAAGTTGAAACAGAAAGAGAACAGTAAAATGAAGATGAGAGTCACAAACAGAGTTGATAACGGAGTTCACCCCCTTCACTGGGCTACATCTCCGGGTCCCTCTCCAATGGGTACCGATCCAATTAATGGTTTTAAAATGGTACAAATATGGTTCTGGAATCAACTTCAGCAATAGCAGAACAGAATACTGGCCAAAGTATTCAAGACTCCTCTCTTAACAATTACAAATTGGACTTCAAAGGACAAAGAAGCCCAATTATAACAGAGTACAGTCGACTTCCTATACAACAGTATCTGGACATTTTCATCAAAGAAACTCTCTCTGCAAAATCAACTCAGTAGCTATAAAACAGAATGTTGTACAAACAGTCTTCAAGACCTCCTCTCTTTAAAGTTACAAACTGATCTTCAAAAGAAAGTAAGCCAAATTATAACAAAGAATACAGTCGACTGGAATAGAAACAGCAAATGAGAAATTCACAGCAAAAAACCCCTTCTATCCTCTGTCCTCCATCCATCAACTACAGAGTGCTGTAAAACAGAATGCTAAACCAACAGTCTTTAAGACTCCTCTCTGGAAATTGCAATCGGGTCTTCAAAAGATTAAGAAGCCAGATAAAACAGAGAAAGTCGACTTCAGAAAGAAACAGCATCTGGACACTTTGCAGCAAAACTCTCGGTGCTCAACAGAAAGAGAAACAGAAAGACGATGCTCTGTGCTCTAAAACCCTCTGCCCTCAATGTGGCCAGAATCGCGTTTATAAAAGCGTTCCGTTCCCGGATAAGTAACGGTTTGACTCGTTTTATCATTACAGTTGTTATCTTCTTCATTATCGTTACAACCATAACTAAAACTAAACCATGTAATCCCGCCAAATCGTTGCACAGACGTTATGTTACCACGACGTTCCCTATCCCTGAAACGTGGCTAGAATCGTGTTGTAATAGCGATCAGTGGGAGCATAGATCACGGGTTCCTCACTCGTTTTAGTAGATACAATGTATACATTATGGTTATGATAACCATATGTTACTTGTTTTAAATCTTACCAAAGCGTTTCAAATGAGACTGTTCCACATCACATGTTAAATGCCAACTCAGAGCCGTTACAAATGCCAAAACTGAACCAAATGCCAATAATGGAACATACGTTATATCCATATCATGTGAATATCCGCCAAACTGTTCCAAAAATTTCGCAGCATATAAGGACTTCGCTATATAACTGATCCGTTGTCGCAGCATATAAGGACTTCGCTATATAACTGATCCGCTGTCGCAACATATAAGGACTTCGCTATATAACTGATCCGTTGTCGCAGCATATAAGGACTTCGCTATATAACTGATCCATTGTCGCAGCATATAAGCAAGCTCCACAACTTCGCAGCATCCACAAACGTCGCAGCATACGTGACCGTGCGGGCTTATCACGACCCATGCGATGTTCCACTTGACAGTGCGCAAGCTGCGCGGCTTTTCATGACCCATGCTATAACTGCGCAATGTTACGTCGAACCGCGCGGCCCCTTTACACAATGTTTAGTGATAACCATAAGACTGGGCACCGTTTGAATGGTAGATGGAACATACATTAAGGCTAGTCTCGCACTATGTTTAGCATATGAGTTAAAAACATATGTTATGTTCTTTGAACCATAGATTAATAACCATTGTACCATATTGGATCAGTGTAATTTTTGAAGATGAATAATCCACCGGATCAATGATACAAGATAGGATCAAATTCGTTTGATCATGATGCATCAATCTTCCTCCAGTTTGAAACTAGAGGTATGGACATAGGCTTGCAGTCCTCCATCGTGAATCTCTTCCAGATCTCAACTGCATACTTCCCCTGTCTAATGAAGAAGCATCCATCTCTCTTCCAAACCTCCAATCCCAGCGAGTAATGCATCATCCCAAGGTCCTTCACCTCAAACTCCACTGCAAGGTTGGACTTGCAGTCTCGAATCAGACTCTCATCTCCTTTCAAAAAGAGATCATCCACATACAGGACCAGTATGAGAGGCACCTCACCTATCAAGAAGTGTTGGTTTTGGTCAGCCTCACTCCGCTGAAATCCCATCTCCCATAGATAGTGGTCAATCCTCGTGTACCATGCTCAAGGAGCCTGCTTGATCCCGTAAAGAGCTCGATGTAGTCTTCAAACATGTGTCTCTCTGTTCTCCACATAAAACCCCTGTGGATGCTCAATACACACCTCCTCCTCTATCACTTCGTTGAGAAAGGAATTCTTGACTTCCAATTGATGGACTCACCAACTCATCTCAGCTGCTAGTGAGATAATGGTTTGAATGGAAGAATACCCAACAATAGGGGAGAAGGTCTCCTCATAATCAATACCCTCCTTCTCCGAAAACCCCTTTTCCATGAAGTGTTCCTTGTACTTCTCAATGCTTCTTCCTGTTGCATGCTTCACCTTGTAGATCCATCTGGATCCCACCACCTTTTTCCCGTGTGGCCTTGGCACAACCTCCCATACCTGGTTTTTCATAATGGAGTCATACTCCTCAACCATATCCTCCTGCCACATGCCATGTTGTGCAGCCTTCCCGAAGATGGAAAGTTCATAGTTAAACAACTATGTCATCAGTTCCATATAACTAATCCTCTCTGGTGGTACACTTCATCTGAAAGATATCTGTGGAGGATCAACCTGCATTGAATCTTGTACGGTTGACCTAAACCACTGAGGCCTTGGCCTAGTGTCAACCTGCTGCAGTTGTTGGATATTCATCTCTTGTTGCAACCCATCCTCCAAGTTAATGACTGTAGGATCTTGTCCACCTGACTCCCTCTGACCACCAAAACCTTTGCTCTGTGTCTGTACATGTACCTGTACATCTAGCTCCTTCAACTTGACCCCCAACTCTTCTGTTGGATGCTACTCTGCTGGTATGTCCAGAGATCTCCGCAGGGCCCTGTCCTCATCTAATTGGACATCCCTTCTCACAATGATCCTTCTGCGAGTAGGAATGTAAACTCTATATGCCTTCGAAATCTCGTTGTAACCAACAAGTAACCTCCTCTTCCTATTTTCAGCATGAACATGACAATAGCAAACACTTTCGAATATGTGAATGTGACTCACATCTGGCCTGGTGCCTATGAAGACCTCCTCTGGTGTCTTCCTCTCCAAAGCTGTGTGGGGACACCTGTTCTGAATGTACACTGTAGTCCTGTATGCCTCGTCCCATAGGAATGGTGGCAATCTCTAATCAAATAGCATCACCTTGGATGCTCCAACCATAGTCATGTTCTTTCGCTCTACAACTCCATTTTGCTATGGGGTATGGGGCACAATGTGCTCCTTCTTGATCCCCTCAGCCGAAAAACACTCCATGAACTCATTGGAAGTGTAGTCACCCCCGTTGTTTGTCCTCTACACCTTAATCTTCTTTATTTTTTGGTTCTCCATGAGAATCTTGAACTCTCGAAACCTCTCAAATACCTCTGACTTTTCCTTCAGAAAATAGATCCAGGTCTTCATGGAATAGTCATCAATGATGATTATTGAATAAGTGTAACCACTGAACAAATGGACACTCATAGGTCTGCATACATCAGAATGCACCAAGTCCAAGGGCTCCTTAGACTTGTGCTCACTCTATGTGAAATTCTTCCTGATGTTCTTCCCCAAAACACAACCCTTGCAGTGGTTATGCTTTTCCTCCTGTACCTGAGGAACTCCAATGACTGTCTGTCTCAAATGCTTCAGTGCTCCATGATGTAAGTGTGCCATCCTACTATGCCACAACTCACCCTGACTGTTGCTGCTATTGTTGACTAGAGCCTTTGCAGGCTCAAAGTGTAGTTTGTACACTTTCCCTCTCCTCTTGCCAGTCACCCGATCCAAGCTCCTATCTGACCCCTTGTGTCTAATATATACTCTATGGTCACGGAACTTCACCTGATATCCCTTGTCCTCTAGGGTGGAGAGTGATATAAGGTTCTTGCTCAAACCCGAAACATACAACACATCACCAAAACTGAGGGGTTTTCCAGAACCCCTCTTAAACAAAACAGTGCCAACTCCCTGTGCATGATACCGAGCCTCATCACCCAGCACAACGTGGATCCCTGTTCCACCCTCCTGCAATTCTTTGAAGAATATCTTGTGTCCAATCATGTGACTAGATGTTCCACGGTCGATGTATGATATGGTCCTCCTTGTGGTGCTTTCCATGCAAGCTATCAAACAGAAATCCTCATCGAAGTTCCTGCTAAACTCATCCACCTCTGCAGATCCAACTATCTGAGTGTTACTCTTCTTCTTCCTGTCTGGGAACTGGGAGGCAAAGTTTCCCTGCTTGTGGCATATAAAACACTTGACCTTTAACACGTCAAGGTTCTTCTTACCATCCGTCTTCCTCCTTGCCTTCCCCTTGCTCTTCCCTCTAAGGGCTAGAGACTCCTCATCCACAATCTATGGGGCACTAGTGGATGAGCCTGATCCTTGACCCATGCGGGTCTCTTCCTGCACAAAGTCATCCCAAAGGCTTTGCCAATTTGGTAGATTCTCCCTAGACACCACACCCTTGAAAAAGGTGTCCCATGGCTTAGAGAATCCATTGAGGGCTATCTGAACTAGCTCCTCATCATCGGTCTTAGTGCCAATAGCTCCAACCTCATTCACTACAAATTCACCCAAATCTAGTGAATGCAGTACCCGGCATAATCACTGGGCAAATCCCAGCTAAAAATCAACACCCTCATGTGTGAGTGTACGACCCAGCTGTATGAAGCTCGGTGATCATGTTGCTCACTTCTTCGTCTTCCAGCTAAATCCTTTGTCGGACTTTATCTCTCTGTCTGTATCTTGTCTCTATCAGAATACAAGTGTGTTTCCTCTCCACAAATTAATCTCTCTTTTATAACTTTAGGTAAAGCGAAAACCCTAATTTTACTTTCACTTTAACTAGTGTTTCACTAAAGTTAATTTAGATCACTTTAATTTATTTTCCAAAGTACACTTAGGAAAAGTAAATTGTGTACAACTGGTTTCCTAATTTAAGTCTTCTGCATGAAAGAACACATGCATGCAGGAAGACCTTCCTTGCTATTGCTAGTTTAACAATGGCATTTTCATGGTGCTCTAAAGTATATAGTGAACCATGTCATTTTAAATAAAATTTAAGACTCTAAAAATAGTGTGTTAATTTATATACATACACCGATGCGTTTTATTCCTTGCACTGGAAACAGTGCATATCCGCGTCGATATATCAATCGCACCATTACCATAGTTTCATGCTTCTAGAGAAATAAAATAGTCTTTTTAATATATTTATGTTTATACTCTTTTTAATATAGTTATGTTTATAACTTGTTCCTGTAGCTTACTGCTTTAAATAATCCTGTAGCTTTTCCTAATTTAATTTTGCTTAAATAACGCTTCAAGAATCTCAACTTTAGTTTATCAGTCATGACCTTTTTAATTAATTATAATTCTATTTATATTATAACTTTGTTTATTAATTAAAACCTCATCATTTTAATTTTGTTTTAATAATAAACAGTTTTATTTTGCAGACATTTTTCTTCTTTAAGGCAAACTTAATTTTTCACTTACTTTGCAAGCTCCACATTCACACGTGTGACCACCATAGAGAGAACCAATACCATGAGTGGATGGAAAGATCATCAGAGAACATATGCATGCCATTAGATGAATTTATTTGCACAAGGACAGTATTTGGCGTGCATTTCAAAATGGCCTTTTATAACTGGTTTTAACATCAGTGACAGTTTTACTAAAACAATGCAAATCAAGCGAGAAGGCACTTTTGGCACCCTAATATTTTCATCTTCAGACATCTTTTGGACAAACTGAAGATATGGTTAGATGCACCAATAAACAATCTAGATGATTGTACCTTCAGAATAATTTAATCCATCACATATAGGAAATAGAGGACATTTACAGAGTCCACTTAGGTAGTTTTACAGAACTAGTGCAAAACAACCTGAAACCCCATTTTGGCGGATCTGTAACTTTGTCTTTAAGCGCCTTTTAGAGGAACTGAGACCATGTTCAGATGCACACATCAACAAACTAAATTCTGATGGCCGCACATATTTTTTATCAGCATCCTACAAAATATGGAGAGCATTTTCTAGGGTGCTTTAGACCGGTTTTCCAATACTTAGCCATTTTTTTCATTTCAGTGTTCCAGCTAGAGTTTCAACCAATTTTAGTCTTAAAACTCATTTTGGAGGACCCGTAACATTTTCTTCAAACACCTTTAAAGAAATATGAGATCATGTTTGTGTGCATAGTTCAACAAGCTATAGTGTGGTACTCTTAGATAATTTGTATCATTAATCCATGATGTATGGCGGGAATTTTATAGGAGCAACTTAGACTAGTTTTTCAACACGACCAATTTTTCAGAGTGTCAGCCAATTTCAGTCTGAAGCCTCATTTTGGAGGACTCGTAACTTTTTACTCAAGCACTTTTAAAACAAGATGAGATCATGGTCAAGTGAAAAGGTAAACAAGCTATAGCCTTATACTCTTAGATAATTTTTATCATTAATCCATGTTACATGGCGGGAATTTTCCAAGAGCAACTTAGTCTAGTTTTACAACACTTGGTCAATTTTTCAGTTTCATCAAGTTGCCATACTTTTACAGAATAGTGTCAAATTGTAACAATAACTTCATGAGGGGACTAGAACATCATCATATGACTTTAAAACCTCATCATACATGCCATATGCCACGCCATCACTTCCTTTGTTATTCCTTTGTCATTAATGAACTCTGATTTCAACAAGAGTTTTGATAGTTTCAGCAAGTTCTTTGCAACCTAAACACACATGCCACATCATCATACATGCCATGTAATTTTCTTTGTTATTCTTTTATCTTTCATTGAGTTTTCCTTGCCATCATATCCTTGGTTATTCTTTTGTCATTATTGACCTCCTCTGACATCAATGACAACCATACTCAACATTCTCCCCCTTGGGCATTGATGGCAACAACTCCTTGATTTTTCTCCCCCTACATTAATTACAAAAGATTCTTTCTAACAACTCCCCTGTCAACATATCTCTCCCTTACATGATGCATTTTTCTCCTTTTTATTCATTATAAGGAGATTACTCCCAACTTATGTCTAAGATGTTCAAATGCTTCTTTCGGCACTGAAGATATCAGTTATATGTTCTTTTGTATCTTCATAGTCCAATTTGACAATCTTTTGTGACACTTTATCTCTTAGAAAATGATATTTTATTGGAATGTGCTTTGTTTTAGTGTGCATAATAGGATTTTTTGATATGTTTATAGCACTAGTGTTGTCACAATTTATTATTATTTTATTCTCATACTTCACAAGAAAGTATTCCAATGTCTGCTTCACCCACATGACTCGAGTGAAACATGATGCAACATCAATGTATTCAACTTCTATTGTAGATAATGCAATGGAGGTTTGTTTTTTGTTTTTTTTTGCTTAACCATGATACAAAACAATCTCCCAAAAGAATGTTGCTACACTAATACTCTTTCGGTCATCAACACTACCTGCCCAAACTGCATCAGTGAATGCTTTTAAAGTGAAGTCTTGACCTTTTGGGTACCATAAACCATACTCCATAGTCCCTTTCAAATATCCAAAAATTATTTTTACTGTTGTTACATGTGTTTCTTTGGGAGTTGATTGGAATCTAGCAACCAATCCTACAACTAGCATCACATACGGTCTTGTAGTTGTGACATATAGTAGGCTTCATATCTTTCTTATTACTTCACCATCTTCATTTAACTTGTTCTTGAAGATCCATTTGGTCCCAATAACATTCTTGACTCCAAGTCTTGAGGCAAGTTCCCAAGTTTGGTTCTTCTCAATTTGATCCAATTCTTCATTCGTGGCCTTGATCCAATTCTTCATTCATGGCCTTGATCTAATTATCATCTTTGTTGGCTTATGTGAGGTTCTTAGGTTCCACCATTGATAGTAAGGCTTGTTCATTAAACATTAGTTTCCTTCTTGTATTGACTCCATCATCTTTGTCATGTATGATTTGTGTTTCATGATGATTCTTTTGTATCCTTCTAGATGGAGCTCTTGTATCATGTCTTGGAGAGTCCTCATCTTCAATATTTTTTTTAACTTGGACTTGGTGTTGACCATCATGAATGATAATTTAGTTAGCATCCTTCTTTACCTTCTTGTAGCTAGTCTTTGAATAAGAACTTGGATGATGAGTTCATAGACTCCCCCTATAACAGTGCTCCTCTTCTTGCCAACATTTTCTTCTCTTTGTGACAGAGTTTATACTCATTGGTTTGTCTTTGAGTTCTTTCATTCAACCCTTAGTTTTCTTCCATAGATTTCTCTTTAAAGATGCATCATATAAATTGTTCTTGATTAGGAGTCTTCAATGCCATACAAGCAACTTCTACACTTTATGTTTTTGCTCCCCTTTCTAACCAAAGATCAAAATGAGATGTCGTAGCTTCATTCATATTATACTCTTCTTCCAATGTTACTGAGATCATTCTCTTTTCCATTACTTTTCATCATGGTTATGCTTTTATTACACTTCAAATTTAACTTGTGCTTTAGTACTTAATTTGTCGCATGGATGGTCTCTAGGCAAGTACTCTTGTGACTCTTCAATCTGACACTCTACTTCTTGTCTTTGAGGAAGATAGCTTTTATATTTGTCAATGTCTTTTATCAAATGATATTAATTATTTTCCAAAATCAATTGCAATTTTATGATATTTACTCCCCTCGAGTATATGATCCCCTATAATGCTTATTTCAGGGTTCTCTCCTAGGTCATGAGATATTTTAGAAAAGTCATTCTCCTTCAGTTCCACCATTATCACTAAATTCTTCTTCATCATCTTCATCTCCATCGGTGTATTCTTTTACATCTTCATCTCGCTTTCCATCATGATGAATGTCATTCTTATCTACAACACTATTATACTTAACATCATCTTTGGAAACTTCATTGATGCTTGGAATCTTTGTTTTCTCTGAATCTTGGTAGTCTTCCTTTCTTCTCCACATTTTTCCATGAGGTATTCTGCTTACTGTTTTTTCGTTTCTTTGTCTTTTGGATTTTATCTTCCATACATATTCTTTGGTTTTGTTAAACAGTATGCTTGTACTATTTTTGTAGTGTTTTGCAAAGTGTCCAACATTGTGACATATGAAACATATAATAAGTCTTTCGCTATTTGAGATGTTAGTAACTTCTTTCGTTCTCAGATCTTGATCTTCTTCTTTGATTTTACATTCAACAGCCTTGTGACCAAGCTTATGACAGCAATGACAATATCCATAGAATGCTCCTTTATATTTGGAGAATCTTTGATTTTTCTGCTTGTAATGGTTCTTTTCATTGGAATGTCTTCTAAAAATTTTCTTGGGAGGATGAGCATAATTCTTATGATTGGAATTCATTCCCTTCTGATTCTTCTGCTGCCTGGATATATCTTTTGAAGCATCATCCCAACTTTTAACTTTTTCAACATCCTTTTGAGTGATGCAGCTTGATCCTTTAATGACATGTTTTTTATCATATCCAATACCTATTTTATTCTCGGTGAATCTTTGTAAGTTGAGGACTTTATTAAGTGCTTCAGTACTTTCCTTGAACTTCTCATTAACAATCAGCTGGTGTTTTAACTTCTTTACTTCTTCCTTGAATTCAACCTCTTGTTTTAAGCTCTCGGCCTCTTTCATGCTAGCCATCAATTGTTGTTTTGAATTGTGCAACTCTTCTTGGAGGGTCTTAACTTCCTCTTATTTTGACTCTAGCTCTTCTTGGTATTTTGACAATTTTCCTTTCAAAGATTTGTTCCTTCTACATTTTTCAATTTCCTCAAGGGCATATATGAGTTCAACCTCCAGGTCCACCTCTCCATCTGATTCATCTTTGGAACCTTCATCTTTACTTGATTATTCATCTTCATCTTTTGAAACAGTACAGCTTGCTTCTGTTATCTCTTTAACTAAATAAACCTTCTTCAATTTGACCCAGAGTTCATTAGCTAAGATACATTGTCCTATCTTCTTTTTGATAGATTGAGGTAATCCATCAAATATAGCCTCCATTGCTTTTGAGTTATTTTTCTTCCACTCCTAAGATGTAGTCCTTATTCTTTTTGGTGGGATGTAATCAAAGATCATTGCATTTCATACACCACGTCCTAATGACTGTAAGTATACTCTCATTCTTATGCTCCATAGTTCATATTTGTCTTCACTAAGTATTAGAGCTTTGTTGAAAGCAATCATTTCTTGTTGATCAATAGTGGTTTTAATTAGGATCTTCCTTCCAATGGTTTAGACAGTAGTGAAGGATCCTGCTCTGATACCAATTGTTAGAATATTGTACAATACTAAGAGGAGGGGTGAACCAGTATTGTTGACTTCTTAACAATTAAAACCACTTTTAACTATTTATTAAAACATAGAATCAACAAGATACACAAAACACATATTTTATCGTGAAAGCCCAATTGGGAAAACCACCAGCTCTTTCTATACTGCAAAATTATATTTACAATAGTTTTTGTCAGCTACGACTGACAGAATGCTACAACACCCTATTTACCAGCAACTACTGGAAGGAAGCTACAACCCCGTGGTTTTATCAGCTGCTATTGAAAAGATGCTACGACATCCTATTTACGAACTTCCACTCGAAGGAGGCTACAACCCCATTGCAGGCATGTAGTCTGCCCTAGCACCACCCTACCTCCCTAATCTTAAACTTCCAGATCCTTTTTCTTCAACTATGTCACAGATGATTCTTTATCCCACTAGTCTCTGCCTCTTCTTACTGCTACTACTTGGATCTGGACTTCAGATACAACTTCAGTTTTTCTCGTTTAGTCTCTGACTTTTTATTTTGCACTACTTCAAATCTTCATATTAAACTTGCAGACATACAACTTTAGATCTTCATATTCATACACAGAGAAATCTTCATCTTTTTGGTCTCTACTCTTTTGTTAAAGCTACATTAGTTTGGAATCTAAAGACCTGGTCTCTGTCTTCTCTTGCTGCTACAACAATTTGGACTGTAGAGACACACCTTTCTTCCACTTTGGACTTCTGTTTAAATACTTCTTTCATACCTTTACAACAAACACGTCATTTCAATCTGGAGATGTGTCTTTTCAATAAACACACATTTTCACTCTCATGTCTTTCCATCAAACGTGTTCCTTCATTTATTATACAGAACACCCTTTCACTGAATTAACTCTGTTTTTAAGAGAATAATATTTTGTTTGTTATATTTCTTTTTATTAGTTAATGCATGTTCATCCAACGCATTACTTAACTAAAAATCACTTCTCTATTCTAACTTATACAGTCTCATCTTTTTTAATAAACATAACTATGTTTCATGCTTCTACAGAAATAATAAACTCTTTTTAATATATTTTTGTTTATACTCTTTTTAATATATTTTTGTTTATAACTTATTCATGTAGCTTACTGCTTTAAATAATCCTGTAGATTTTTAGAATTTAATTATGTTTAAATAACGCTTCAAGAATATCAACTTTAGTTTATCAGTCATGACCTTTTTAATTGATTATAATTATGTTTAAATTATAACTCTATTTATCAATTAAAACTTCATCATTTTAATTATGTTTTAATAATAAACAGTTTTATTTTGCAAGCATTTTTCTTCTTTAAGGCAAACTTAATTGTTGACTCACTTTGCAAGCTCCACATTCACACGTGTGACCACCATAGAGAGAACCAATACCATGAGTGGATGAAAAGATCATCAGAGAATATAACCATGCCAATGGATGAATTTATTTGCATAAGGACAATCTTTGGCATGCATTTCAAAATGGCTTTTTATAACTGGTTTTAACATTTTGATAGTTTTACTGAAACAGTGCATATCAAGCCAAAAGGCACTTTTGGCACACTAATATTTTCAACTTCAGACATCTTTTGGAAAAACTGAAGATATGGTTAGATGCACCAATCAACAATATAGAGGATTGTACCTTTTGAACAATTTAATCCATCACGTACAGGAAATAGCAGGCATTTTAGAGAGGTCACTTAGGCAGTTTTACAGAACTGGTGCAAAACAACCTGAAACCCTGTTTTGGAGGATCCATAACTTTGTCTTCAAGTTCCTTTTAGAGGAACTGAGACCATGGTTAGATACACACATCAACAAACTAAAGTCTGATGGCCTCAAAAAAAAATTAGCAGCATCCTACAAAATATGGCCAACATTTTACTAAGGTGCTTTGGATCAGTTTTCCAATACTTAAACCAATTTTTCGTTCCAGTGTTTCAGCTAGAGTTTCAGCCAATTTTAGTCTGAAACTCGAGCTAAAAAACTAGCATTCGGGGGGTTGGTTGAGGTTCAGAATCCGGATATTTTGTTTTTACAGGAAAGCATATTTGAAAGTATTATTATTGTTTCAAAGTTGGAGAAATTGATTAAGGGATAGAAATTTGAATTTGTGGACGCAAAAAGAAAATCGGGTGGGTTATTCCTAGGATGGAAGGTTAATTGTTTTCTGTTCAAGAATATTTGGGTGGTTTGTTCTAGTATTGGTGTCTCCCTTTAATGGATTAGAGATGAATTTCTAGTTTGTTAATATTTATGGCCCATAACTGGAGCGTGAAGTTTTTTTTGAACAACCTTTTGTCTAAAGAACATATAGAGAAGACAAATCTTATAAGTGGGGATATGAACTTTTCTTTGGGAAAAGTTGAGATTTGGGGTCCAAAGGCTCGTGTGGATAATCTATCTGATTTCTTTGCCATTAAAATGGTTGAACATAGTTTACTGGATATTGAACCTACTAAATTGCTTCCTACCTAGTCTAATAGAAGGGTTGGTCTTGACAAAATCTGTAAAAGATTAGATAGATTTCTTGTTTCTGAAGATATGATGGAGAAGAATTTTAGATTTCGACAATGGGTTGGCCATGGCAGAGACTCGGATCATTATTATTCGGTGTTGCTTCTGATCAAGAATGGTGAACAAACGCCTCATTGTCCATTCAAGTTTAAAGCTAATTGGTTTAATGATGAGAGTTTTGTATCTTTGTTAAAGGATTCGTGGAAAGTTTATGAGAATAACTCTTTGGTTTCTACTATTCATTTCGCTGAAAATTTAAAATATATCAAGGAAATTTCCATTCGCTGATCTCTTCAGAAAAAAGAAGGATGAGAAGGATTTAAAGATTATTGAGCATAAGTTGGTGGATACTTTTAACCAGGTGGGGTTTGCATTTTTTCCCTAGGGAGGCTAAGGAGGATATGTTAGCTTTGGAAGCTCGCAGAAGGAAGATTCTTTTGGACCTTGAGGATGAAGCTAGAAAAAAAAGTCTTGCTCTGTGGCTTTCTTGTGGCGATGAAAATACATCTTTTTTCATCAATTTTTAAATTACAGGAAAACGTTAACTCTATTCAGAAGATTGTTGATGATAATGAAACCGTGGTCGAAGATTTTGACAATATCGTTGCAGCTAGGGTTAATCATTTGTAAAGTCCTTTCAAAGAAGATAACAAACTCTCTATCCAACATCATGAAGATTGCTTAGAATTTTCCCTCATATGTTTATGCCGAGGAAAATGAACTTATGTCTGTAGTTACTTTAAAATAACTACAAGCTATTTTAGTCCTTTGTAAGGATGACAAAATCCTGGGCCCGGATGGGATTTCTATTGAGTTTTAAAGGGTTTCGTTTTGATGTCCTTGCTCCAGATTTATTAAAGGTTGTTGAAGAATCTAGGATGAGTGGTAAAATACTTCTTGTTTTCAACACAACTTTGATTGCTTTAATCCGTAAATCTGATTCCCCTATGTCTTTCAAGGATTTTAGGCCTAGTCGTTATGAAACTGCATCTACAAGATTATTGGGAAAGTTATTTCTACTATAATTAAGAAGGTTTTAAGTCACTATATTTCTAGGGACCAATTTGGGTTTCTTCATGGGCGACGAATCCATGATGCCATGGGAGCAGTACAGTAAGGGTTACTTACTATACAGAGTAAGCATCTTAAGGCAGTGGTTTTAAAAACCGACCTTTCCAATGCTTATGACAGGGTTAATTGGACTTATCTGAGAGATATTCTATCTCATATGGGTTTCGATGTTCCTTTCATATCATGGGTGATGGGAAGTCTCTTCTATGTATACTTTGTGATACTTATCAATGGAGTTGTTGCTTCTTTTTTTAGGCCCGGACGTGGTTTACGACAGGATGCCCTTTAGCACCACTTTTGTTTCTCATTGTTGTTGAAAGACTTGGTAAAACAATTCTAGCTGCTTGAGATCATGGAGATTTTACTGGGCTTTCTTTTGGGAATCATATTTTTCTGTCTGTTGTTCTTTCTGTTGACGATATTATCATGATTACTAATGGATCCGATAAGCCATTAATGATATTACATAAAGTTTTAAGTTGTTTCTGTAGGGTATCAAGGATGATCATAAATAAAGAAAAATCAAATTTACTTTATGTTGGTCTGGATGTGCTTGAAGTAAATCTCCCCATGAATGTTTTTTCTTTATTCAATGGCTAAGATTGAGGTGGGTTTGAAGTATTTAGGATTCGAAATAAAACCTTATGGATATTTTATTTTTATTTTTTCAAAGAAAAAAAATCGTAAATATTTTATTCGCATTTTGCAGATGGCTCTAAAGTCCATTATACCAAAAAAAGCCAACTAAAAAGTTGACATTACAAAACAGATAATTGTCTCACGTAGAAGCACAATATACCTTTAATCCAGAATCTGAACCAACTATAAGTTGTCAATACAAACTATGAAGTTGAACTTCACAGGTCCAAATATCATCAGCAAAAGCTGTCATAAAAATTGACCAGAAATAGGTCACATCTATTCAATAAGACATCCAAATAATGCAATATATGTCTTAGTCCCAAAAGATAACACCAAAAATCCACTCAGATCGGCCTTGAGCAAGAAATGGCTCATTGATGACTTAGAAGCTACTCCCACAATCCACGCAGCTCTATGCTATCGGATTCCGACCGCACCAAAAACCTCGCAAGATCAGGATCGACATCCTCAAGTATAAAAAACAAGACCAAGAAAACAACGAATCCACCACATGCAAGAAAAGGCTCCTCAGGATCGACTCCCTCAATCCACGCAGCTCTATGCTATCGGATTCCGACCGCAACAGAAACCTCGCAAAGATCATAATCAGCACCCTCAATCCACGCAGCTCTATGCTATCGGATTCCGACCGCACCAGAAACCTCGCAAGATCAAGAGACCAAGAATGGACGCAGCACAATGCTATCGGATACCGACCGCACCAGAACCACCGCCGCATGACCCAAAAGATCCGACATCTCCACAACAACAGAGCTCCGCCGACCGCCGCAGTCGCCGCAATGCAGTGAGATACTACAATGATCCCACCGTTTCATTTTACGACTACGAAGACGATCCACAGCGCCTTCCTCAATAGCTTGCAAATAAGACGTTCCGCCGCTGCTTCTATGGCCGTCCACACAGAGCCTCCTCCAAAATTGCGCCTATAAACATGATAAGCAAGAAAAAGCTTGAATGCAAAGACCGGAAATGCAGATCGCATTGCCATCGGGTTCTCTCCATTCCCTCGCTGGAACGCGCCCGCCTTCATTCTCGCCCGCCTTCAAGATAAAAATCTCGCCCGCTCCCCCTCTTAAAACTTCAATTCTAGCACCTGAATAATTGCATATTCCTGACTTCTTCTCCGTTCTCTCGATCTTGGTCCGCAGAAGCTGGCAGCCAAGATCTTACGCTTGCTACTGCCGTTTGCTACATTCCTGCACTGATTTGAACAGAAGCAGGATTGAAGATCCGGAGAGGTCAAAATTGATGCAAGAGAGTGACCAACTGCATGATCTTCCTCGAAGGGCGATTGCTGGGCGAAGTCTGAAGGAGGCGGCGTCCATTATGTGCGTCGGCCCTCCCTATCTCGCCATCCAAGATCAAAACCCCCCCAAACCAGTGTTTCTTGGAGCGGAGAGAGCCGTTGAATAGGAGCGTTCTTGGAGCTCCCTCCGCCTACCAGATTCATCTCAATATTTGCAGGTATTCCTGACTTCTTCTCCGTTTACTCCACTCGCTGGTTGTTCTTGGTCCGCAGAAGCGCTGGCAGCCAAGTGCGCCTTTGCTACTGCCGTTTGCTGCATTCCTGCACTTATTCTTGAACGTCGCGGATTCGATGCAGTGGTAGCTGGCCAAGCATACAATCTTCCTCGGAGGGCGATTGTTGGGCGAAGTCTGAAGGAGGCGGCGACCATTATGTGCGTCAGCCCTCTTGGAGCGGAGAGAGCCATTGAATAGGAGCGTTCTTGGAGCTCCCTCCGCCTCCCATCAAGAAACAATTTCTAACCAGTTATGGATATTTTATAAAGGATTGGAACTGGTTGTGGACAAATGTGAGAATCGGATTAAAAATTGGAGCCATAGATGGTTATCTAAAGGAGGATAGCTAGTATTGATTAACATTGTTCTTGAAGCAATTCTTGTCTACTAGATGCATCTCTGGATCCCCAATGGTATCATTGAAAAAAAATAGGAAAATTTGTTTTAAATTTTTATGGTTTGTTAGTCTTGAGCAACAAGATTTAGCCTGGATCTCATGGAAAATTCTGGCTCAACCTAAGGTTTATGGTGGATGGGGATTAAAACTTCCTGCTATTTTTTCAAAAGCTCTTGCTGCCAGAAGTGTGTGGAATAATATTCATGTATCCAGTTTATGGGTATAGATTATGCATAAGTATATTTATCCTAGTCTTTTTGATTGGATAAGAAGTTCCTCTAAAAGCCGAAGGAATATTTATGTTTGTTGGAAAGCGGTGTTACAGTGATTTGACCTGATTGGAGAGGGCCTTGTGTGGAAAATTGGGATTGGGGTTGTTGTTAGATTTGGTATTGATTCATGGGTAGGTTGTAGATGGAGACACTTACTGCCTTTGCATTTGGTTGATTGTTTACATAATCATGGGTATTTTTTTCTGAAATATATTGTAAACCCAGGGAACTCAACCTTTATGGATCAAGGATGGCTGTCTTCCAAAAATGTTGGCATAGTGGATGTAGAGGATGGAAAGATTTGGAAGTATTTCATTGCTATTTTGAAAGCTAGTAATATCAGATTATCTGGGAATGAAGATGAGCTTGTTTGGATCTATTCTATAACAAGTAAATGTACAACAAATGAAGGATACGCACAGCTGATTAAGGGAAAATCAATAGTTAATTTGGTGGTGGAAAGAAGTCTTGAAATTTAAATGTCCCTTGAATTCAAAGATTTTTTATGAGGTTTTTACTTTCAAACAAAGCTTTAACATGGAATATTATGCGCAGAAAGGGAAGGGAAGGTCTTGGTAGATGTTACATGTGCAAGGAAGTTGAAAAATCTAATTTACATTTGGGGGTGGATAGCAATTATACAAAATCTGTTTGGTTTGAAATTGAAAGCAAGCATAAAATGAAAAACTTGTGGGTGGGTGTTTCTGTGGAGATGTGTCTTAAAAACTGGAGTTCAAAAGAGGAATTAAAAGATTACAAGTCTCTTCCTTTAATTGTATTATGGTATATCTGGATAGCCATAAGTCTTTGTTGTTTTCAAGTTACTCTTTTAGTTTTGGGACCTTGTGATCAATTCACAAGACAATATTACTATCAATACCAAATTAGTTGTTGATGAACTCAAAGATAAAACTTTCCTTGGGGCTATTTTGACGGTGTTGCTATAGGGGAACATAGGGCTTATTTTCATTTCAAAGGATCATTGGTATAAGTTCAAAGCTAGACTTGGAGAAGGCACAAATCATTAAGTTGAGCTTAGTGGTTGAAGGTTGCTCCTTAGATTGGCTTATGAAATGCATATTAAAAATATTTGGAGATTTGGAGATTCTCAAATCATCATTAAATGGGTTTTAAGCCAGAATAGGATTCACAATATACAGTTGAGTCCTCTGTTGAATGAGGTTTTAAGGTATTCTGAGCAAATGGAATTTTTGGAAATTAAGCATATTTACAGAGAAAGTTATGTTATGGCAAATGAATTAGCTAAAGCTATAACACTTTTGCAGGACAGAATATGGAAGATCTATGAGTTTAAACATTCCACACATTCCACATCATCAGAGTCTATTCAGTCTTTCTAATGTTATGAATATTTTTTAATAAAGCTTGAACAGATGACAAGTTGTTGTCATAACAGACTTTCTTCTCAAGATTTTCAAGATAAAACTTTTTGTCATAGTTTTGGACGAATCATATGTGCAGAAGGAGATCATAATCCAATCTGATTTTTGAAGCTTGACGTATGTTTTAAGCTATATCTCTAAATTTGATCTATGTTAATATGTACTAGAAATGCAACTTCTTATATGAAAGATGTTATAAAGAAGTTTTAAAGGAACTAATTAATGTTTTTTAAGGGATGGACATTGCTGAAAGTATCGACACATCTGAAGAATGTAATCTTTTATAATATTAAATAGAAGTTTATGATTTTTTCTTGTGGAAAAAATATATATATAATGATTGATGGTTCCTTGTTTTGGCCCATGACCAAACACAAGGTAAAGACCCATGTCATTGATGAGATGCTAGCCCATGTCATTGATGAGACACTAAAGTGGCTACATTGGATGTATGATTTTACATAACATGTACACTTTTAGAGTAGATAGGTAGGATGAATAAGCTCTTGAATGAGCATCAGAGTAGGAGCAATGGTATTGTTGACATTGTTACATTATGCCTTGTCATTTGAAAGAACATTGGTTTTGTTGACATTGTTGGTTTATGCATGGTCATCTAAAATCCATTTGTGATCTCTAGATATGAAAGAAACTTGTGGAGTTTCGGATGTGAATTAAGCTATCCCACCACACAGTTTCTCTTTCTTTCTTCCTATCAAAGAGAGACAACCGAGAGTTTCTGAAGTTCGCATGCACTCTTTTACACAAAATCATTGTTGGAATCAATTTTTACCCCTCATATTGCATGAGGGAAATCCAAAAGATGACCTTGGGGTGATTATTATATTGTAATGTACGAGTAAAAGGGATGTAAAACACCAAATATACCCCTTTATCTCCCTTCATGAAGCCTAACACACCACCTCTAGAAAAAAAAACCTAATTTTTGCACTGAAGACAAACTCCCATGATTTATGGTGATAGTTGAAGCGAATATTCTCTTTTAAGTGGGCACACTTCCTAGTCTCCTAGTTAACTGCAAAAGTGGCATCTTTCACTCCAATTTGCTCTAGTTTGGATTGGTTTGTCTTCTACTTGTCTCCTATTGTAATTGGGTTTAAAGGTGCCACCTAAGCAAGGTTGTGTTGATAATGAGACCTTTCGTCCTAATGCCATATGAGCAAGGCCCTCTTAGATTGTTCCTCTATGACTCCATTTTGCCCCTTAGTTAATCAAGACATCGGTCTCTTCAATGGTTTCTCTCTATCCTCCCATCTTCTGCTCCTTTACCTTATGCTAGTTTTCTAGGGCAACCTCTTCAATCACCTTGCTCCTCATCTACCCTATGAACCTAGTTTAGGGAAGCTCCCTCAAGTTGGAGAAGAGAAAACCATTAGTGTGAGGGGATTGGGTGTGGTGACATTGGCCTATTCCTCTTGGTTCCCCTCGACTAATTTTGTTTCTTCGAGACATTACTTCATGCATGCTAGTTTGGGTGGTAATAGTGAACAATTTGATAAGGTGTATACTTATAACTAGGGCCATTGTGGCAAATAGTGTCAATAAATGGAATTGAGACCAAGTAGAAAAACAACCACTCAAAATGACCCAAGATGAACTTGAAAAAACATCAATTACCACCATAATTGGCACAAACAAAATCCACCTTACCAATGCAACAAGCCATCATCCATAGCACAAGCTGGCCATAATAAGCAATGTGGCAAAGTACATTGCACAACACATAATGTCCTCCCATCAAACTTTAAAAAAAATCAAATTGAAAATAAAGCGAGCTTGAAAAGAAGACATCAAATTCATCCATGTATCAAACCTTTTTTCAATGACCACAGAGCAAAGAAATCACAATCAAAAAAATCAATGCAAAGGGAAGGGGTGAGCATAACACAAGCACATAAAATTTATCTGTGAGGTCACCAAAGGACCCCCATGGAAAACCTTTAAAAATGTTTAAAATACTCCTTCCAAGACCATATAGGATTCATCATTCTTTCAAAATGCATTGGCCTGAAGGTTATAATTACTAAAGCTAAAAGCCTCCTTACAAAAGTATAGGGAACAACATGATGTCCATTTGGTTAGAACGTTCTGATTAATAATGCTTGGAAAAGTGGGAAAAAGACATCGATAAACCGCAAATCTAATGTATTGGGCTAAGCTTTTCAAAATGACAAGGGACTTCCCCGGAGGAGGCATCAACTTAATCGATGCATCAATCCTCTTTCAAGGGACTCTATTTTCTAGACATCAGATGTATTGAACTTGATTGACCAACGATAGAATAGACTTGGCACCTTCTATATATAGATCAATAGTAGTGGTGCGTGCACCAAATAAGAACTAAACATGTAGATGACTGCAGTGCTCTGAACAAAATGATCACTATAAACAATAATCTCATTTTGAGATTTAAGGATTTAATCATTCAACTTTTTGGAGCAAAGTACCCCAAGCTTCAATTGGAAACCACCTCCAAGACTTGTTAAAAATTTATTCGTCGATCATAAAGTCATTCAAACTTACCAATGCCTTGGCAACATATGAGAGATTCAGGACACAATACTTTGAAAAAATAAAAGCAAGAGCATAAAGCCTTCCAGCTAGCAAAAAGTCTAACATACCATATAGAAAACCGACAGTCCACTCAATTCAACCATCTACTGTTTTAGGGTCATATGGCCATCAACAAACACCATTTCAAAGTGGACCAAACAACACTGGAAAGCCACTCTGTAGTCTTGTATTGAAGATCCCCAGTGGTGCAAAGAAGGCCTATTTATGAAACTGCAAAAACTTGGGCTTTGACATATTTTGAGAAACCCCATCTCTTGTTCTTGGTAAGAAACCCGATTTTACTATTGGAATTTTTGGCATAACCAAGTATTCAAATACGAAATTTTCTAGGATCGTATCTAGAGACTTTCTAAATATCCTTAGAATGCACCCTCTATCATATGCACAAGTGTGCATGATAGTTCAATCAATCATTACCAACCTCTATTAAAGTTGGGAAGACAATCATTGAACCATAGCCAATCTTAGGTCAATATTTAGTTACCTCAAAGACGTAAATCCCCATTGATGACAGACTAGGGGTTGTTGCTTGGCCTCCTAAGCCGCAAACAATTTACACTAGTTTTCTTGATCTTTGGCAATTTCTTATTTACCCTAGTTTTCTTGATCTTTGGCCATTTCTTCTTAATTTATGGTCCTGAGAGATGGCAAACTTTGAACATTTTGAATCAAAATATATAGAACATTTTGAATCAATTTATATAATAACATTTTGATTTCTATAAGAAAAGTACAATTACTAGTTACAATTTAAATATACAATAACTACAATTTATTTTTCTCATTGTGCTGAACTCAAAATAGATAAAGACAGTTTGATTACTATTAAGAAAAAGGTAAAATTACAGATTACAATTTAAATATGTAACTTAAGAATTACAATTTTGATTTTGTCATTGACCTGAACCCTAAATTAAAAAGAACCATAATTACTAAACTATAAGTTTTGAACCTCGTTTAAAAATACTATGTAAAATGTAAATTCTCTTTAAAACGCCGACTTCGAGTCTAAAGTTACATTGGCACAATAAATGGTTGTTAATTAGTTCCAACCATTTTCGGTTACAATAAACAACTATTGCAACCTCGACATCGATATCGAAGAGTCACATGCATGTGTCCGTGTGGACATTCTCTAGTTTATTTGGTTCCAGCACATTCTCTCCAATATCATGCCAACATCCTATTGTTTCCATAAAATCTCTATGTATGGACAAAAATATATATATTCTGTCCCCTGAAGATCTTTTAGCAGAATATTTTCTTGAAGGACCCCATTCCTGCTCTGACGACTCTTGTTTTGTACATGCTTGTGAGTAGAGCAATGTTGGTTGTGGGAAGGGAGGTGGAGGAAATGGTATGGATATTGATATTCCTGATTAACACTGATCTGTATAGATGTTACTGATTAACACTGATCTGTATAGATGTTACTGATTAACATTGATGTGTATCATCCCAAGAGAAAGTTGACCTCGTGATTACCATTGGTTGTGTACCATACCCAACAGAAAGCTGACCTCGTGATGCTTTAAATGAATACCATCAGCAATCAGGACAAAATAATGGACTTGCATCTCACCAAATTACATTAACTGATACAGAGACTAAAAACAAACTATCTGCAATTCCAAATTTGACTTGTGTCTTTCAGATATTTGAGTTTTACAGTCACTGGCAAAACGCTATGAAGCATGATAATCCACATTCCTAATTGAAACGACTGGATTGAATTAAAATAAGAAAATGAAACTGCATCTAGCCCCATCTGCATCCAGAATTAAGTATGAATATACCAACTCCCAAAATAAGTGCATCCTCCGATTTGACAAATTTTGATTACATGACAATTGAACTAGCAACTTCCACTCTGCAAGACTTAATTGAAAAACTACTAAACTGTTCTAAACTCTATCTCTTCTCTACTCCACAATCATTTGTGGAGTTTGCAATCTCAAATCTAAGGCTCAAAAGTCTCTAATTAAAATATTTTAAGTAATTAAGATATTCCAGCCAATTCTCTTCCTGCCTCATTTAAGAAGGCCACAAAATAAACCGCATTAATGCCCTGTAGCAAGATTAAGGTCAAACTCAAAAAAAAAATTAAAAAAATGTAGATGAAGTAGTAGACAGGTAGCAGCCAAAAACCAATTTTATGCATATAAAGCTCCCAATGTTGAAACGATTATTCAGATTATAAAATAAACATGAACTTTGTAATTTTTATAAGAATCTGTTGTAGTTTATCAACCTAATATGTATTTCCAGAAATAGAATAACCTTGATCAATGTCATTATTTCCCTCCTACAGGATGACCCTTTTTGCAAAAACTGAGTTTACTCTCAACTGTGGAAGATTGTACAGCGGTACTAATTATCAAGGTACCAATAACTAGTTACAGGGTTTTATGCTTGTTGAGAATACCTCCATTCATTATCCCTTGTTATTTTCCATGTAGCTTATAACAAAACGTAGATTTCTCCAGATTTCAAAAACTCAAACCAAATGGAAAACCCAAAATTATTAACCCAAGTAATAAGAAGCATCGAAGAACACATGCAGAAAATTCAAGATGAATTCAAAGAAGCAATAGAAGAACTTATGAAGAACAATGATCAGTTATCCGAGTTGCAAATTCTTAACCAAGCTCTTATTAAGGAAGTTAAAAAAATGAAGCAAATAGAGGAGGAAAGGACAAGAGGATAAAGATTACTCGAAGGAAGAAATCAGAAGTTTGCATAATCATTATCAAAACTATATTAGTGATAACAATGACAGTTGAACAAGGACAAAAGAAACTAATGGACCACATTAAACTTCAAAACAAGACGGACGAGAAAATAATTTACCACATTAAACTTCAAAACAAGACGGACGAGAAAATAATTTAATGTCTACAGATAATATTGATGAAGTTGAACTCCATCGAGGACATAAAGGCCAAATATGATGGTATCATTTCAAAAACAAGGGTAGTTGGAAATCTAGCCAAGAGGTTGGAACATGCCATTATACCAGTAAAGAGGATTGATAACAATTTTGTCAAAAAAATCCATCAAAGATGGAGCCATATAGACACCCGCATTACCAAAAACGTTTGGCAAGAAAGATAAGAAGGTCCACATAAGCATTACCAAAGAAACAAATTGGATGATCGACAACATCCATGGAATGTGGCATCAATGAACCATTATGCAAAAAGATATTTCGTAGACCAACATCTATATTGAATTCTAGCGGGTAAAACCAATGTTATGAAAACCAAAACTGAAATCAGGCAACGCTCAAACTGGGACCAGACCAAAACCAGCCAAAAAACCAAGGTGACAAATCCATAACACCAATTGAACGAAAGCTAAATGAGACTTGGATGTGGGATGAGCAAGGGTCCATCCAAATCAAAACCAATCTGATCAAGATGTGCACCAGATGAGAACTGGATCTAAATCAGAACAAGCCTGAATGATCCAATTTTAGATAGAACCAGCCTGCCAATCCAGTTTGGCCATCAGCTTGAACCATACTAAAGGTAACCCATCCAAACCAATTGGGTTCCAGCCTAGTCATGACAGTTCTAATAACATTAGTTACAACAATGCATGGAAACAAAGGAAAAGAAACTATGCAATATCAAACAATCAAGAGTTGATGCCAATAAAAACATAGCAAGGATGGATGATAGTAATCAGTGATGATATATATGCACTCAAATGAATCCAAAGCAATGGAGGAGAATGGAGGCCAAAAATAGAGCTTGGTAAAAAAAACGTTGTATGGAAAAAAAGATGCATCAACTCTGCAGGTTTGGTTAGATTGCCTCCTCTAGCTAATTTGATTATAGATGGAGCTAAGGAACAAACTTGGAAAAAGAGCCTTAATCGAGTATTTCTATGGTTGAAATCCCTCGCTAGTGAAGCTTGTTCAGTGGATCAGATCTTCATGAGCATAAAAGTCAGGATTTTTCCAGTTCAACGAGGGTTTTATTCCTTTCATTTTGATAATCGGGAATAAGGACATTGTATCTAATGGACGGCCTTGGCTTAATATTCTTTTGCGCTGCTCCTTATGCCATGCTATCAATCGTTTCACTCAAGGACAACACAACAAAGGAGCTCCTTCAATGTGTTCACCAACTTGGCCTCCCTATTCATTTTAAAATGACAATATATTAGGGTTGGTGGGTGACAATTTGGGTTCATTCCGATATACAACCCCCCCCCCCACCAAAACCCTACATTGGGAAACACAAAACCCATAATCCTTATCATAGCCACTATTCAAATGCTTTGTTGGAGGAAGTTGTTTTTGAATGGAATGGCCATGGCCAGAAACAAATCTTAGATTATGGAAACCGCATGTATCAATATAGGCTCTATCATGAACATGAGCATATTTCCTAGGACTACCCTCTCAAACGATTAGCATTACACAAAAGACCTAATTTGAGACAATGTTAACCCAAGGGCCCTAGTTGTGCTGCACTACTAGAGGCTTAAGATGCAAAGAGATTCCATCAAGTTGGCTACACTTTTCACTCATCTAGGCATACAAATTGATCAGAGTTCTCACCAAATCCAAAAGAGTCCAAGATTGTTATTTTTTGCAATTGCTTTTTGGGGAGGGACCTATATCAAGGGGCCCACACAACAATGATCCTCATTTGCCTTTAGGCTTCTTGTAGAAAAGCAAGTCTAGTGAGACTGCTTTTTGTTTCTGTTTTTTTTGCAAGAAGCTAAACTAATGTTATTTTCTTCATGAATCAATCTTTCCCACTTATTGCTTTTTTTTTGGGAAAAAATAATTTTTCAAGCATGTCTATAACCAGCATAGATCCATCTTAAACCCAGATCTATCAAGCACTGAGAGGGATCCAATTTCTTGAGGTTTAAAACTTGTTTATCTTAAATTTTTTACACGTCAAGAAAAGATTTACACCTCAAGGTCTTGGTGGGGAAGAGTGAGGGGTTAAGAACACATGTGATTTATCTTCTAAAATGGCGTGGCACTTCGTAAATGTGGCTATCCATTGAGGTGATGTTGAACTTGAATAAAAAACCATAGGACTAAGTAATCATAGCTAAGGTCAACAAATCAAAGGTAATGATGAGATTGAGTGCTATAGAATCTAGATGCAAATTAAAGGAGAATGGCTCAACTTGCTTGGCCAGCCATTCAAAACTTAAAATCAAAGTTGACTTTCTTGCATCCACAAGTGAATGAGATAATAAAGAAGTCGGCTATTGCTAAATGGGTGAGTAAAGAAAAGACTCGAGCAAAATTGAAATAAGTAAGGAATAAAATAAGGAAAGCTGGATTTGGATGTATAGCACTTTTGGCTGGAAGTATCACAGTTTGACCCCTAGTTTGGTATGATGAGTATACCACATTATGGGGAAAAGGTATGGGATGTCTGCTCAGTTCCTATTGTTCTTTGCCGCTGGCAACTTTATTAGTATTGCCAAAGCGATATCATTCACCTTACTGTTCGATTGAGTATGACCATATATGATATAACCCATCGTCAGCCATAGTTTGAAGGATGTTTCGACCGAGTTCTTTGTCTCTCATAGGCACAGTATGCAGTACGCTGGGTATGTTCTTACTTCTTCATGAGACTATTGTTGCTTGCAAGTTGCAATAGTAGTAGAAAAAGGCAAGTTTTCTCTGATTTGAGAGCGTATATATCCCAATCATGGCTCCCAGATCTCTCTCTTATCAAGGCAGAATTGTAAGAAGCGGACAGAAAACAATAATAGGAGCTAACAATTGCAAGTTTTGAGGTTTTCCAAGACCAAAAATCAATAGACAGAAGACTACTGGGTAAACTCAGTGTGCTATCCTAGTTTTTAACTTCGGAATAATACAGTTCTGGGTCGATTTAATCCAAAATATCACATCATCTCAGAATGCTTACTTGCATGCAATTAATGTTTGTATGGATTTAGGTTGCAGCCAACCAGAAACAGAGAGCTAATCTCATAATTGACAAGTGAATATCTACAAGAATGATTCTATGGCCATGATTTGTAAAACATTGAATAGATGGTCTAAAAGGCAAAGAAGACATGATAAATGGTTAATTCATTTGCTGTCCTCGGAGGATTTAAATGCAATTTCATTGACCTCTCACCAAATCAGAGGCAGAATCAAACATCATGTTCTAAACTTCTAATCCTTTCTTGGGCCTTATCTTTGCTATACTGCTTGAAGAGAAAAAAGTCTGCTCATTAAGAACATAGGTTGAAAGTCCCAACACAGTTGAACCCGCTAATTTTTGAAGAGCAATGAAGAGGAATCATTAATTGTGATTGAAAAAATGCCAAAAGCCTGCAGTCAAAACAGCCAATTATATGGTGAGATCAAGTGCTTAAGTCTGTTGTCCTAGGTGTTTTGACAAGCAGAGGAAGAAGAGAATAGATGCCCGTGCGCAGATGAAATGATCAGGGCAGTTTTATCATGAGAAATCCACATAAAACAGCAACCTTTTTGTGAGGAAAGCTCTCCACAAAAGCAGAAAGTAAAAGCCTTTCGAAAGGTTACTTTACTAAACAGGTTTAAAGCACCCAGTCAAAGATATGATTGAGGCTCTGTAGGGGGCAAATTTGAGGCTGGAGTATGGATGAAAGGGAGGCAAGGTCAACCTCATAAAAGTGAATGACAAACAGTTGTCACAAAAAATGTTTTTGACTGCGAAAATAGGTCTTCAAAACCAAGAAAGGCCAGAGCCAGTGTGCATAAGCTGTTTTAGTTTCTGAGCTTTTCTTACTCTTTTCAACAATCAAAAGCATCTAGCTCGACCTGCATTGATGGTTGTCCAGGTCTTTATATTCAGATTTTGACGACAAAAAACGGGTTAGACAGTTCAATTAAAAAAACTTATTGTAGTGGCAGAGCAACTCTTCACCTTCATCCGCCACACCAAGACTATTACCACCATTACTAGTGACCCACGAGGAGATCTTTGGCAACCTGTCAACAATAATCTATTATGAGATGTCGGTAATTACTAATATGTGATTGAATCAGTTATGCATATACTAGTTCTCTGTTCGTCGATTAAAGATATAATTGCTGAAAAATGATTGGAAGTTATTTGTTCTTGTTTTGATTCTTTCTTCACTCAAAACGCAATTCTTTTAACCTCATTCCATTTAATTTTGTGTTATGGTCACTTCCAAAACCTGGTCTCAAGTGTAGAAATTGACAAAAATCAGACCTCAGTCATTCAAACATTTTGTCAAACACAGCATAACCCAGATTTCAGTCTTAAACTGTCATTAATTAAAAAATACTTCTATGCACTTTAACCAACAACGATGAAGTTGAAACACTGAAACTAAGTCTGTTTTGCAGCGGACAAAGACATATAACAACAGACTGATAATCCATTTAAACAGCAGAATTTTGGTCAATATGACCCTGGAAAATCCCCCTATGGAGAAAACCAGTCCAAGAGTATTTTATTCAGCATTTTCAGGCAAAAATATTAATTTACAGCCACATTTAACCAGCAGTAAATGACTGTACCAGCACCTCGATTTGTGTGCCCAAGCAGCTGTACAGCCTCCACCACAGAAACACCTCCTCCAAAATTGTGCCCAGCACCTCGTTTTGCATGCCTAGCAATCCATACGGCCTTCCTCGATTTGCATGCAACAAAACAGCACCTTGAAATCCATCCGAACAGAAAAGTACGGCCCAGCAATCCGTACAGTACGTCCCTGCAATAAATGCTTCTTGGGAAGCATGTCTCTCCTTGGGATTCATGCCCTCTCCTTTAGAAATGTGCTCCCTCTCTCTGAAAATCAATCTTGCCAAATGCTCACTCTTGGAAAATGTTTTCCTTATCTAGCACACTACCTTAGGTTCTCTCTTATAACAAGAAAGTGCCTTTTCACCTTCCCCAATCCCTAAATCCAAAGGCCAACATTTAATCTTTCCTTTACATGATCAACGGTTGAGATACTTTCCCTCCAAAATCGATTACATTTAATTTTTAATAAAGTCACTTTTCACTTTATGAAATATGTGCACTTTATTTCATAAAGTCACTTTTCACTTTATGAAATATGTGCACTTTATTTCATAAAGTCACTTTATAAAAATAAAACAAGGGATACTTTATTAAAAGCTGCATTACATAAGAGTCACTTTTAAAACAACTTTATAAAACACCATTACAAAGTCAAGTAGTCTAGCTATTGATGTATTTGTAACTTCGGAATGTATTCACTTGTATATCTTATGTATTGTACCCCGATGTTTATTTCGGGAAGTGTCTGTAATGTAAGTCATGTCATGCCCCGATGTTCCTATCGGGAGATTCAATAATGTAAACAAGTCATGTAAAGTCATTGTGGGTAACCCTCCTATTGAGAAATATGTGCACTTATTTCATAAAGTCACTTTATAAAAATAAAACGAGGGATACTTTAGTAAAAACTGCATTACATAAGAGTCACTTTTAAAACAACTTTATAAAACACCATTACAAAGTCAAGTAGCCTAGCTATTGATGTATTTGTAACTTCGGAATGTATTCACTTGTATATCTTATGTATTGTACCCCGATGTTTATTCCGGGAAGTGTCTGTAATGTATTTGAGTCATGTCATGCCCCGATGTTCCTATCGGGAGATTCAATAATGTAAACAAGTCATGTAAAGTCATTGTGGGTAACCCTCCTATTGATCAAGGGTTAAAGTCCCCGCAGTTGTGGGGCCCTAGGGTTATTAGACTCTCCTAGAGAAGTCGGCCCTAGTGAGTTATTGTCAAGTCGGGAATTACTATAAATAGAGAGGGAACTTCTCTATTTATCATACATTCACTCACACTCAGTTGTAGCGCATAACTGAGAGAGAAGTTGTTGGGACAAGAGAGAGAGAGACTACTGCTGTCGGGAGATCATCTTACTGTTTTTGGGGTTTTGCTTTTGGTGTTGATTCCATCTCTGAGGAAGTTGCGGGGTTTTCTCCTTTATGGTTTCCCCGAGGAAAAACTTTGTGTTCATTGTCTCTTATGTTTGATTGTTGTGCTTGTTATTCTCTCAGTTAAAGATCCTAAGATAATGCTAGCTTTAATGATAAAAATCTAACATGGTATCAGAGCTAACCTAAGAAGAAGACACTATGCAGCTGTGGAAACTAGGGCTTCCTACTTTTTGGATCTCTCTCCACAAATTTTCAGCAAAAGAAGGTTGGATTGACTCTCATCTCCATGGCGCATCTTTCTATCGAAGCAGAATCTCATTCTAAGCATTTTTAGTTTTTGACCCTACACTACTGCCGAAAATTAGGGCTTCCCACAAAAGTGGAATTTTTGAGTGAGCCTAGGCCTAGATTGATCTCCTCCCCAAAATCTAAGTTTAGAGATCAAGATCAAAGTTTTTGGTTGGACAGAACTCCGGGAAAGTCAAACCCTAATCTGCTCCTGAACTAGCGCTGCAAAAATTCAACTCCAGATCCAGATCCGACATCCTAACCTAGTAAGATCTAAATCTTTTGTATTTCCATTTGAGGTTCTCAGTTAAGATGTCTCATCATACCAAGCTTGATGAAAAGCTTGAGGGAGTTGATAACTTCCGAGCCTGGAAGTATAGGATCTCCCTGGTCCTGGAAGAAAATGAGTTGGGCTCCTACATCAATGAGAAGGTTCCAGTTCCAGAGGGAGATGAGGCTAAGGCCTTACACAAAAAGAAATTGGTCATGGCTAAGAGAATTATTGTTGATTCAATCAAGGATCACCTCATAACACAGTTGTCCTCCCTAAAGACACCTAAAGCTATGTTTGATGCCCTGACCAAACTATTTGAAGGAAAGAACATAAACCGAAAGATGACTCTGAGAAACCAATTGAAGAATGTAAAGATCCAGAACGCGGAGACTATCCAGTCTTACTTTACAAGGGTCTCTCAGATCAAGGAACAGCTGGAAGCGGTAGATGAAGAAGTAGAGAATGCAGAAATTGTGATGACCGCTTTGAATCGGGATTTTGCCTGGGTCATTTGTCATGTCCCAAATTTTGCATTGGGTCACAATGGCCTAATCACATTTTCCATATTCATGAGAGTTTGTCAAATTAATGCCAAGGGTCAAATAATTGTCGAAGAAAATTACTAGTTTCCTAGGTTGGGAGTGGAAGCTTTGGGATTTGGAATAAGGGGGACAATAAATGATGTTTGAACATTATAATGGCATAAATATTTAATAAAGGAGCTAAATAAATGAATACAAGGGAAAATCAAAGTGGCAATTGATCATGAAGACACATGGAGGATGTGGGACCCACACAAGCTAGATTTTCTATGCCACATGGCATCCTCCTCTTGTCATTTCGAATCCATAAGAAACCCAAGGGTCTTGGGATGAGTTGGAAGGTCAATATACTTGGCATGAATCAATTAAGGTCGAATTGGAGTGGAAGAGTAACTCCCATGGAACAGGAAGAGGCATTTTGGAGCTAGTGAGACACTTGGACTAGATTCCCTAGCTCTATGACAACAATGATGAAGATGCTATGACATATTGCAGACCTGAAGAATGACATCTGACCATTCTGATATGTCAGGTCGAAATATGGCATCCAAGAGGGCGCTCAAGGGAGTTAGGGCAACTAAGATGTTTCCACATGTGATTTGGTGGAAGTGGGAGACTAGGAATTGTTGTACAAGTGGGCATTCTTTGGAATCTCTTCCCAACTAGAGTTGGAATGCATCTCTTGGAAGGAACTCGACCCATTGAGAGCTTGGAAACTTTATAAATGTCAAGAACAGAGAATGAAGGCAACTTTTGATCATTTGAGAAATTTGCATTTGTGAAGAGAGAGAGCTAGTGGATGACTAGTTTCTCGCCTTAGCCAATTTTGCAGGTGAAAGATTCCCATCCAAGTTTGTGTGTGGAAAGGCCACTCATCTCTTTCATGGAGCTTTAATGGAGTCATAAGTTACAAGAGCAAGCTACAGGACAGCTCATGGACACTTCAAGATCAGCTTGTTCTTCCATCTATTCCAAGTTTTCTCATCACATTCTTGCTCTAGGGATTGAGGCACACTTGGTGAGCTATTGATCTCTTTGGGCAAGCTCCTAATGCCTCATTATTTTATGTTCTGATGTAAATGCTCTGTATTTCAAGTTCAGAAGACTTTTAGGTCGAAATACCAAAAGATTTCATGTAAAAATGTTAAACAGTGAAGAAATAGTGTCATTTCCCCACTATCTTGTTACGAACCATTGTAATGCTGATGATTTCGAATTGGGAGAGCTTTTCATTGTCCATTTCTGACTGTAATAAGCTCAAACTTTATTCTTCATCTTCAAAAAGCCTCATGTCGAAATACCAAATGGTTGTATGGAAAAGTGATCATTAATGAGCAAACAATGACCATTTTCCCACTATATTGATGTATGCCATGGTACTGCTGATTATTTCGAATGGAAGAATGTCTCTCTGATATATTTATGATGAATGGACTGTCATTTATGAGTATTACAAGTTTCATGTGTTGATTTGTGTACCTAGGAAAGTGTTCTCTAGGTGACTTTAACCTTAGTCACTTAAAAAAGGGAAATTAAAGTGTCCCTTGCATTAAATGACTTGAGATGAACATTTAATGTGACTTTAGAGATTAAAGTCAAATTTTAATAAATTTAAGTGGGCGAGTGAAATTAATTTTTATGAGAATTAAATGAGAGCATTCATTCTCATCCATTGATCTAGTCTAATCTCAGCCATTGGATTAGATGGCTCCTCACCTACCTAGGGTTTAGACAAAAAGCAAGGGAAAAAGCACTTTCATTTATTTCTTGAGATGAGTGTGAAGAGATGAGAGAGCAAGAGAGAGGCACAAAATTCGAGGCACCCATATTTCTAAATAGATTGTTGTGGGCACAGAAATCGAGGCACCACCGTGAGCATTTAATGAGTGGCACAAGTTTCAAGGTCGATTCTGGCACAAGTTTCGAGGAGAAACCCGACACATTTCCCGAGGCAGCAGACCGTGTTTTGTGGCACAATTTCCAAGGTCATATGGCTACATTTATTACAGTCCGTACAACACGAGTTTCAAGGTAGTTTAGGCACAGTTTTCAAGGGAAGAACAAAGCTGTTATTTATGCCATGTTTTTCGTGAAGGAAAGGCACAGAAATCGAGACACCCTTGCACAAAAATCAAGGCAGCCTGCTGGGTTATTTTCTCTGGTTGAGATAAGTTGTATTTTGACTGAAAATGACTGTCTTGATATTTTCCTAGAAGAAATAATAAAAACTCTCTCTGACTAATTTTCCCCTTGTGGGTTTTTCTAGGGCTATTGGCCAAAAAAACTTGAGTATTGTGTGTTTTGAAAGTGCATTTATTTCATTTTTTGTCATGAAAAATTGAGTTACAACAGTGTTTATTTAAGTCTGAAAATTTATGTTATTTCTGCCTTATGAATTTTCAGGTTGGGCATTAAACTGAGTGAGTTATTTTCAACACTTAAACCGGAGGATGAAACTAAGTAAAAACTTACATGGTATCAGAGCTAAGTGGGGCAAAAAATTAATTTTTGTAGACAGAAAAATAATTTCTAGAATTTAAAAAAGTTCTTTTGACAGTAGCAGCATTTTGTTGAAACTTGTTCTTTGAGAAATATGACTTCAACCGAACTGAGAATGGAGGATAGGCTTGATGGGGCAGGGAACTTTGTCCCATGGAAGGCCCAGATTTTCATGGTATTGAAGGAGAATGAGCTATGGGATGAGGTAGTCAATTATACTAATACTCACCCCATTGTCATTCCCAATGCTACCACAGATCCAGTTGCACTGGCAACCTTCAATAAGAAGGACATTAAGGCCAGAAGAATAATTCTTGATCCAGTTAAAGACCATGTTATTCCTGACATCTTGAGTAAAGACAGAGCACATAAAATGTGGGATGCTTTGACCGGTCTGTTTCAGAGCTCAAACAAGAATCGAAAGATGATTTTGAGGGAGAAGTTGAAGAGTATCAGGATGGTCAAAGGAGAGGTTATGTTGACTTACCTTACTAGGATCTCTCAGGTGAGAGATGAGCTAGCAGCAGTTGGGGAGGTTGTTCCTAATGCAGAGCTTATGCGGACAGCTATGAACGGGGTGTCAAAGCCTTGGTCAGTGTTTGTGCACGGTTTGGTGGCTAGGGAGAACCTACCTACATGGGACAAGATGTGTGATGATTTTGTCCAAGAGGAGACTCGAAGGGGTCTTGTGGATGGTAGTGCTTCTACTAGTAGGGAGGATGAGGAGGATGTGGCTTTGACGACAAAGGGGAAGAAGAAGAACAAGAAGGGTTGGGCCAAACAAGCAAGATAGGAAGAAGAAGGATCTGAGCACTGTAAAGTGCTTTGCTTGTCATAAGATGGGACACTATGCTAGGCAGTGTCTGAACAAGAAGAAGAAGAAGCAACAGCAAACAGCAACTTCAGCAGTGAGTTTCCTCTGTGCACTGGGCGTATTGATAGAGAGAGAGCATCTATTATCACCAGTGCGGATGTTGATAGAGAGAGGGAGTTTTCCTTGTTGATAGACCATTCCTACAGTGCATCTACTTCCAGCACTTGTATATTGATAGCGGAGCTTCGAGCCACATGACAGGTGCTCGAGAGATGTTCTTTGAGCTTTCACAGACAAAGACTGATGTGGAGGTGGTGTCGAGAGATGACTCAGCACTCAGAGCAGTTGGGCATGGGACCATTACCTTTCAGAGGGAGTCCATGAGTCCTATGATGTTGAGATATGTATTGTATGTACCTGGGCTGAAAAAGAACTTGGTTTCAGTTTCCATGATTGAGAATTAGGGTCTTGGGGTGTCCTTCCTAGATGGACATGTGCGTGTGTTTCCCAAGACTGCAGGACCATCTACTTCATTTGCAATTGGAGTTAGATGAAGGAAATTGTACAGGCTCTTGTTTCAGCCTCGGCATGCCTTGGCACATAGCAGCGACATTGAGCTTTGTGAGCTTTGGAATCGAAGGATGGCTCACTTGCATCATCCAACTTTGGTGTTGTTGAGACATATGGTTACAGGTTTGCCGGAATTCAGCACAGAGCAGAGTGATGTTTGCAGGGTGTGTGCTTTGGGAAAGTACACCAAGACAGCTTTTCCTAGCAGTGACAACAAGTTAGCAGGGATTCTTGACTTGATACATTCAAATTTGTGTGGACCGATGTCATCTGTTTCCTTGAGAAGATATGAGTATTATGTGACATTCATCGATGATCATTCCAGGAAAACCTGGATCTGCTTCCTGAAGAGCAAGAAATATGAGGAGGTCTTGTAGAGGTTCCAAGAGTTCAAAGCTCTTGTGGAGAAAAAAACAAGGAGGAAGATACGGGTACTCAGATCGGATAACGAGGGTGAATATACCTCCAAGGATTTTGATGGATATTGCAAACAGGAGGGTCTCAGGAGGCAGTTGATGGTTCCATACACTCCAGAGCAGAATGCAGTGGCAGAGAGGAAGAATATGCCTATTGTTGGAGTAGCCAGAGCTATGTTACATGACCAGTCTCTTCCTTTCTTCCTTTGGGCTGAGGCATGTAGCACAACTGTATATCTTTAGAACAGGAGTCCCCATCATGTCATGGGGAACATGACACCTGAGGAGTGTTTCACATGCAAGAAGCCTGAAGTCAGCCATTTTCGCATATTTGGTACTTTGACTTACTCTCATGTCCCTTCTAAGAAGAGGGCAAAGTTAGAGCCCACTACAGAGAAGGGTATCCTTGTGGGTTATGATGAGACTTCGAAGGCCTTGCGTATTTACCTTCCTTCTCAGAGGAAAGTTGTTGTGAGAAGGGATGTAAAGTTTAAGGAGGAGCGAGCCTTCAGGAAATCTAGAGAGTTGGAGCAGGGAGAGCAGCAAGTTCCTGCACCTCAGGTGGTTACACAAGTACCATTAGTGCAGCAGACAGGTTCACAGATTTCCAGAGTTACAGGACCACAAAGTATGGGCACAGGTTCACTAGGTTCAGTGATTCAGCCAACAGGGTCTTCGGCGATAGGTTTTGGGTCTCAGAATACAGGTTCACGGTATAGAGGATCAAGATCAAAGAGTTGACCAGTTGTTGGTACACGAGCTATTGGTTCACAGGTTATTAGGGTTTCTACCTCTAGTAGTTCATCAGATGAGGATATACCAGTATGGAAGCAACCTTCAGGAAAGAAGAAGCCTAAGTGGCTTCAGGAGACCTTGAAGGAAGCTCGGGAGTTTGGGACAACCAAAGAGCCAGTGAGGGCTATTCACATGCCAGACAAATTGGGCATGGCATTAGTGGCTAGTCTACGTGAGTCATAGCCTTCTACTTTTGAGGAGGCCTCCCAGCATCGTGTTTGGCAAGATGCTATGATGGATGAGTACCATTCCATCATGAAGAACGACGTATGGTAGATAGTTTTGAGACCTGAGGGGAAGTCAGTGGTGACTTCTCGATGGCTTTACAAGCTAAAGCATGTTGCGGATGGTAGTGTGGAGAAGTACAAGGCCAAGTTTGTAGCGCAGGGGTTTTCACAGATTGAGGGAGTGGATTATGATGAGACCTTTGCACCGGTTGCTCGGTATACTTTGATCAGGGCTTTGATTTCCATTGCAACGAAAATGGGTTGGAAGATCCATCAGATGGATGTGAAGACCGCATTTCTCAATGGAATCATTCAGGAGGAGATTTATGTTGAGCTGCCTCAGGGCATTAAGATTCATGAGAGAGAGACCCATGTTTGCAGGCTGAAGAAAGCCTTGTATGGGCTGAAGCAAGCTCCTAGAGCTTGGTACTCCAAGATCGATTCTTGCTTGCAACAAATGGGGTTTCAGAAGAGTGACGCAGATCCAAATCTCTATTTCATCATGGTTGGAGATGATCCGCTTATTCTTCTGTTATATGTTGATGACTTATTTATCACATGGGGAGAGAGAACCATTGCAGTGCAAGAAGGATCTTGCTTCAGAGTACGAGATGACAGATATTGGGTTGATGCACTATTTTCTAGGATAGGAGGTTTGGCAGAAGCTTGGACATATTTTCCTGGGACAGGGAAAGTATGTGGTTGATATTCTGAAGAGATTTAGGATGGAGGATTGCAGGCCGATGTCGACACCGATGGTCACCAACTAGAAGAAGCTTCATGCTTCTGAGGGAGAGTTGGTGGATCCTACATTATACCGTCAGCTCATTGGTTCATTGATGTATTTGGTCAACTCTCGACCAGATTTGTGTTTTGCGGTGAACACTCTCAGTGAGTTCATAGTTGAGCCTAGGAGAGTGCACTGGGTAGCCGCAAAACATGTGTTGCAATACCTAGCAGGGGCAGTGGATTATGGTCTGAACTACAGGAGGTCGGATGGGATCAGATTGATTAGCTTCACAGATTCAAATTGGGCAAGCAATATGGCAGACCGAAAGAGCACTTCCGGATGTTACTTCAGTTTGGGCTCGGCAGCAATATCGTGGTTCAGTCGGAAGCAGAACTCTGTTGCTTTGAGTTCTGCAGAGGCCGAGTATATGGCAGCCAGTCAGGCCAGTTGCGAGGCATTGTGGCTTCGCAAGTTGCTGGCGAATTTATTTGGTCAGGAGTTGAGGCCTACGATGATCTACTGTGACAATCAGAGTTGCATCCAGCTCTCTGAGAATCAAAGATTTCATGACAGGTCAAAGCATATTGAGATCAAGTATCATTTCATCCAAGATTATGTTCAAAGAGGAGCAGTGACTTTACAGTACATTTCCACTAATGAGCAGTTGCAGACATTCTGACAAAATCTTTGGGGAGGGACAAGTTTGTCTTCTTCAAAGACAAGTTGGGAGTGGTGCAGAACACCTTCCTCGGTAAGAGGGAGTGTTGATTTTTGTACCTAGGAAAGTGTTCCCCTAGGTGACTTTCGCTTTAGTCACTTAAAAAGGGGAAATTAAAGTGGCCCTTGCACTAAATGACTTGAGATGAGCATTTAATGTGACTTTAGAGATTAAAGTCAAATTTGATAAATTTAAGTGGGTGAGTGAAATTAATTTTATGAGAATTAAATGAGAGCATGTATTCTCATCCATTGATCTAGTCTAATCTCAGCCATTGGATTAGATGGCTCCTCACCTACCTAGGGTTTAGACAAAAAGCAAGGGAAAAAGCATTTTCATTTATTTCTTGAGATGAGAGTGAAGAGATGAGAGAGCAAGAGAGAGGCACAGAATTCGAGGCACCCATTTTTCTAAATAGTTTGTTGTAGGCACAAAAATCAAGGCACCACCATGAGCATTAAATGAGTGGCACAGATCTCGAGCTAAGCAGACTGTACAGCGTGAGATTGGGCACAAGTTTTGAAGTGGATTCTGGCACGAGTTTCGAGGAGAAAACAAGCACATTTCTCCAGGCAGCAAACTTTTTTTGTGGCACACTTTTCGAGGTCGTACGACCGCATTTATGACAGTCTGTACGGCACGAGTTTCGAGGCAGTTCTGGTAAAGTTTTCAAGGGCATAACAAAGTTGTTATTTCTAGCGCGTTTTTCGAGAAGGGCACAAAAATCAAGACACCCTTGCACAGAAATCAAGGCAGGCTGCTAGGTTATTTTCTTTGGTTGAGATAAGTCATATTTTGACTGAAAACGACTGTCCTGATATTTTCCTAGAAGAAATAATAAAAACTCTCTCTGACTGGTTTTCCTCTTGTGGGTTTTTCCAGGGCTATTGGCCAAACATTTCAGAATACTAGGTGTGTTCTGAAAGTGCATTTATTTCATTTTCTATCATGAAAAATTGAGTTACAACAGTGTTTATTTAAGTCTGAAAATTTATGTTATTTCCAGCCTTATGAATTTTCTGGGTTGGGCATTAAACTGAGTTATTTTCAACATTTAAACCGGAGGCTGAAACTGAGTAAAAACTTACATCATGTTCAGCACTTAAGCATTTGAGGTTATTTTGTTGAGTTTCATAGCATTCGGAGAAGATTGCCTATCATTTCCCCCAAGGGTGAAACTAGTCTTTTTGCATCTGATTTAAGGGAGTTATAGCAAACATGAAAAGTTGAATGGTGATGCACATGAGTTCATGTTGATGTCCTTTATATGTCCCCTACTTCCATTCAGAAGTTCGAGTTGGACTGAGTGCATTTGGAAAGTCATTTTCACCATCTACCCCTAGGGGATTTGAACCACAAGTTGCTCGTAAAACCCCATACATTAACCAGATTGCCAAAGTGAGTTGCAGAAGTCATTTGATGGTTGAAAGACACCTATAAACACCATTTTTATGTATTAATATCATTCATACACCTTCTGGTACAGTTTGAGAGCAGTTGGAACTATTTCGAGCCATCTACCATTGGGGATTTGAGCCTCAAAATTACTAGTAAATTCCCCGAGTCTCTTCAATACCTATTCAGCCCCAAAACCACATCTAGTGCTGCAAATATACTTTGCTTAATGTCTTATAACAGAGCCAAGTCTCATACCAACCATTGGTGGAGGTTGTACAGTGTTTGGAAGAGATTTGTTCCAAGACCCAGGGGGGATTTCCACCTCCCAAATTGACTAGTCTTGCCCCGAAACTTCTTCTTTTGTAAATTGCAGACCATGGTTGGGTATATCAATTGATTAAATGTCTGATAGATGTGTTAATGTGTCCCATCATCCCTCGTGACCTTCCTCACCAAGTTTGAAAGTAATTGGAGGAGTTTGGAATCAATTGTATCCATATACCTAGAGTTGAAATTTGGTGAAATTGAACATATCGGGAAATTTATTGAAAAGGGACATTACATCATTTGACCAAAAAATTTTGAGTCTGATTTTTTATTGTGACTGTTTTTTAATTGTTGCGCATTAAAAGTAGTAAAATTCTTCCTGTGTTTCAGTGATAAATTGTTTATAAGAAATAAATTAATTTGCAGTTGAGAGTAAACTGGGTTGGGCATTAAACTATGATGAAAATGGCGGTTGAAACCAGGTTGGGAGAATGCTGAAAAATTTACATGGTATCAGAGCTTTGTTAGAGAAAGAGCAGAATTTTACACAGTGAAAATTTTCACTGTTAGTGATTTCTTTTGTCAGTGGGAAGCACCTTGTTGAGACTTGAACTTTGCAGTGAAAATGGCAACAAGACTTAGGTTGGAGGATAGGCTTGATGGGGCTGGGAATTTTGTGCCATGGAAAGCTAGACTAATGCTTATATTGGAGGAAAACGAGTTATGGGATGAAGTGGTTAACAATACAACAACAAATCCTATTGTTGTTCCCACTTCCACCGATGCACAAGCACTTTCTTCAACAAGAAGGGCATTACGGCTAGAAGGATTGTTCTAAATGCAGTCAAAGATCATGTGATCCCACACATCTCTAGTAAAACCCGTGCATATCAGATGTGGGATGCTTTGACCAGCTTATTTCAAAGCTCAAATGAAAATAGGAAAATGGTTTCGAGAGAGAAATTGAAGAGTATCAAGATGGCCAAAGTTGAGGTAGTGATTCCCTACCTTACTAGGATCTCTCAGGCGAGAGATGAGCTTGCAGCAGTAGGGGAGGTTGTTCCTGGTTCTGAGCTAATGCGGACAGCTTTGAATGGGGCTGCAAAGCCTTGGGTTGTTTTTGTGGAGGCTATAGTAGCGAGGGACAACTTGCCACTTGCCTTCTTGGGACAGGATTTGGGATGATTTTGTTCAGGAGGAGACCCAGAGAAGTCTTGTGCAGGGCAGCTCTCCTACTAGCAGGGAGGATGAGGAGAATGTGGCTTTGTCTCCCAAGGGAAAGAATAAGTTCAAGAAGATCCCCAAGAAGGGTGGGGCTAAGCAGCAGGACGGACAAAAGAAGGACTTGAGCACTGTAAAGTGCTTTGCTTGTCAGAAGCTTGGGCACTATGTTGGACAGTACCCACAGAAGAAGAAGAAGAAGAAGAAGCAGACAGCAGCGTCTTCGAAGGTTGAGGAGTTTACAGCTAGATTTGAGAGAGACATTTCACTCTCTACTAGGCATGTAGATAGAGAGAGAGCATCCATCATCACCAGTGCAGACATTGATATTGAGAGGGAGCATTCTTTGTTGACTGGCCATTCTTTCAATGCATCCACCACCAACACATGGTATAATGACAGTGGAGCTTCGAGTCACATGACTAGTGCTCGAGAGATGTTCTCTGAGCTTTCACAGGAAGGGATAGATGTGGAGGTCGTGTTGTGGAATGACATAGTTGTCAGAGTTGTTGGGCATGGGGCCATTATATTTCAAAGAGAGTCCATGAGTCCCATGACTTTGAGGGGCTGAAGAAGAACTTGATATCAGTTTCCATGATCGCGGATAGCGGTCTTGGGGCGTCTTTCCTGGATGGACATGTGTGTGTTTTTCCCAAGACTGCGGGACCATCTGCCTCTTACACCATTGGAGTCAGATGTGGGAAATTGTACAAGCTCTTGTTTTAGCCCCAGCATGCTTCGACACATAGCAGTGCCAGTGAGCTTTGTGAGCTATGGCATAAGAGGATGGCTCATCTGCATCATCCATCTTTGAGGATGTTAAGGTGCATGGTTACAGGTCTATGCAGGGGGTGTGCTTTGGGAAACTACACCAAGACTGTTTTTACGAGCAGTGATAGCAGGTCAGCAGGAGTACTTGATTTCATACATTCCGACTTGTGTGGTCCTATGTCATCTGTCTCTATGAGAGGTTTTGAGTATTATGTAACATTTATCGATGACCATTCCAGGAAGACCTGGATCTACTTCCTGAGGAGCAAGAATTCTGAGGAGGTCTTGCAAAGTTTCCAAGAGTTCAAAGCTCTTGTGGAGAACCAGACTGGGAGGAGGATTCGAGCACTAAGATCAGATAACGGGGTGAGTATACCTCCAAGGAGGGCATTCAGAGACAGTTGACAGTACCATACACTCCTGAGCAGAATGGAGTGGCAGAAAGGAAGAACCAATCTATTGTTAGAGCAACAAGAGCCATGTTACATGATCAGTCACTTCCTTTCTTTCTTTGGGCAGAGGAATGTAGTACAATTGTTTACATTCAGAACAGGAGTCCCCATCGTGCCTTGGGAAACAAGACTCCTAAGGAGATGTTCACAGGAAAGAAGCCTGAGGTGAGTCATTTTCGTATATTTGGTTGCCTGACTTTTTCACCTGTCTCTTCTGAGAAGAGGACAAAGCTTGAGCCCACAGCAAAGAGAGGCATCTTTGTGGGGTATGATGAGACTTTAAAGGCCTTCCGCATTTATCTTCCTACTTTAAGGAAGGTTGTTGTGAGGCGGTAAGTGAGAATTGAGGAGGAGCGGGCCTTCAGGAAGTCCAAAGAGTCAGTGTAGGGAGAGAAGCAGGTTCTCACACCTCAAGTAGCTTCACAGGTACCTTCAGTACAAATGACAGGTTCACAAGTTTCTAGGGTTACTGGACCACAGAGTACAAGCACAGGATCTTCAGGTTTAGTGGTTCAGCCAGCAGGTTCTTCGAGGACAAGTTTTGGTTCTCAGGTCACAGGTTCACCATACAAAGCTACCGTATCACAGAATTCACCAATTGTTGGTTCACCAGCTCCTGGTACACAGGTTTCTAGGCCTTCTACTTCGGGGAGCTAGTGAACCTTCAAGGAAGAAGAAGCCTAAATGGCTTCAGGAGACCCTAAAGGAAGCTAAGGAGTTTGGAACACCCAAGGAGCCAGTGAGGACTATAGTGATGCCATATAGGTTAGGTATGGCCCTAGTTGCTAGTCCTCATGATTCGAAGCCATCTACTTTTGAGGAGGCCTCTCAGCATCAATGTTTGAAGAGATGCCATGATGGAAGAATACCATTCCATCATGAAGAACGATGTTTGGGAGATTGTTTCGATGCTTGAGGAGAAATCAGTGGTGACTTCTCATTGGCTTTACAAGGTAAAGCATGTTGCAGACGGCAGTGTGGAGATATACAAGGCTTGGTTTATGGCACAGGGGTTCTCACAGGTAGAGGGAGTTGATTATGATGATACCTTTGCACCGATTGCTCGTTATACTTCTATCAGATCATTGATCTCCATTGCTGCGGAAATGGGTTGGAAGATCCATTAGATGGATGTGAAGACTGCATTTCTCAATGGAATCACACAAGAGGAGCAGCCACAGAGCTTTGAGATTCATGGGAGAGAGTCTCATGTGTGCAAGCTGAAGAAAGCCCAGTATGGGCCAAAGCAAGCTCCTCGAGCTTGGTATTTTAGGATACTCTTACTTACTGTCAATGGGTTTTCAAAAGAGTGAGGTTGATCCGAATCTCTATTTCATCATGGTTGGAGATGATCCACTCATTCTTCTGTTGTATGTGGATGACTTGTTTATCACGGGTGAGGAGAGACCTATTGCAATTTGCAAGAGAGATCTTCCTTCAAAGTATGAGATGACTAACATTGGGTTGATTAATTATTTTTTGGGATTGGAGATTTGGCAGGAGCCTGGTCATATTTTCCTAGGGCAGGGTAAGTATGCAATAGATATTCTGAGGAGATTTTGGATGGAGGATTGCAGGCCGATGTCTACACCTATGGTCACCAACTGGAAGAAGCTTCATGCTTCTGAGGGAGAGTTGGGGGATCCTACCTTATATAGTCATCTCATAGGTTCGTTGATGTATCTAGTCAACTCTAGGCCAGATCTATGTTTTGCGATGAACACTCTCGGTCAATTCATGGTGGAGCCTAGGAGGATGCACTGGGTTTCTGCAAAACATGTGTTGAGATACCTTGCAGGTTCAATGGATTATGGTCTAGATTATAGGAGATCGGATAGGGTTAGATTGATTGGCTTCACGGATTCAAATTGGGCAGGTAGTGTGGCAGACTGAAAGAGCACTTCCGAATGTTGTTTCAGTTTGGGCTCGACAACAGTGTCGTGGTTTAGTCGAACGCAAAAGTTTGTTGCTTTGAGTTCTGTTGAGGCTGAGTACATGGCAGTCAATCAGGCTAGTTGCGAGGCACTGTGGCTTCGCAGGTTATTGATGGATTTATTTGATCAGGCGCTAAGGCCTACTGTGATTTACTGTGACAATCAGAGTTGCATCCAGCTCTCTGAGAATCCTGTATTTCACCACAGATCAAAGCATATTGAGATCAAATAGCATTTCATCCATGATTATGTTTAGAGAGGAGTTGTGGAGTTGCAGTACATTTCCACTGATGAGCAGGTTGCAGATATCTTGACAAAGTCTCTTCGAAGAGGCAAGTTCATTCATTTCAGAGACAAGTTGGGTGTGGTGCAGAACACCTTCCTCGATAATAGGGAGTGTTGATTTTTGTACCTAGGAAAGTGTTCCCCTAGTGATTTTTTGCCCAAGTCATTCAAAGGGGAAAATTAAAGTGACCCTTGCAATTAATAACTTGAGATGAGTTTTAATTTTCACTTTAGATAATAAAGTGATTTTTCGATCAATTTAAGTGAGGTGAGTGAAATTAATTTTGGAGAGAATTAAAAGTGCATTTAATCTCATCCATCCATCTAATTCGTTTTGGGCCCTTGGATTAGATGACTATTCAACTTCCTCATTTAGACACCAAAAAGGCAAGGGAAGGCATTTGAGTCTCATTCTTTTTTTCATGAGTTGGAGAGCACATAAGGATAAAAATTAAAGGTTGAGAGAGAAGATCAAAGGGCACATTTCCCAAGACCGTACAGCAACAGAAAGTACATTTTCGTACATCACGTTTCCTGATAAAAATTATGGGCATGTTTTTCGAGGCAGATTTTTTGGGCACGATTTTCGAGAAGAGGAAAAAAAATTCATCGGCACAAAATTCTGTACAATTCCATACAGTCCTTACATTGGGCACAGAAATCAAGGCAAACCGTCAGTGGGCACAAAAATTGATGCAATTCATACAGTCAATTTGGCACAGTTTTCGAGGCAACAAGTTGGCAGAAATTTTGACTGTAAAATTTCTGAATTCAGTCAATTTTGCTGAGCACTGTGGTTGAGATAAGTTTATCTCTGTTATTGTACTTTGATTTTATTGCAGAAAACAAAATTCTCTCTCTAGAATAGGTTTTCCCTGGAGGTTGGGGTTTTGCCTAGGTTATTTGACCAAAAAAGATTGAGTCTGATTTTTTATGTGTGACAGTGTTTTTTAAATGCTGCTCATTAAAAGTAGTAAAATTCTTCTTGTGTTTCAGTCATAAATTGTTTATGAGAAATGACTTAATTTGCAGCTGAGAGTAAATTGGGTTGGGCATTAAACTATGATGAAAATGGTGGTTGAAACCTATGTCACAGGGTTCGCTGCCATGAACCTTGAAGTTCGAAATTCGATGAACCTTAAGGAAAAAATGGAATTCATTCAAATTTGGGTTGAGGTTCGGTCACTAAATTTGTGGGTTCGTATTCCAAGTTTCCATTTTGAGTATATTGTGGTCGGTACTCTTCTGTGCCCTAGAATTTGCAGGGACATTTAAAAGAATTTGTTGATGAGCCGTGGCCGGGAGTAATCTGAAGTGGATTCCGTGTAAAAAGTTTAGAATGCCATTGAGTCGATCTAGGTTACTCGTGTCAGTGCCAACGCTTTCTCTACTCCTTTTTTTCCCCTGAAAGGTTAAACGGTTCTCTGTGCCAATGTGTCGAATCAATGATGGGTTTTCTGATTGCCGATTGGTAATGCGATTTAAATAATACAAATTAGTCGTCGAGTAATCCTACTAGCGGCCACGCTTGGTTTGTGGAAATGTGTCGAACGGGTGTTTCACAAAGTCTGGACATCATTTATTTTTTAAAACTCTAATTTAATTTAATTTGGGTATAATGTTCCTGTTAGATGTATAGATGTATAGTAAATATTTTCATATATATTATATATTAAGTATTGACTATAAATATATTGTAAAAGTTAATATATTAAAAGATAAATGTTTTTTTAATTTATAAATGGAATACAAAATTATATTTGATAAGTAAATTTATAAATTATTTATATTTTAAAAATATGTATATTGACGAACTTAATGTCAAACCTCATGTCGAACTTTATTGGAAAATTCGAATTCGAATCGAGCTTCAACCCTCCCGAATACGAACTCGAACTCGAACCATGTGACATAGGTTGAAACCAGGTTGGGAGAATGCTGAAAAATTTACACGGCTAAAATAGCTAACATCAAGCATATAAATTCAATGCTTAAAATGACCTTCAACCTTATCTGTTCTAGGGCAGTGATGAGGGAATTTGTATGATGTTTTTCTTCATAATATGTGCAAGTTATCAGATCATGTTTCACTATAAACTTTCTAGGGACACCCCTTATGACTGAAAAACACCAATCCAAACGGAGAAGCTTGCCAACAATGACAAAGGTTGCCCTACTTATAATTATTGTGCAAACTTACTTGTGCATATCCACATAATAACAGACAGAAAGGGACGAGATCAAATATCAACCTCCATGCGCCTTGGTTCAAAGTAAGATGAGATGGATGTGCCCCATATTATCCAAACGTCAAAACAAGATTAAAATGGTCATATTCCTTCATTAATGGCAAAATCTTTGGGTCAAACAATGGAGAGGGGGGATCCTGCTTTAATGTATATTAAGGATGGCATTGCCAACGAAGTATTGGGGGTCATTTCTTTGCATATTGAAACAAAGACTATGACAATGAAGCATTCTTTGGACACAAACAAGGAAGGGATCAAAGTGGCAACATATTCCAACCTGGATGCAAAGGAAAGATCACATGAGCTTGGGGGGATATTAATTATTAGTCATGGTTCAAATACTCAATGAAGGGACCAAGGGAGGCCATAATGACTCTGAGAATCAGATCCCTTTTGTTAAGCTAGCCCTAGAAACAAGGAGTCCTTTGGCTAAGTAGGCAATAACAGCTCACAACTATGATAAGCATAAACTAAAAACTTGTTTTGATAAGAAGAGTTGTACTATGCCCAAACTCCCAATATTGGACCTATACATGAGAAATGGAGGTATCTAAGATGGACCCATCCCTTACAAATAGAGATATGGGAAGAGAGGGTGACATGAAAACACAAGTGGGCAGTCAATTAGAGGGATGTGCCTCAAATAGAACCAACACCATCTCCATAAGAGACTCAAAAAGAACCTTTTAAAGACGACCTTGATGTGAAAAATAATTGATGTTTTGGCATTCTTTAGACCTAGGATCAACTCTCTAAAAATATATTTCAGTAATTATCTCAACATATGGTAAATAGTAAATACTAAACATCCATACTATTCCTTCATCAACAAATGAGGAAATGGAAATGCCCAAAGCAAATGCCCAAGCATATTTTAAATTAATCTTTTAAAGGCCTTGCCCTCCTCCATAACCCCACCTCCTACCCGCTCCTTCGTAAATCATACCACTAAATACTCCGCCGCAAGAAATGCCTCAAAGTTTCAGAAAGAAGAAAAGACTTGTGTGTGACTATTTGTCATTCTCCAAAGGACTTTCGGCACAGTTTTCCCCTGCCACTCAAATCTCCCATCCAACCTTGACTCCTAGGCCATGTTCATCCATGCTTACCCCTACCCCCCCGCCTTCCCATTTTACCCATTCTTCTACATAGATAACAAACAAGCGATCTAGCAGATGAACACCAATAGAGCAACAAATCCAAAAGGCTTCCAAGACGAATTTCTTTACCTTGTAAATTTTTTACTTGATATTTTATTATGTTATTAAAATGCCACATGTCAAGTCCACGTTGAGCACAAATTACACTTCCCCTCATGTTGGGCTATAGAAAGCACCTCTCAATACAAAATAATATTTTATTATTTTATTAAGTTGCCACGTGTTAGCTCCATGTTGACCACGAAATTACACTTCTCTCTCATACTAGACTATAGAAAGCACCTCTCAATGAAATTTCATTGTTGACTTTAAAAAATGAGTTGATTATGTTCTAGCGTAAGTCACCTGACATGAGGACATGGGACACAGGAATACGAGTGTCCGACACGAACACGACGACCCCTGAAATTAGGACACGAAGGATACGTTTTATATATATATATAGAGAGAGAGAGAGAGAGGGAGATTTAGATCCAATTTTTTGTAGAAACTAGAACATTTACAAATATTCAATAAAAATTCCAATCATTATACATTACACATTCACAAATCACAATGCATATGTCAATGATAAACCTTACTGAAACCCCCATTAGTGGAAAGGGATAGGTCTCAACCTATTATTGAAACAAGGGAAAATGGTTGGTGTTGATTTTTCTGAGCAGCATCGAGAGTCATTCTCTCAGGAGACTGAGAGAATGAAGAGATTCGGTCCGGGACCAAGATGTGGACCCAGTCTAGCATTGGGGGGGACTCGATCTAGTGTTGAGTGACCATTCTGTTGAATGGTAGAGATCTGGTCCTTGAACATGATATGGACCCAACCCTATCCTGGGTAGACTCAACTCAACGTTGAGTGACCATTCTGTTGAATGGTAGATATCTAGTCCTTGACCATGATATAGACTTAGCTCTGTCCTGGGTAGACTCAACCCAGTGTTGAGTGACCATTCTGTTGAATGGTAGATATCTGGTCCTTGACCATGATATAGACCTAGCTCTGTCCTGGGTAGACTTAACCCAGTGTTGAGTGACCATTCTATTAAATGGTAGACATCTGGTCCAGGACCAAGATGTGGACAAGTCTAGCACTGGTAGACTCAACTTAGTTCTGAGTAGCCATTCTCTTGGAGAATGGAGGCGCTTGGTCTGTTTACCAAGTATTTGACCTAGGGTCAAATTATGCAACCCATGGCCGAGGCACCTGATATGTTACCAGGAAGGCACTGTAAACCCTAGACTTGATCTAGGCATGTGTGACACTCTGACCCTTGATCTATGGGCTTTGTGTACTTCTCCAAGGCTTAGCTACCCTTGGTTAAGTTACCCTAGTACCTGATCTTGGTGTCACACAGAGTGTGGAATAAAAGCATTAGTAACTCTCTTGGTTTATGATGATGTACTTTGAATGGAATTAAAAGACCACAGGTAATGACCATAGGGGCACTTGGAAAAAGGCTAAAAGCAAAAGTCAAAAATACATAAGTATTTTTGGACCACAGGTAAAGTCAAAAATACATAAGTACTTTTGGACCACAGGAAAAAGACCACAGGTAAAGACAAAAATACATAAGTACTTTTGGACCACAAGAAAAGGTACCACAGGTGAAAGTCAAAGTTACCTAAGGACTTTTGGTAAAAGTCAAAAATACTTGAAGGACCTTTTAGGCTATTGAAAGGTAAAAAAGGTAAAAGTGAAATTATGAAAGAATAAAATATTATTATTTTGTCTTTCCTAATTTTGGTCCACTTACATGTGACTAAAGGCTATAAAAGAAGATCAAGTCAATTCATTATTACACACTTGCTCTCACAGGTATAGCTGCTCCATGAGAAGTTCTTACAAGTTTGAAGAAGAAGTTAATGATTGTGCCCTAGCATGGATGAGTCTAGCTAGGGCATCATCATCCATGTGAAGTTAAACCCTCGGCTAGGGTTTCATTCACCTTCAGTTATTCAGCTAGGATTTCTGTTAAACCCTCATCTTTAGCACTATTACAATCTTCTCCATTTTCCGGGCAGCCACCTTCTACCTCACGAGCAGTCTCTTCATTGATCTGGGCAACCAGATTAGTCCTTGGGCAGGGTGCCCACTCCACTGGCAGCCCTCAACTAGCCACGAGCTACCACAGTAGCAAGCCCAGACTATTTTACAGGCCACGGGCTGCTACAACAGCAAACCCGGGCTGCCTTGCAGACCCGAAATCCCATTTTGGGTTGGCTCTAGGGTCTTGGGCAGACTCTGACTGCCCAAAGCAGTAGATCTGCCCTTTGGGAAGATAACCAAATTTTTCGGGCAGCCAAACAGTGAACAACAGATCCGTACGGATCTGTACAAACGAGCAGCTGGCCAGTTTTCTCGAGCAGCTAACAGACAGTGAACAGATCGAGCAGATATGTGAGAGATCCAGGCAAGCTGAAGAGATCCGGGCAAACTAATAAGTAGAATCAACAGATATGACAGTTTTCAGTCTTTCTAGGCAGGAGGGAGAAAAGGGCTATAAGCCCTAGTTTCTAAAAAGCCCTAGTTGGGCTTTGTTAATGTAATTCTAGAAATTGTTTTTCCTATTTATGTGATTAACCCTATTTGGTCTTGTGGAATTTTTGAAGAACTTAAGTCATCTCATTTACGAGATGAGCTACTAATGCTTTTTGGGGGTTTTGTCCTTTAAAGGTTTCCCTAGTGAAAAACTCTTGTCTATTGTGTTGATGTGATGAATGTTACTTTACTGCACTCGTCATTTGTTTAAAGTTAATCTGCAAAAATTTTAAGTATTCATGCTAATGCTAAAATTCAACAGTTGGTGGTTGGCTTCCCTCGCCCCCACTATCGGAAGCCCGCGAGAGGCATAAGAAAGCCAACCAAAATAGGACTTTCTATTTGATTAGATTACATGGATGGGGGACAGTCCCTATTATTATTTGTTCCCATTACTAAACACCCTTTGATTATGCCACTTACAATGATGATGCCGCTTATTAGATTGAATGTCATAGGTAGGAATAGAAATAAGGGGTAACCTTCCCTATGTGTAATGAAACCCCTTGTGATGTTGTTTGTGGAATACGCCCACGCATAAATGCTCCCTGACTTGATTTGAGAGGCTAAGAGACAAACAATGTATTATGTAAATGTACTTAGAAGAATGCTAAAAATACTTAACAACTAAGAGCCAAACAATGTAATATGTAAATGTACTTAGAAGAATACTAAAAATACATCACATCTAAGAGCCAAACAATGTAATATGTAAATGTATATGGAAGAATAAAATACATCACAAATTGCAGACAGAGAAAGAGAGGGATGACAAACATGGGGGGCTATAATTCCATCGATGCAATGGGTTCTCATAGACTCAAAATTTCTCATCAAGTCATCAAAATCAAAATGTATTACACAGATGTCAGAATGCCACTAACAAATACAAAATGGGTTAGATCAAGATGGAAAACCTTCTAATGTTCTTCACCTGTAAAAAAAACCCTCTTAGAGCTCAATCCTCACTGAAAAATGTGAATGAATGACAAAAAAATTGTTTTTTTACAGTTTTTTTGGGTTAGAAGTGTCATGTTTAGGGGACACGGTGTCCTGATCTTGGGACACATCCAAAACAAGTGTCAGACATAGTGTCAGGACATGTCCATGTCCATCACAATGACACGAGACACAATAGCCTATTTGGACGTGTCCGATGACTTAGATTCTAGCAATATTTTATATTGTTGCTTGGAGAGAAGTGGATCTAACCACTTTTTGGAGAGTTTGTTGAGTAAATTGTGAATCTAAGAGAGAATTATTATTTTATTGTAAAGGAAATGAGTTACACTCTCTCTATAAAGAGTAGCCCTTCCTCATTCATTTTCATGGTTGATTTGTGAGGATTTATCTCCTCTTGGAGCTTCATTGAATATCTAATAGAAGGCTTGTGGAAGCTTTTGGGTTTTCTCTTTTTAATGTGAAGCAAAAAATTTGGATTTCTAATTGTTGTTGGTGTATGCTACAGCACTTGCAAAGAACACGCTTGATAGGGCAAGTTTCAAGGGTAAATATACCATCTTGGAAGGGTTTTATGTGAGTGCTTTTCTCCTTTAAATTTTCTTTGATGTCTTATTTTTGAATTGCTTGTCTATCATCTACCATCCATTAAGAGTTATTGTTGGATTAACACTTCATGGCAAGACACGCCTTGTCATAGCAATTTTTATTGACACCTTTTACAGTCCCTCCAAGTTATTTCAGCATTATTTAGCAACAAGTTAAGGTGAATTGTGGCATGTACATCAGCTTTGTTAAACTTAACCATTCATAAAATAGCTCTCTTGGATTAATGAACTTTGACTCCATTTGCCCTACACTAGATTAGCATTAGTCCCATATCTATTTCTATATTAGAAAAACAAAAAAATGTTTTGCTAACTCTTCACATCACCTTGAGCCTTCCTTGTCATGGTCTTGGCAATGATTCTTAAGGATACCCCCCTGTGTTGGAGAAGAGCCAACCTAAAGTGTAGTGAGGAAATTATTAAGGTGATAATGGGTAGACCCTCTTTAGCTACCCTTGGGGTGCATTCATGGACTAGGACTTTTCCACTTTGATGCGAGTTGAAGAGGTAACACAACCCTTCCCTTCAAGATTGAATCCATTTTTGGCATTGTCTCCCTTCCACACCGAGTTTGACACTATGTTGATTCAGCAACCGACAAAGATAACTATCCTTGCATTGCTTATTGCTCCTCAGATGCCATAGCCACTTCCAATACCTATAGTCGAGCTCGTTGTTGGTTTGAAAAGGTAACTTGTCAACTTTAGTCAATTGGGATCTCGATGAACCACTCCCCGTTTAAATATTCCCTTAATGTCCTAAGTCAACCATTACCAACCATAGGAGTTGAATAAGATTATCACAGAGGACATTTCCAAATAGTATATTCGAGTTACCTAGGTAGATCCTTGGAGGGGGGGGGGACTTAAGCCCTAAGATGGCCTTTTATGAAAAATATTGTAAATTTTCCTTTAATATTCAAACTAGGGCTAACAGTGCATGCAAGATCTCTACTGATAACCACACATGAATATCTTTTACAGTATGCAGTGGAATATAAAACTGAGAAACAAATCACAACATCATATCACAATAATGACACAATTATTTTGGGTATGGAAACCCCCGGAAAAACCCAAGAAGGGAAAACCGGTGCAACAGTCAAACATAGATTTTATCATGAGAAAATATGGAACGTTACAATCACCGCAAATTCACCCAAACCTGGCAAATGCAATTACACGACAGAATCACTGGGCAAATCCCAGCTAAACCTCAACACCCTTTTGTGTGAGTGTACGGCCCAGCTATACGAAGCTCGGTGATCCTACTGCTCGCTCCTCCGTCTTCCCAGCTAAATCCTTTGTTTGACTTTCTCTCCCTGTCTGTATCCTCTCTCTGTCGAAATACAAGTGTGTGTCCTCTCGACTAATTGATCTCTCTTTTATAACTTTAGGTAAAGCGAAAAACCTAATTTCACTTTCACTAGTGTTTCACAAGTTAATTTAGATCACTTTAATTTATTTTCCAAAGTAAACTTAGGAAAAGTAAATCAAATACAATTGGTTTCTTAATTTAAGTCTTCTGCATGTGGACACATGCATCCAGGAAGACCTTCCTTGTTGATGTTATTTTAACACTCACTCTCAACGAGGAAGGGATTCGGGAGCAACACCAACTTATCCCTGAACTTCACAAAACTTTGTCTGCAAAGTGCCTTGGTGAAGATGTTCGCCACCTATTCATCTGTCTATATGTACTCCAACCGAATGGTTCCTCTTTGAACACAATCTCTCAAGAAGTGGTCCTTGATGTCTATGTGTTTGCTCTGGTCATGGAACATTGGATTCTCAAATAGCCTGATGCCACTCTAATTATCACAGTGAACCACTGTAGCCTCTAGCTCACACTCAAACAACCCTGCAAGTAACGTCCTCAACCACATAACCTCACAAGCAGCTAGGTTGCCTACAATGTACTCAGCCTCTCTCAAGCTCAATGCAACTGACTTCTGCTTCTTATTAAACCCAAAGACAACCCCTGGTCCAATGTTGAAACAACAACCTGAAATACTCTTCCTGCGCTCATAAACCATACTCCACTGTACCTTTGATGTAGCGAAGTATGTGCTTCGCAACCGTCCAATGCACTCTCCGAGGGTCCACCATGCACTAACTCAAAGAGTTGCACGCAAAGTTGATGTCTGGTCGAGTGTTGACCAGAGTGTTGACCAGATACATAAGCGATCCGATAAGCTGACGATACAAGGTAGGATCAAATCCGTCTGATCTTGATGCATCAATCTTCCTCCGATTGGAAACTAGAGGTATGGCCATAGGCTTGTAGCCATCCATCCTGAATCTCTTCAGGATCTCAACTACATACTTCCCTTGTCCAATGAAGAAGCATCCATCTCTTTGCCAAACCTCCAAGCCCAGAAAGTAATGCATCAACCCAAGGTCTTTCATCTCAAACATAACTACAATTTGGACTTGCAGTCTCCAATCAGCCTCTCATCTCTTGTCAAAAAGAGATCATCCGCATACAAGACCAGTATGAGAGGCACCTCACCTGTCAAGAAGTGCGAGTTGTGGTCAACCTCACTCCGCTAAAATCCCATCTCCCGTAGATAGCTGTCAATCCTCGAGTACCATGCTCGAGGTGCCGGCTTACGCCCGTAAAGGATGCTCTAAAGGTTGGGACACCCAGGGAGTCAGTGAGGGCCATCAAGATGCCTGACAAATTGGACATGTTACTGGCTAGTACACGTGATTCTAAGCATTCTACTTTTGAGGAGGCTTCCCAGCATCATGTTTGGCGAGATGCCATGATGGATGAGTGCCATTCCATCATAAAGAATGATGTGTGGGAGATAGTTCCGAGACCCGAGGGGAAGTCAATGGTGACTTCTCGATGGCTTTACAAGTTAAAGCATGTAGAGGATGGGAGTGTGGAGAAGTACATGGCCAGGTTTGTAGCACGGGGTTTTCACAGGTTGAGCGTATTGATTAAGATGAGACTTTTGCGTCGGTTGCTCGGTATACTTTGATCAGGGCTTTGATTTCCATTGCAACGAAAATGGGTGGGAACATCCATCAGATGGATGTGAAGACCGCATTTCTCAATGGAATCATACAGGAGGAGATTTATGTTGAGCAGCCTCAAGGCTTTGAGATTCATGAGAGAGAGTCTCATGTTTGAAGGCTGAAGAAAGCCTTATATGGGCTTAAGCAAGCTCCTAGAGCTTGGTACTCGAGGATCGATTCTTACTTGCAGAGAATGGGATTTCAGAAGAGTGAAGCAGATCTGAATCTTTATTTCATCATGGTTGGAGATGATCTGCTTATTCTTCTGCTATATGTTGATGACTTGATTATAAAAGCGGGAGAGAGACCCATTGCAGCTTACAAGACGGATCTTGCTACGACGCATGAGATGACAGATATTGGGTTGATGCACTATTTTCTGGGATTGGAGGTTTGGCAGTGTTGATTTTTCTGAGCAACATTGAGAGAATGGTACCACCTGGTCCTGCACCACGATGAAGACTCAACCCAGTGATGAGTGACCATTTTGTTGGATGGCAGATATCTAGTCTAGGACCATGATATAGACCCAGATCAGCCCTGGGTAGACTCAACCTTGTGTTGAGTAGAGATCTGATTCGGGACCACGATGTAGACCAGTCTGGGACTGGTAGACTCAGCTTAGTTCTGAGTAGCCATTCTCTTGGAGAATGAAGACACTGTAAGCCCTAGACTGGGTCTAGGCATGTGTGTGGCACTTTGACCCTTCATCTATGGGCTTGGTGTGCTTCTCCAAGGATTAGCTACCCTTGGTTAAGTTACCCTATTACCAGATCTAGGTGTCACACAGTGTGTGAGATAAAAGCATTAATAACTCTCTTGGTTTATGATGTTGTACTTTTGAAATCAAAAAGGTACCACAGTAATGACCACAGGGGCACTTGGAAAAAGGTCAAAGTTAAAAGTCAATTTAAATAGACTTGTGTACCACAGGAAAAAGACCACGGGTGGAATCAAAATTAAATAAGGACTTTTCGTAAAAGCCAAAGGAAAAATAAAAGTACCTTTTTTGGTAAAAGTGAAAGTGAAATTAGGATAAGAATAAAAATATTATTATTTTTATTTTCCTAATCTTGTCCACTTACAGGTGAACAAAGGCTATAAAAGAAAATCAAGTCTTCTCATTTACAACACACAAGTTTTCTCTCACAGGTGATGCTGCTATTTTACTGAAGTCTTCTTGAAGATTGTTTTTGCCTCAGCTAGGGCATTCATTTCCAGCAAACCCTCGGCTAGGGTTTTTATCAAAAAATCAATCTTCAGCACTTTGTGGACAGCCACCTTCAGCATTTCGTTTTTGGGGCAGTTCAGATCTCTACTGATAACCACACATGAATATATTTTACAGTATGCAGCAAAATATAAAACTGAGAAATAAATCACATCACATTACAATAATGACACAATTATTTTGGGTATGGAAACCCCGAAAAAACCCAAGATGGGAAAACCAGTGCAGCAGTCAGATATAGATTTTATTATGAGAAAATATGGAACGTTACAATCACTGCAAATTCACTCAAACCTGGTGAATGCAACTACACGGCAAAATCACTAGCCAAATCCCAGCTAAACCTCAACACCCCCCTCTGTGAGTGTACAACCCGGCTGTACAAAGCTCGATGATCTTGTTGCTCGCTCCTCCGTCTTCCCAACTAAATCCTTTGTCCGACTTTCTCTCCTTGTCTGTATCATGTCTCTGTCAAAATACAAGTGTGTGTCCTCTCCACCAATTGATCTCTCTTTTATAACTTTAGGTAAAGTGAAAACCTTAATTTCACTTTCACTTTCACTTTAACTAGTGTTTCATTAAAGTTAATTTAGATCACTTTAATTTATTTTTCAAAGTAAACTTAGGAAAAATAAATTAAATACAACTGGTTTCTTAATTTAAGTCTTCTGCATGCAAGGACACATGCATGCAAGAAAACATTCCTTGTTGCTGCTATTTTAACAAATATTTTATGGAGCTACCATACCTAGGTAGCGATACATATCAAGGTAGCAATACATATCCCAAACCAAATCTTCTATTTCTTACAGATCCTTCCATATCATTAGTTTCTTCTCTTCAACTTAAAATATTAGGAGTGGGACAACGGGGGGTTGTTGACTAGTTCCCCTCAAGTGAGACAGCATGCACTCCCCCCTTATTGGATGAGTTATTTTTGGGTTCTCAACAATACTAGCATGTTTTCGCATCTTCAATTTCCTCTCCCACTTCACAATACTAGACTACAAAATCTTGTCTAGTATAGCAAAATTTAGATCTGCTTTTATACTTATTTTATAGATGCACCCTTTGCAATCCCACTTTGTATTCCACACTATTGTAATAAGCAACCCCTTTGACCTATCTGCGGTCAAATTGTTGGACATTAATGAAATTATCTTGTCTAATCTCGAACAAGGAGTTCAAATCCAAGTTTATCATGCTATTTTTTGTATTGAGTTCATAATAATAAGCCAAACGTGACATTCCAACCATTACTCAAAAAGTGCATGGGTATACCGTATAGTACATAATCCAATCTCAGTTAAGCAGACGGTACAAACCTAGCTGGGTAAATTGAGATCCTGGCTCATATTCATATTGGAATTTGCCCAATGAAACTCAGAAAAATTACCAAGTGCCAAAAAAGGGCAGAAAAAGCCATTTAAGCTCAGCAAATGGAGTAATAAGTAAATTCTGTGGACAAAAATCATATACAAATAAGTTCGGAATTTTTTACAAAAGCCTAAACAATTTTATTCTTTAAGTTCCCCATTTATTGAGCTGTGTCAAATTTCAATTAATTTTCGACAACAACAAAAAAGCGCTGAATGCAGTGACTACCTAATACATGTAGTTATGTTAGAGCCCAAGACAAAAACCACAACCTTGCTGTAACACACATCCCCCTTGGAATTAAAATTTAAATTCAGCTATCTTCATGACTTCATCCACCATTAAAAACCTCGGCATTTAACCAACAGAAATCAAGATGGAAAACATAATTTTTACCATGAACATCAATTGCTGATCTTTACAGTTAAGAAGTATAATTGATTAGCACAATTCGTATGTGCCGAAACATCATCCAGATAAGCATTCTCCATTGGCGCTTTTCAATACTTCTCTTAACCCAACAAAAACAATAATGTTTCAGAGAGCCCTCAAAAAATTACATCCAATAAAATTCCCCCAAAAATATAAACATGCCCCCACGAATGACTAATGAGCAATGGTTCCAATTCCAAGTAGCCAAAAGCCCCGTAGCTCATTATCATACGCCCGAAATCCCTTATGTGCAGAAAAAAAAAGGCTTCACAGTAAATTTTCAAACTTCAAAGAAAAATTTTAAACAGAGGGTTTCCAAAAAAAAGAAATCAGTTCAGTCCAAAAACCCGGTTTGTCGCCAGACAGCGTTGCGCACCCGGCTTTGATCCCGTCCTTTGAGAGTCCGCCCCAAGCCCTCACACATCGAAAACGTGGTCATTTGGGTTCTCGCATAATCACGTGCAGTAATCTCGTGCGGGGGCAGCCTCTCTTCATCATTCTCGTCATCGTCCTCTACTTCTTCCAAACCAGGGTTTGCTGTAAGCTGGGGTTTCATCGAATTCTGGTTACTTTTCGACCACGGTGGCACGTTCACCGGCGCGGACCGGTGATACATCCGGGCCGAGCCCGAAAACTCCTCCGAACTCCTCGGCTTAACGAAGGCGCCAGCCGGAATCTTCCTCGCCATCGCCATGCTGGCAGGGTTTCTGCTAAGGCTCGACCGGCCGAGCGAACGCCTGTCATCAGCCAGCGCAACGGACAGCCCCGAGACCCCCTGTTCGAATCCCGCCCGCCTCGTACCAGCATTGCTGTTGTTCTCGTAACGATTTCCGCCGTTGCTGGTATTACCGTTACTCAGACTGATCCCAGAAAGCCCACTTATAATCTGCGGTTCCTTGGCCGTTTCTTCGTAATCTCCGGACCATACCACTTCTGATTCGTCCCATTCAACCCCGTTCGACAAAACGGGCTCTGTTGCGCTGCTGCCTAATAGCAGCTTCGCCGCACTTAATCCAGACGAAATCTTCCGTGGTCGATTATTTCCCCCTTCCATTGCGAATCTAATTTCCTCCTGTGTCTTCTAAAAAAACCACAAAATCCTCAAAGACATGCACATTTCATAGCCTTCGTTTGAAGATATTAAAATTGCACCAATGAAGCCCTTTCTTTATCAAGAAGCCTCAATTTGGGGGTTTCTTGGAAACAGAAGACCTTCGTCATCCCTCCAGGTTAATAACGACCCAAACCCGACGAAGAATCACGCAAATCAACGTAGGAATCTTCACAGACCCTGCTTTTAAAGCCTTTTGCAACCTTTAAAACACCGATCCCGGACTCGAAACTGCGACCTCATCACTGCTCTTTATTGGGATGGGTAGTTTGCTGCTGCCATTTGTAAAAGATTTTGTTACTTATAATATCATTTATGCTGTCGCTTTCTGATGGCGTCGGCGCTGTGCTTTAGGTTTTTATTTTATTCCAAGGTATCCATCACAAGATTGCAGGTTCTTCGAATGGATCCTGAACAGGTGGGATACATCCACGTCACTGTTTGACAACTGTAAGGAATTTGTCCATGTGGAATAGGAACACTGAAAGCGACGGGACTGACACTCTCTGAACAGATAAGGTTATTAATTCGAGAATTTTAATGTGGGTGTCAACAAAGAAATTATTGTGTGGATCGGTCCATCATCATGTTGATAAAAGTGACCCACACAATAATTAAAAAAACAGTTCACTATCGGTTGGGTGGGTTGGTAGTAGCCTAGTAGGTACTTGGTTGGTTATGTATGTATTTGATTTTGTACATGTTTTATTCTATTCTAATTTTATTTTTTTTATTTTACAAATAAAAATAAAAGTGTGTGTTACTGCTAAAGTGTGGGTGATATTCTTTTTACGATGTTGTTACTCTTAAAAGTGTAGGTGATATTCTTTTTACGATGTTTTTTTATTTTATATATATAAGTGGCTATAAGATTAAGTTTTTTTTTACATGAAAAAAAATGGTATTCAAAATTGAATAAAAGATAAGAAGGTTTTTACAAAAATAATCTTTGAGTTAGAGATGATCATATATGTCTTTCATATGATGACATATTACAACATACCTCCACCCCCAAAAATATTTAGTTTCTGAATAGGAAAATCATATTAGATTTATTCCATACATTAAGATGCCAGAATAGTATAGTAAACATACATTACAAAAAAACAAGCTAATGGATAGACATCTTTCACTTACAATAATAAAATAATAAATAATAGATAAGTATTAGTGATAGTAATTAATGATATTAAATATAGTTTATGAAGAGTTGTGTTTCTTTAATATTTGATGGCCAAGCCATATTTAAGGTGGCCATATCCATTGTAATAAAGCATATGTTCATATATTAAGATGGAACATCCATTAATTACTTGTTCATTCATATTTTGAAGATGGAACGTCTTCCTCCTTAACCCAGATACGGGCTAGCTTATTACACTCGGATACTATGTAACAATGGTAATCAAAGTGGATTTGCTCCTCCTACACCGAGCTCAGATTCGGCTCATCGACTCCTAATTCTCTCTCCATTTCATCACATATCGCTCCCTCACGCTTCACTCTAAATTTCCTCACTCCATCCACTCTCCCTTTCCCATCACCTCCTCTCTCCTCATATGTGTTACCTTAACCGCCTCCACTCCTCAGGTTCTTGCACCCACAATCACTCTTGTGCTACACATCCAACACTCCTCCACCTACATTTCCATCGTCAGTACCATTACCCATGCTTCCCTCGTTGCTCCCCCTCATCACTCCAATCCATCCACCCCTCCCTCACCATGCTCCATCCATATCCCACTTCTACAACACAACTCCAAATCCCTTATTGTCCTCCCCTCACGCTCTCCCACACCTGCGACCTAAATCTCCTACTCAGCGACATGTCCCCAAGCATTGCCCAAGTCCCTTCACCCCACGCTCTTCATTCCTGCACTCTTGCATTCTCTCCACCTACGCATTCTCTCCTCCCAAGCATGTACACTCCCTGAGCTACCAGCCCCTCCCATCGCACCCAGTCCCTTATGCACAATTACCATGCCCATCCATCCTTTCGTTGCCTTTCACCTCCTCCTCTGCGCCTTGATCCAGATTTATGCAAGAACGCAACAGAATACACCAATAACCATAGAAACAAATATGCAACGGAAATAACACTTCATTTCATTAATCAAAGAACTAAAACTTGTTTACATACAAAATAGAAATAAACTAGATAGAGTGTTGGTAGCTTATCTCTAAGAAGAGTTAATCCGGATTTATGTAGGAACGCAACAGAATACACCAATAACCATAGAAACAAATATGCAGCAGAAATAACACTTCATTTCATTAATCAAAGAACTAAAACTTGTTTACATACATAATGGAAATAAACTAGCTAGAGTGTT
>LPNX010505017.1:580353-603928 GCA_001517045.1 Pseudotsuga menziesii
ACTCATACATCACGTCAATCAAGGATATCGACACTTCGGACTTAGTGAAAATACTAAGCCCAAGGGGCGTCTTTATAACCAAGATCCCTAAAAATGAGGAACGAAAGTAGACAGTTAAGGGAAACTTGATTAAATCTCTTCGTATTATGTTTAATTAGAGTTTTGTACCATTACTAAGAGATTATGAGTGTCTGAGTGAAAAGCCCCAATTTACCCTAAGGTTTTGATCATGGAAATTGAATCTAGGGGTCAATCATGAAATTAAACGAAATTGGACACTCAAATTGATGGTTAGGTGTAAGATAAGGTGATTATAGGTGAAACTAGTAATACCCAGTTTGCAGAATTCAAAATAACCACTTCCCCAAGGAGGGTGACCCTCTTCTATGGGTAAGACCAGTGCTTTAGGTGGGAAAATGGAGTTTGATGATCATAAAAATTTAGATAGGAGGGTTTTAAATTATTTAAGAAGTGGGTTTTCAGTTTCAAAGCTTGCCGCAAACTAGAACCTACAAATCTAAAGGATGAGTGTTTTAATACCAGGGTTTTAATTTTATTAAGACCGGGTGGATTGAAATAATGGAGATAGAAGAATGTACCTGGAAATTATAGATTGTTGTCAAAAAGATGCGGAATACTCCTGCAAAGATCAAATGAAAGTTTTGTTGAAGATCCAGCTAAACGCTAAGTTGAGAAGTGTGCCCCTCTTCTTACCAAGCCAAGGAAAAATCAATCAAATTGGTAAGAAAACGAACTACTTCAAACGAGAGATAAAAGATAAGATAAATAATTGGTCATTGACAAAATCACTCCCTGTTCAAAATAAATCCAGAAGAGAAACTAACACTGCGTCTCTCCAAGACGATCTCTATGTCTGCAATAAAATAATAATCCACGAAAAATATGCTAGATCCTTCCCAAAGATATTTCAGTGCAAAGGAAAAGTAGTTTCAATCACAGTTGTCAACATCACATCCACAAGAACATAAGTATTTCTCACAAAAGAATTTTCTCTATTCCAATAAGCCAAGAGCCAAAATTCATGATGGGATGCAATGAGGGGGGTCTCTTATTTATATAGATTTCAAGAGACACAACCCCTAACTTAATTTTTCATCCAACGATTGAGATTAAAATTTCATAAACGATGGAGATCACTTTTACACGAATCAATACATGGATCAACATGACTAAGTCAAGAGGGGGGCGAATCACGTCATAAAGCCCATTTTTACAACATGATAAATCATTATTTTTTCAAGTTTGACACTTAGGGAACATGGGGGGGACATTAGGGGGTCCCCCCATACATATTTCTAAAGATACAACTTGATTTACACACTTTTATTTTGGCCATTTTGTCCAATTTTGCCCTATGGGGAACATCCTCCCTAAGAGAGCCAAGAAAACAATTTGGAACATGAAACTGACTAAAACTGATGCAAATATGCCCAGAGAGCCATGATAAATCATCTAGAGAAATGTCCTTGCCATTTCCTTAACCACAGAAGCCAAATCGATTTCTTCAGCGATTTCCTAGTTCATTTTTAGTGGTACATCCTCTAAAAATAATAATCATCAGCATAACTTCGTTCAGGATGAGAACTGGGGCAAACTGATTGCATAGAAGTGTTTGGAGACATAGTAAAATGGTACCAGTGACTATTCATACCCCCCTGCAGCACTGTGGTGCCCTAGGAGAACCATAATAACTGCAATCTGTAATAAAAAATATGATCTGACCAATAATGAAGTGATAATAATCATTGATCATGAAATATGGGGCCAAAGTCTAAAAACTGAAACCGTAGTATTGGTCATGGGCATGTCTGCAACAAATATAAACATTGTTAAATTTTTAGCCACTGCCTTGGGAACCTTGTTTGACTTAGCCAACTGGGTTGACCAAGTCAAAATACCCAAACTCAAAGTGAGATACTGAACTGAGTTGAACTTGCATGCATCCAAGGTAAGAACTGCTCCAAGATGTATATTAAAACCCAACTTGAAATTATGTCATTCAGAATCATGGTGACAATAATAAATAATAATAACAATCAATAAGATATATACCTGTGTCTTTGAGTAATCATTGAATCCTCTGGAAGTCTCATGTATATGTCATGCTTATAAAGTTTAAACAATTTGCTAGTGTTGGGTGAAGGTGGAAAACAAGGCTAAGGTAAAAGAGAAGTGACTTATAGTTGATTTTGACAATACGATCTCTCCGAATGATGACAAGCACACACAACCACAATGACATATGCACAACATATAAACAATAGGGGATGGTGGTGTCTCACAAGTGGATGAGTTCTGAAAAGAGTCCATTCAACTTTAACAACATGTCTATAACTCACATCCAAGCTAACAATCAAGCTCTGTGAGGATCTTTTCTAGGACCCTTGCATTGAGTACACAAGAAATTGTAGTGAAGAGATCCTAGGGGACACTTAGAATTAGTTGTCCCTTACTCCATCTCACATAAAAAACCGTAGGCTCCATGATGAATTAATCATTACATTTTAATAAGATGGCCATCAGTCTTTAGATTTTGCATTTATTTATCCACTGCTTTATTTGGGCCTTTCACAATTTCAATTTCAAAGCCCTTTTTGAGTTGTGTCTAAAGACACAGTTTACAACTTTATTTGGGGGTTTGCATTTCTCAGTATATAGCATTTTACACATAATGCATGTAATGATGGTAGATATATTGCTTCAAGTTTTAGCTGACACTCTTCGGGCAACTAGGGGGGAATATCCACAGTCAAGAGCAAACATCAGGGGCAACTGAAAAGAGAGGTCAAGGCTTCAAAACCCAACTCGCCTAAGCTTGGGAATCAACACCGACGGGTTCTCCTAGCCTAGAAGGATCAAGGCTTCGACAAGTTTTGTTGCACAACTCAGAGTCGAGACACAAAACAACATGGGATCCATCATGCATAAGGGTCAAAGTGGGGGGTATGATCTTCACTCTCATAGGTCTTAGTTAATCATAGGTCATAGAAGGAAACTCAATTACGCATGAACTGGATGGATGGGGACAAATGATACATGGAACCAACAAAGCACTAAGCTTTAAAAGTTGTGTAAAGCATGACATAAGCAATAGTCTTATGCATCAGATTCTTTAATCATTCTCAACACAAGTATAAGCATCAATATACATATAATATAGGCACATGTCACCATAATCATCATAGCACAACAAGTCTAAGGTGTTAATATACATGAGAGAGCAAAATCCTACCAAAGAGCCATATAATATCACCATATGCCTATCCATTTCTGATATGTCCATATGTAAACTGTGTACCATATATGTTGCTTTGCTCTCATGAACTAGCTCACCACTGAAGTCATCTCAAAGGACAAGGAGATCTCGGTCCTAGCAAGGAAATACTGTGTATCTGCTTCTAAAAAGAGGCTATGAATGACTCATGCTGTAATAATGATCCATGTTGTATCCCCATCAATAAGTCTAGCTCAAAGAAAAAGAGAAAATCTACATACTGCATCATGGTAGCCCAACTACAATATATCTATAATAACAATACTCACAAATATAATTCTCTAAATAAATTACAGTAATTATATACACAGTTTTACTAAAAATACAATTACAAATTAATTCTTATATACACAATTTTACTAAAAATACAATTACAAATTAACTTGCTTTAACCCACGTTTGAAAATTTTGATTCCACTCCATCAACCCAAATATAAAATTAAACTAAATTAAAATTCATCCCATCCAATGAAAAATGGTTAAATTCTTACCAAAAAAATATGAATCTTGACCTTACTTTAAACCCAAAATAGTAAGAGGGGATCTCAATCCCTATCATTTTGGAAGTCATGAATCTTAATCCCACTCTAATGAATAATGGGGTATTTCCATTCCAAAACAAGGATCGCAATCACATTCCAAAAAACAAAGGGGGGAATTCCATTCCAAAACAAGGATCTCAATCACATCCCAAAAAACAAAGGGGATTTCCATTACAAAACAAGGATCGCAATCACATTCCAAAAAAACAAAGGGTTTTTTAATAAAAAGTAAGAATCTACATTTCATTCAAATCAAAATAAAATCTTGATTCCATTTTAAGTTAGGGTTTTTTGAATGAGAAAAGAATCTTGAACCTATTAAAACAATACGATCAAATCATCATTATATTATATTCTAAATTATAAAGTTAAAATATTTATAATTAAAAAAAATAGTTTAGTGATTAAATATTTAAGTGCGCTTGTTATTTATGTATGTGAATGTTGAAGAATTTACTAAACGATATTAGCTTAGTTTATAATTTATAAAACTAAAAAATATTTATACTTTATGAATAATTTTAGTTTAGCCGATTAACTTAATGGTTGAGTGCAACTAAAAGGTCAAAGAGATATTGAATGGTGTATCCGGAGGACCATTTTTGAAACCGGGAAAAATATATATTTGTTACATTTTTTATTATAAATAATATAGTTTTATTGATTAAATTAATATAATGGTGAAAGATGAATACAAAAACATTGTCAAGTTTTAGGGTTAGTTGCCACGGTTTGAAACTTCGTGGTAGTGGGAGGAGACACCCAAAAATCTAGCCATGTTGAAGGTTGGTGTTGCTGACGTCGGATGCATTTTCTTGTGATTTTGGCACCACCTCGGATGGGTTTCCTAGATGATTTTAACGATTTAAATACCATTGAGTTATGGTTTCTTAAACCACGTGCTAATCTCGCAAGCCACAAACAACAAACAAATCAAAATACCCATCTAACTTTGGTTTTACAAAGCGTCGAGAAGGAACAAATTTGCAACCTTTCACCACTAAACTAGAGCACACATCTTTCTCAACACTATAATCATGCATTTTTTTGTTTTTGTTTTTATGGGATAGATGAACACTTCCCTCTCACCACTTTGTTAAGGCATTTTAAGTTTTTACTTTTATAAAACAAAAAGACACTTCTATCCGGCCACTATGTTACAACACACATTTTAATTTTTTATTGTTATTTTTTATTTTATTTATTTTTAAATTATATAGGACACTAACACTTTTTCTATCCAAAGTATAGTAATCTTCCCATGCAAAAGATTAATAGTGATTCAAATTATTTTTTCCTTTGCACGAAAATCTTTCAGCTCTAGAAATGGGTTCCGCGGCGCCTCTGGCTATCATAGCTCTCTGCTTCACCATATCCACTTGTTCGTTGTATCCCTGTTAGTGTTCGAATCTCCACCTTTCAAATGTTGCGGTCAACCCATTTTTCTTCCTTCGTTTGCAACTGTTATCTCAGGCATTCTGTCACCTTTGACGACGGTTTGGCTCTTTGCATGGGTGACTTAAGCACTTTATGGAGACGCGACGTTCTTTATCTTTGTCACCTTTCTGATTGATAACTGCTTTCCACTGTCGACTGACACATCATATGCAGTTTCGTGACTTTCGTTGGGCTATTTTGGTTTTCATGGACTGAAGACCATCTTGATGGACCCAGATTTTTAGGTACCTTATCTTTGATTGTTACGTGACTGTTTTTTATTTTTCCGGTTTGGGTTCTGGGGCGTTTGTTATTTTTTAAGGCCTTCCAGCTCTTGGATGGCGGTATGCCCCACATGGAGTCCACCCTCCTTTACCTGAGGGCTAGTACCAGCCATGTAAAAATAAGTGGGAATTTTTTAGGTTTTTCGTTGTTTTGTTCGAGCACTTGGGGCTTTTGTCTGGTTTTTTGGTCTCTGTCTGCCTCCTGACTGAATGTATGTCTCCCTACGGTTAAACGTATCTAGGGTATTGGGTTAAACCCTATCTGGGGTTTCTTGGCTCACGACCTTCCACTTTTTGTCTTTTCTTGCCACAGTTCGTCTTGTTTCCCCTTTCCTGGGCCCCCTTTACTGAGGTTTATCTATACAGACTTATCATGTCTGTGGCAGGTGGTATTGGTGAAGGGGTTGTTCATCCTTCCCAGAATCAATCTACCTTTCATTCTCGCCGAAAAACGAAGTCTATCAAGGCCCTCGACTTTAAGAGGTAGTATGTTTTGGGCAGGGATGTTTACCATAACAAGGTCGAGGCACTCTGCTGTCATGCTCTCATCGGTAGATTGGAATATTGCTCCCTTTCGAAGGATGAGTGGATTGACTGGGCAACCCTACACTGGAAGCCACTTATCAATGATGTCTCGACTATTAGCCTTTTAGCCAACAAGCCTATTAGAGGAAATTTGGGGTCTAAAATGGGCCTTATAAGAAAACGTGCCAAAATAAGTTTTTGTGAGTTGGAATTCAAGAACCAATAGAATTTCAATAAAATAAGTCAACCATAATGGTTGAATTGGCATATTTGTCATTAAAAAAAACTACTTTTTTTGTTCGTATTTTCGACATATCTCATTGTGTTTTTACTCAAATTTCGATTGGGAGATCTCGTTGGATGCGGAATCAAATTCCGCATCCAACGAGCTCTCCCAATGGAAATTTGAGTAAAAATACAAGGAGATATGTCGAAAATACGAACAGAAAAAGTAGTTTTTTTCTTTCTTCCTCCAAAATTAATCAATATTATTTTATTATTTTAACTATTATTTTATTATTTTAACTATTATTTTATTATTTTCCTTAGGAGGCCCATTTTAGACCCCAAAATTCCTCTAATGTGGCTTGTCTTTGTTTTCATTGAGGATAAGGACGCTAATAGCATTATGAATTCTCTCTCGACAATCTAAAAAGGCTCCTTAGTTCTGAGTTATTGGCACTCGAGTTTTGACCCACTCTGGGAAAGGGTTACCAAACATCATCTCTAGGTCCTCCTGCCATCCCTTCCCTTTCCCCTTTGGAATAAGGATTTTCTCACTGGCTTGGACAACTTTCTTGGTCGCTTTGTTGCTTTGGAACAGGATTTTCACCTCATTTTCGATAAGCGCATGGCCAAGGTACTTGTGGAACTTGATGTTTCCAAAGGTTTACTGGATGATATTCATATTATTTGTGGTGACCACGTCATCTGCTAGAGGCTCGATTACCTTAATATGCCTTTCAGGTGCAATTGTTGTCATAATATTGGACACTTCCGTAATGCTTGTACCCTTCTCCTACATGGTACTTCGATCTCTCGGGGCTTTGATCAGAGTTCCCCTTCCTCGCCTGGGCTTCCTGCTTTTCCACTTCATTCTACTAATCTTTCCTCTCCTTCCCATGAGGAACCTTATGTCTCCTCCTCCCCTACTCCCATACGATGGCATTACTGAAGGGGAATTATTATTTATTGAAGATGTGGAAACTTGTGCTCACCTCTCCCGACCTAACAGACCGGAGGTCTCCTCCAGTTCCCACACATCTTTGGAGACTTGTCTCCCTCAGGTGTCATCTCCCTTACCTCTACCCTCCCTTTCACTTCCTCCTCCCCCCTCATCCTCAGATGGACCTCCACCCTTTACCACTTAAAATTTTCCCTCCCTTCCTAGCTCTTCATCTAACACCTCTCAACCTTCTCCTTCCTCTAATCCCCCACTTTCTTCTCCCTCTCCTTCCAGTCCTAGGGATTCCCCTGCGTTCATGGACCCCTCCCTCCTAAAATCCCTCTCCATTTTCACTGATAAATCCCCTATTTCACCTTCCACCCTGCCTCTTGATTCTATTCGCTTTGAGAATGTTACCATTTGAAAATCTTGAAAGGCCAAAACCAACTCTACCCTCACGGACCCTGGAGCTTTTGGCCTCTATACCCCCCTCTCTGTTCGGCTTAAGACAACAACAATATCACCACGGAACACACTTGACTCTTCCTCACAGGTACTTAGAGCCTCAACACTTGAAGAGACCGTTTCTCCATGAAGATACTTTCCATGAACATTCAAGGTTTTGGGGGGATTTCCAAACAAAAGTCCCTCCACTCTTTATTTTCTGCTTTAAAACCTAACATTATTCTCTTACAAGAAACTATGTGTAGTTTCTCCCAAGATCTCACTCAGTTCTCCAAGCTCAGACCTGGGTAGGAATTCTGTGCTATTAATGCCACTGGTCTCTTTGGTGGTCTTCTTTCTAGTTGAAATCCTCTTCTGATACGATGCAAAGGTTTCATCTCTTTTGCTAGTATACTACTCAAAGCCAACTTCAAGGGCATAAGTTAAGCTTTCTCTATCATCAATTGTTATGGTCCCTATTCTCATAGAACTGACTTCTAGGAAAAATTCATGATTGGTGGTCTTCTTAATTTGCCTAATCTTCTCCTTACTAGAGTCTTAAATTTCACACTCTCATCTTCTCAGATTTGGGGCACCAAAGCTAGACCTGATCCTCTCTCACCTTTCTTTTCTCAACTCCTTTCACTCAACAATCTGATTAACCTGAACTTATGCTCTTTTGGTCGCACTTGGAGAAATGGTTGCTCTGGTGAGGATGGTATCAATAAAAGACTTGACCATTTTTTTTTAATCTATGAACAACTCCTCCTTATCTTGTCTTGCTATTGCTCTTGGGCTACGCCATTTAATATTTCAGATCACTTTCCTATTTGTTTAGAATGGGGACCTCAGGACACCAATTGTTGCTATCCTTTTAAGTTCAACAGGGCCTGGCTCCTGGAGGATGATTTTGCCTCACTTGTCAATTCTTCCTGGATTGCTGACACCCACCTTCAACCTTGTGATCACCTTGAGATCCTTTCACACAAACTCAAACGACTTAAATGAACTGTGAAGTCTTGGGAGAAAAATAAAAAGCGTTTGAGGAAACTTGAGATGATGGACATTGACTCTGAAATTGGATCTCTCCTTCAGAAGTCCTCTGGTATTCTCTCTGACTTTGATTGCCATAGGCTGGCTGAACTCAAAGCAAAAAAGGATTGCTACCTCTCATAGGAGATCTTGACACTGAAACTCAAAAGTAGGTCATTGTGGATTTTCGAGGGAGATGCCAATACTAAGTTTTTTCACTCTTATGCCTCGGCCAGGAGAAACTCTAAGGCTATCTGGGCTCTCAGTGATCACGAGGGACACTTGATTTCGACTAATACACCTCTTAAACATTTGGGGGGACATAATTTTTTTGCAATCTTCAAGGATGATGGGAAAACCAACATTGGGGATCAACTTAAGGTTATTAGTCTTTTCCCATCATATGTTCAGGAATCTGAGAAGGACTGCTTCCTCGCTCATATCACTCTTTATGAAGTTGAATCTGCACTAAAGGGCTTCAAGAAAGATAAAATCCCTGGACCTGATGGTTGGCCTGTTGAATTCTTGTTATCTTTTTATGACCTGGTGGCTAGGGATTTACTAAAGGTTGTTGAACAGTCTTGGTTAGAAGGGTTGGTTACTAATTCTATCAATTATACCTTCCTCACATTGATACCCAAATGCGAAAAACCCCTCACCTTTGCTGATTTTTGACCTATATCCCTTTGTAACTTAGTCTATAACGTAATCTCCAAAATTGTTGCCCTACGTCTTAAAACTTTATTAAATAAGGCCATTTATGGCCAGCAATTTGGTTTTCTTAAGGACAGACTAATAACTGATCCTGTTGGCATTACTCGGGAGATACTCCACACTATAAAAACCATATATCTTAAGGTTATGGTTCTTAAACTTGACCTTGTAAAAGCCTTTGATTGGGTCAACTAGACCTTTTTGAGACTTGTTCTGCTGTAGATTGGTGTAACCACGGATGGGTAAATTGGCTCATGGGATGTGTATGCTCTTCTAAATTTGTTGTTATGGTAAATGGGACTCCCTCCAAATTCTTTTTGGCCTCTCGGGGGATTCGACAGGGATGTTCTTTGTCACCTCTCCTTTTCATTTTGGTTATTGAAAGCCTCAGTTTGATTATAACAGATGCTTAGAAAAATGGTAAAATCAAGGGGATTCAGCTTTCTCCCAGCTTGCCTATTACACACCTCTTGTTTGTTGATGATGTTATCTTATTTGGCCGCAGTATTGTGGATGAATGGGTTGCCTATAAGGAGGCACTTGATCTTTTTTTTCTCTGCCACTGATATGAGTGTCAGTCTTGAAAAGTCCTCCTTTTTATATAACGATGTAGACGAGGAGACTAGAGAGCACATATTTGCTTTGCTTCCCTTTAAAATGGCTCCAATTTCCACTGGCTTTAAGTATCTGGGCTATCATCTCAAACCATTGGGGTATAGAGCGATTGCTTGGTATTGGTTAGTCACTAAGTTTGAAAAAAGAATTAACAATTGGACTTACAGGCTTTTGTCGCTCGGTGGCAAAGTTATTCTCATTAGATCGGCTCTCTATAGCCTGGTTGTACATTGGATGGCTCTTACTCGTATTCCCAAAGCCATTTTGAACCTTTTGAGGCGCTGTATTTATTCTTTCCTTTAGGGAAGCTCTGATGGTAACCATAAATCTCATCTTGTTGATTAGCACATCCTAGCTGCTCCCTATGCTTTTGGTGGATGGAACATTAAACATCTCGATTGGTTCGAGGCTGCTCTCAGACTAAAAATCCCGTGGTTAGTTCTTTTTGGTAAGGGTATCTGGAACCAGATTATTTCTCTCAAATACCTCAAAAAATATTCTGTTGAGGTTTGGTTACGCTCTCAGCACTTTCCTGTTGCCAGAACCTCTTATTTTTGGAATGGGTTTATCAGATACTTATCCTAGATCACCTGTCAACTTGGCTGGCGGGTTGAAAACAGATTGAGCATCAAATTGGGAAGTGATCCCATTATCGGTTTATGTGCACCATATATTCTCTCAAATGATCTAAGAGAATATCTTGAGGATCTTTCATCACTTACATAGGCTCAGAACTTGGATTATGGGAATGTTGGCCAAGATTATTGGTACTCAGAACTTGGATTATGGGACTGTTGGCCAAGATTATTGGTACTTCGTTGATGATCTGAACCTTGGAGGTATATGGAAGAAGCAATGGTTTGATTATGTTTTTGGATTGCAACACAGTGGCATTCGACTTAATACCTCAGGTGACTCTCTTCTTTGGATGCACAATTCAAAAACTGGTGTGGTTACTGCAAGCCTGGCATATGATCTCATTGTATCATCTCATTTGCCCCCTGCTCAGCACTGTTTATACTCTTAGCTCTGGTATTTCAACATACCATAGAAGATCAAATGCTTTATTTGGTTGGTCATCAAGAACAAAATCAACACCTGGGATAATCTTATCAAAAAAGGTTGGATTGGCCCCAGCAGATGTTGCCTCTGTAAGTGCCAGGAAGAATCAATCAAACACCTCTTTGTTGATTGTGTATTCACTCGGGAGACCATAATTTTCCTTCACAGGCACTATAACTACACTCTGGTATGGTCAGACATCTTTGTTTTGGAAAATCTTTAGAATTGGCTTAACAGAAAGGAGAACCTTCTATATCTTCCATTCTTCCTCATATGGAACTTGTGGAAAACACGAAATTCGTGCATCTTCGAAGACAAAAAACTGGATCTGAACAGACTTGGACATTACATAATGCTAAATGTCAATGACTACCAGGTTCAACATAGCAGAAATCCAGAGTAAGGAACATTAGCAGTGCTCTGGTCATTACATACCCTACAGGTTTTTTCGATGGTGCTGCTACTAAGCAGATTGGGGGTGCTAGTATTTATCTTCTGATCAGTCAATATCATTATTTCTATATAATGATGGGTTGTGGTAAGAGTACAAACACTAGAGCTAAGCTATTGGCCCTATGGGCTCTTCTGTACTTCTCAAATGCTATTGGGATTCCTATGCTGCATGTATATGGTGACTCTTCAGTCGTTATCAATTGGGCCAATGGCACATCTTCCCTCTCTTCTTTAGATCCGGAGGCTTGGTGTAAAAACATTATAGATATTAAAGCGCTCTTCTTATCTATCGACTTTCGACACGCCTATAGAGCATATAATGAGAGGGCATATTTCTTATCCAAGGGAGCGCTCCATAAGGCCTCTGGCCTACTATCCTTCACTGAGTTTTACGAAGGTATAGTCATTGGGGAAGCATCTATGAAATTATTTTGAAGAGCAATGCTCTAATATGCTTACTGCTCGGCCTAAGGGCTTCTTGAGTATGGTATGATTCTATCTGTTTGGTATCCTTTGAGGCCATAACACATTGTGTGTTCTTGATTTAGTCTCTTCCCGGAGCCTTCCCTGGATAAGATCTCTGGGCTCTCTTTATCTTCCCTATGGTCAGCATATGAACAATTGGGATTAGATGGCATGGGTTCTCCTTTTTGCCTCAGATGACTCTGTGAAGGTCAACTCACGATAACTCTACTTATGCAAGTCATTTTGACTATGAATGATATCTATATCATGCTGATGTAACTTGTTACCTTTGATTCACTTATAAATAACACAGAACAACTATTTTCTTTCTGAAAGAAAAGAAAATCTTTAAATCAACATATCAATACTCATGGATAAATAAAATTAAATACCAATAATAATGTCCAAGGTGTGAGCCAAATAACTTTACAAGTCCCAACAAAAAAAACTTAAAAATTGTTCGATTCCAACCAAAAGATAAACATAAAAGTTTATCCAAGCAAGTAAATGAACGATAGTTCGATTTTTTTTTTTTAAATTTCATAGTTTTTAATCAAAAATTTTATAATTTACTAGCAAAGAAGTGATTACGAAAACACAATTAATTAATAATAATAATAATGCAACAAGAATAGTTAAAAGCTTAAAATTAAAAGCCAATTCACCCAATGAAAAGATACCTGCACATGGTTAGGATTCAAACACCCATGTGTACTCGTGCTCTAATCCAAAGGCGGCCAGGTATAATTAGTTTGTCCGTTTCAATATGCACGTTGAATGTGTTAAAAACTCACGAGGCGGCTTGAAATGCTTAGCTATTTGACCACGCCATCTTTAATTTAATTATTATTATTTATAATAATACAAAGACCTCTTAAAATTACTATCACACTTATTCCAACTTCTTATAAATATGGTGATACCCCATCTTCTTATAAATATGATCGAAATAATAGAACTCTTGGTATTAAGTCTTAGGTGGTCAGTATGTATATTATTATATGATAGTGATTTTTTAAAAGAATTGTATATCAATCAAATACTTTGAAAAGTAAAGTGACAAGTAAGCTTAACCAAACATTGAAAATGTGATTAAATTTGATGGGAACATAGGTCAAATTACACATGGATAGGGATTAGATATACTTTCACATCAAAACTAAGGGCTTACAAATCTATAATGCAAGTTCACATCAAAAGTGACCTCTTGTCTTTATGCCTAAAGACATTGATTAACGGCTTACAAATCTATATGCAAGCTGGTGACCTTGGGTCTTTATGCCTAAAGACATTGCTTATTGATAAAAAAACACACAATGTGGGTTCGGTTGATTAAATCATTTTGAGTTGTGATTACACATTGAAATGATGTTATTAAATTTTGTGATATGTTATTATGTCATATAAATAGGTATATAAATTTTATGTTTTAAAAACAATTTAAAGGCATTTATTTTAAAATTTGTGATGTATTATTATGTCATATAAAAAATATAAAGAGATATCTATGTTTTAAAAACACATTTATTTGAAATGATGTTATTAAAATTTGTGATGCATGGTTATGTCATATAAGATGTTGTTACAGTTACAACATTTTTCCAAAATTCAAATTTTTTTGGGACCCTCTTTTTTTTTTCCAGCTCCTTGGTTTGGTTTGATGTTTGCGTAAGGATTACTTTTATGCCAGTAATGTTTTACGGTTTGAATTGATTTTGCCTTGCCATCGGAACTGTTTTAGACTATTGAGTCGGGAGTCTAGTTATTTGCACGCCCGCCGTTTCGGAAAAGAACATGACACCCAGACCGATTCAAAGGTTTTTGGTCTCCAATGCATTTTGTTCGTTGGCAGTTGTTTTAAGATTCCCTCGGAACGTCTGTCTCTACGTCTTCCGCCGTTGCGGAGGAGGTACTGCGAAGCTTCCCGAGGGTTGTATTATCCTCTTTCGATCCCCGCCATTTTTGATTCGCAGATCTTTAGGCTTTCAGCTTTCGCCATTGCGGTTTTGGAAAGCACTATCCTTCCGATGTAGTTTGTTTTCCGCTTGACCGATTTTCGTTTTCACCGAAGTCATGTTTATTTTTTACCTCTGATTTTTTGCTGGTCTGCGGAACTCGGTGCCTTTATGGTTCCCGCCGTTGTGGCTCTTCAACCAACGATTGGTCTGAGGCATTAGTTGGGGGAGCTCCAATGAAAGGTTTTATTTGTTTCTCCTGCCAATGCCATTGCGGGTTTCCTAGCTATTTCATCATCCGCCATTGCGAAGGCAATACTGACAGGATCGCCGATCCTGTAGCCGTTCCGTCTCCCAATTGTTTTGTTTTTCCCGCCGATTATGGTTGATCGCGACGTATATATTGGGGTCGGGGTTTGTTATTTTTTTACTGTTATTTGCCCGTGTCCTCGTTATCGCTCGAGCAGACCAACGCACTTGCTGTCGGTACCTCGCTCCTAGGTGGCTCCGCCGTCGAGGTTTACGATTTTTTTCTCGACCAGTCACGCAACACATTGCCAGGTAGGTCCTTATGCATGTTTTACCTTTCCGTTCGAATGGTCAAACTGATTATGTTGCCCTTGGTTAGCTCTTATTTCGGTGGTTAGTGATTACCTAGGTTTCCTTTTCAGCATGTATATATATCTAGGTAAATGGTCTGGCGGCTCGGTGGGGGGTGTTTGTGGTTTTGCTAGATGATTACTTTCGTGGCCGTTATGGGTTTGCAGCCCGCACTCGACTGCTGGGGAAGCCGGTGCAGACGGTCGTTGCGCTGTCCGCACCAGTATCCTCCAGTCGGTGTGTGGCCGTCCGGGGAGAGCGTTTCTTGTTTACTTCCGAATCAGGGTCGCGATGTTGAAGTTACACCCCTTAGGATGAGATTGTTAAAATTTGACCACGAACCGTGAACCAATTTAGGGTTCAGAATGCACTATCTATGTGGATTTTGATGCGAGTGTTTTTTTGCAAGAAGCAGCTTCATCTTATGATTTCTTTGTTCAACCACTTTTCTATCCATCCTTACCACCAACCTCAAGCTTACAGTGAGTTAAGTGCACTACCACAGTGCAGTATCCTTCACGTATTTCCTGTGTAACGTTTTAGTTCATAGCACCGAGAGGGAAATTGTTCTTCATTAAGAAAGGCCATGATATTCTAGGTTGATTCTGCAAATGATGGTCGTGAGCTGGTTTTAGCCTTTTGGCAGATTGATTTTTGTTTGTTTATTTTCATAGTTGCAATGATGTTTAGCCTAGACGAGGTAAAATGCTCATACATTTTTGTCTCCATTTTTTGAATGTTATCGAGGAATGGCCCAATAGAACCTAAAAGCAATTTCTGTGTACGACAGGGAAATTCTTCAGAATCCGAGATGTCTAAACGACAGAAGAAGAAGGCTCCCGTAGTAGAGGAGGAACCCAAGGTTGAAATTGTCACCAGAGTTGAGTACACTTACGAAGATACCAAATGTTTAGTTGGTATGGAACCTGGATATAAATGGGGGGAAGTCTACAGACTGATAACACACCGGGAGGTACCTGACACCGATTTTGAGGAAGAAGCCATATATGCAAATATAGAGAGATCCGTGTTGATGAGAGTTGCTACCAGACCTGAGCTTTTTCCATGCTCAAAGGTGATCAGGTGGATTCTGCCCATGGCAGATGTAATGACCATGATTTTGCCAAATGTTGATAAACAGGGTTATGCTGCTTATAGCCCTGGGTACGTATAATTGGCCTACCACTTACCAGAAGCACAAGTATACTTGACTGAAGACTGGCTAAGGACAATTAATCTGGACCTAGTCGAGACACTGAAGAGAATGTTGGTGCCTGGCAAGAACTTTAGGACTAGGCCGTCCGGGGAATATGATACTGCCACTTTAAGGACTCCTTATAGGTTCATTGCCCTGATGCTGAATAGGATTTTTGGGAGGGCCCACGGTAAAAGCTTCAAATTGGAGTGAGTGCCTATCATCTTCTATGTTGCAACACAAGGGATAGTGTTCAACTGGGGAAACATTGTGTCCAACAACCTCTCAGCCTGCATCGATTCAGCATTAGGAGGGGTGTCCCAAAAGAAATCAGAGTTCTACATGTGCTCTATACTGATTGATTGCATACAACCCTTCCCAAACCTGAGGTGTATCTGGGACCGGGAGAGAACACCAGTCTACTCAGCTTACAACCCATTGTGGGCACACAAATACCATAGTCACTATAGAGAAGTGTGTGAACACTTCATCATGCCATTATATACATTGATTTTCTTGAAAGAGTGCAACTGCATGTCGGAGGAAGCATTGCAGGTTATTAAAGAATATGCATATTATTACTTGACGGAAGATGGATTGTATTTTAGAATGTATGGATGCTCCAGAGCACCCTCACTACTGCCAAAATATGCCACTGACTATGCGGTCCACAAAGAGGCAGTTAGGCAGGTCTTTTTAGATGGCATAGGGAGCTTTTTATTTGAACATAAGAAAGCAACTTATCCTCCCTTACCATTCAGGTTGCGAAGATAAGTTCACAAGAGTGAAGAAAGCTGATGAATTTGTGGAGGAATTGGGGAAATTCCATTTTGGGGAAATCAATTTCCACAGGAACGATTCCCGGAATAAAGTGGCAGACCACTGCAAGGAGGCAAATGTACATTTTGAATACACAAGCCACTAGGATAAAGATGAATCTATTTTCCGCAGTGCAAAAAATATAACGGCCTTAAGAAGAAGATTTAAAAAGAAAATCACCACCAAAGGCGGGAAAGGACACGATGAGCAAGAAAAGGTAGAGGATGAAGAAGCTAGAAAAAGGGATGAAGATGGTAGGAGGCTAGCATAGGAAGTCGAAAGCTGGCTCAAAGGTGAGGAGGAAGAAAAGAGGAGAGCTGAACAGGAAGCAGCTAGAAAGGCAGAAGAGGCTGCCCAGAGTGAATAGGAGGAAAATAAAAGAAAGATGGATGAAGAACTGAGAAAGTAGGAAGCAGAAAGACTAAAACTGACAAGGGCAGTGACAGAGCAATCAGCTTTCGATCCTGTAGACAGTCAGGCTCAGGACTTGGGTAATCCTGATATTCAAGATCCTGAGGCAGCTGCTGGCAGTGCAACAGGATAGGCCATGGTCCCTACCCTAAGGCTAATCCCTTTCGAGCAGAAGAAAGGGGAGGAGGTACCGGATTTCAATACTATTTTTTATGATAAAGAAAGGAAAAGAATAGTGAAGAGGACCGAGAGAAAGGTCGAGACTGGGGGGCAGTCGGGTAAAATGATAAATGATACAACCGTAGTATATGGGACAGACAAGGACCCCAGATTCACCATCAGAGCTGGGGCTGCATTGATCCATGCTTCTGAGGACAATGTAGATCGGATATTGGCTGATATTGAACAGTCAAAGAAGTCTATTTCCCAGCTAAAGGACACCCTGAGAAGAGAGAGAGAGAAAAGTAGTAGATTGAAAAGAAAGTTTGAAGACATACAACATGAAATAGAGTCTTCAAAAGCTGAGCTTCAGTTCCTCTAGGTCGAGAAGAGATCTCTGGAGGCTGCCCAAGAAAGTTTAGAGAAATTGCAGCAAGAATGTCAAGGGTTAAGGATAGAAAAGGAGCAGTTACTAGGAAATATAGGGGAGTTGGAGCTACAGAAAGCTACTTTGGAGGAATCTGAGAGGCAATCCCAGGGGCAGATTGTGGAGCTTAAAGAACGGGTTACCTCATTAACAGTAGCTCTAGAAGAGGCCAGGGAACAACAAGTCAATCTTTAGCCTTTCAAAGAGCACGTTCTAGCACAAAGGAGCAAGATGCACCAACTACAAGTAGCCATAGAGGAAGAAAGGTGCAAGATTTTGCAGGTGGACAATCGGCTGGAAGAGATTTTGGAAACCTCTTCATATTTTGTAGACAGATCGCAGGATATCTTAGAAGTCATGACAGGAAGGATGGAGAGATTAGAAGCGAATGAAGAAACCCCTGTAGATCTACCATCAAAATATCAACAAGCCCTGAGGCAAGACTGTGATTTACTGGAGTTTGCCATAAACACAACCGAAGAATTCAAGAAGGCTGTCAAGAAGACAAGGGGGGCTTGTGCAGAGTTCTTCAGAAGACTTTTGATTACGTATAATCATTGCCAGGTTGAAGCTGAGCAAAGAATGGATACCTTTCCAGACCACAGCCTGTTTTTGGAGATGTTGCAAAGAAGATATCAGGAGGATGGACAAAGGATCCAGCACATCAAAGCCCTAGATGAGCAGACCCTGAGGAATGAAGTAGCCCATTCCGCGGTTAGTGTGCAGTTGCTAGAAGACCAACTTCGCCTAAGCGCAGCCATAATAGAAGTAATAAGAAATCAGGTCGCTAAATTTGAAATTAATATTCATTTCTTAGAACCTTATGAGTTCAAAAGCATTGCCTCAGAGGCTTCATCATGGAAGAAGTTTTTGAATAGTCAAGCAGGACCCTCCTCATAAGCGCTTTGTTTGTTTTATTGTAATATATTGTAAATTCTGTAAGAACTTAATGAAGGAAAAGTGTGGGAGGTGAAGAGTTGGGGAAGCCTAAGAGTCATTCATGGGCAGCCCAACAATTTGGTTCTTTTGTATAAATATAGAAGATCTAGATAAGAGAGGGACTTTTTCCCAGTGAGATTGGTGAGGACATAATGTAAGAAGAACTATTTCCTTTTGCAATAGATTTACAATTTGCCTGTTGGAGAAAGCTTGGTGGAATGTTCAAATGTTGTGCTATGGATTTGTTGAAGATGAACTATTTCTTTTTCAGCTTTGTGTCCATTAACTGTGAGATCGTTCTAACTCCGTGAACCTATGTTCTTGTATGAATGTTCTCTGGTTTATTTTATGAAAATTTCCACTATGAGTAATGAATGTTGTTCATAAACAATTGGCTATCTGGTTGTTCAAATAACTTTAAATGTTCATGTGTTTTGAAAGAAGTATCAACCATCTGTGATTTTTCATGATGCATGTACAAAATACATTACTCATTAATGAATGATAATCTTGTCCCTAGGGATAGGTTAGGTAGTTAGTTTTATTTTCTTGCAGTGTGTGATTTAGATGTGAGAGAGTTTAAGACGAGAGGTAAGAACCTGTGCATCACATTGTGACCACTCCTTGCATTCTTAATCAATCTGCATTTTAAAATAGGCACTTGCATATCATACTTAAAGTCAAAAATACAAAATATATATGGTTGACCGGGCCGCAACCGGTAAAACCCTTTGTTTTTGTTACTTGACCTACGGTAGTCGAACCGCAAACCGGACGGATTCCCTACACCAAACAGTCACAGGTTAGTTGGGAACGTTGACTGGGGAGAATCCCTTACTGTTGTTACTTGCGAATTTCCAGGCCTCAACAGATGTATAAATATTTATACCTTAAAAATAATTTAAAGATATAAAGAGTGGTCATGAACTGTTTCAGAGGAATTCTCATTACATCAAAAAAGATACAAGGGATGACACCTTTGGCCAAAACTTTTCTTACATTCCTTACATTCCAGTATCCACACTATACAACCGTCTTCCTGTTTCGACTTCATGTAACATCTTTCACAAAAAGAAATTATGAAAATTCTCTTAATCTTCTTTTATTTCCTCTGTCTCCAGATGACTTGGAGCTAAGAGCAGATCTGATTGCTCTCAATAGCTGATGAAGATGAGGAGCATTTATCTCGATCTTCTTATTGACCCAATCAACCACCATCTTCAAGTCCCCAAATACCTGTAAGTGAGAGATGTTACTGTTTATAGCCAGCTCTAAGAATATATGAAGAGCTACTAATTCTGCTTCGTTGTCGGTACAATGACCAGGAGCATACTTTGCTTGCACCTTGTGTTTATCAGAGATGTATAAAAAAATTATAATTATATATATATATATATATATATATATATATATATATAGAGAGAGAGAGAGAGAGAGAGAGAGAGAGAGAGAGAGAGAGAGAGAGAGAGAGAGAGCGCTAAGGTTGATATAGCTTTGGGAAACAATCATCCATTGACGAGGAACTTAGAGAAGTGAAAGCCCTAGTTGGGGTGTTGAAATTGAAATCCTCTCTTTCAACTGTAGGGGTTTGGCGAGCCTATCCAAAACATTGTCATTTAGGAGATTGGTCTCCACTAGTTCTCCATATATTATTTTTCTTCAAGAAAATCTGAGAGAGGGGGTTTTAATTGAAAGGGTTTTGATAGGATTATTCAAGGACTAACATTTCACAACATCAGATGTTTGGAGTCAGTCTAGTGGTCTAGCAATTGGATGGAATACAAAAAAATTAAGGTTGTTGACTTGTGGGGTTTGAGTGCAGATCTAGTTGTTGAAGTCTTTGTGGAGGAGTTGGGAATGTCGTTATTAGTTCTCAATATATATGGTCCTTATGGGGCAATGATATCCTTTTGGGATGACTTGACGGGGAAATATTTCATCATCTCCCCTTCTCTCATTCAAGGAGGTGACCTTAATTTTACTCTGGGCAGTTCAAAATTTTGGGGCCTTAAGGCTGCTCTTTATCCTCTCGTAAATTGTTTTTCTCATCACCTTGAGGGAAAAGGCCTTCTTGATATTCCACCTGTAAATCTCAAGCCAAGTTGGAGAAACAAGCGAATGGGGGAGGATAAAATCACGAAGTGGTTTCAACAAGTCTTGTGGAAATATTGTTGAATGTGAGACAATAGGTCGGTAGTGGCGACAAGTCTGATCATTTCCCTATCTCTCTGGAGGTTAAAGGTAGGGGGGGAACCACCTAGCCCCTTCAAATTTAACATTGGTTGGCTTAAGAAGGAAGATTTTGTATTGATGATGAGAGAGATATAATGTCCCCCATACCCATATTCATAAGTCTCAACCTCCATTCAACCTTTGCTTCCAATTTAAAGAATTTGAAGCAATCAACAATAACATGGGATCATTAGAAGAAACTACGAGAAAAGATGAGAAAAAACTCAAATCAATGGAAGAGTCTCTTCAGTTAATTTATGATCCTAAAAGAGGGGGGTTTTTGTCAATTGATTTGAAAAATCTTCTTTACTAGTTGGAGACCAAGCGTAAAAATATTCTAGAAGATCAGGAAGAGACATAGAGATTGAAAAGTAGGGCAATGTGGCTCAAATGTGGAGATGAAAACACACACAAAAATCAAGTTATTGCTACGGGTTGTTTCTTGAGGAACATGATCTGGAGTATGCTTGACCAAGTTGGAAGAGAGGTATCTTCATTCTAGGGACTAGCTCAAATCGACAAGAATCATTTTCAGACCCTGTTTTTTTTATTTTTAAAAAACGGTTATGTTATTAAAAGGGACCAGCAATTGGATTGCTGAATAAATTCAGTACAACTTTCAACTAATTCACCTCAAGATCTGGTCGAATTAGGGAGGTGTTTCAAAGCATAAAATTGAATTAACTACAAGCTCATTTTGTCCGATCATTATCAACTTATTAGCTACTTTGTCCGCCTGAGCATTCAGCTCCCTTAGAATGTGGTGGAAAGTGATTTTCTTGAACCATCTGGCCTTGGTTTTAATCCTATTTATCAGCCTCGTTGTGCCTTCGTTCTTGCCGCTTCCGCCTCCATTCATTGCTTGAATAACTAGTCTGGAGTCACCAAACACCATGACCTCTTCCACGCCTTTTTTCTGTAACTGTTTGACCCCTTGCCAGAGTCCATAAGCCTCGGCCATGTTATTGGTATTCTGGCCAATATTCCAGTAGTATTCCATCATGATTTTCCCGCTTGGCTCGATAATAATTCCCCCGCCTCCTGCTTTCCCCGGGTTCCCTTTGGAAGCCCCATCAAAAAAGAGCTTAAAAATCTTCCTTTCTTTAAGCCAATTCTCAAACTGGGAGTCGTCCATTCTGATTTCCCATTTTTCCAGTGATCTGGCAACTTCATCTCTGACCGGTTTGATGTTTAGTCTCTGCATCCAGCTTTCTTCTTTAGCATTCAGCTTCCCTTTGTTACTAGGAATCTTTGAATTTCTTACTATTTCCCCGAGCATGGCTTCTACTTTTGCTGCAATCTTCCAGGCTGGTTGAATTTTGTTTTGAAAGATTCGGAGATTCCTTTCATTCCATATATACCAACAGATTAACTTGGGTATTTTCATCCAGCACGCTCGTATTCCATTTTTATTTAAAGCTCTCCTTTATAGCGGGTGTCCCAATCTAAGAAACAGTCTTGTAGATTGTTTGGGAGATTGATATTCTCCCCCCAGTCTTTCAGCACCTCATTCCAAACAGCAGCAGCAAAGGAGCAATTAAAAAAAAGGTGACTGATATTTTCTGACTCCACAGCGCAGAGTGGGCACTGGAAGGGGCCAGCGAACCCCCTCTTCTCCAGATTTTCGCCAGTGAGGATTTTCTTGTGAATCAAAGTCCAAGAAAACAAGTCGATCTTTGGAATGGTGCTGTATTTCCACNTCGGAAGGGGCCAGCGAACCCCCTCTTCTCCAGATTTTCGCCAGTGAGGATTTTCTTGTGAATCAAAGTCCAAGTAAACAAATCGATCTTTGGAATGGTGCTGTATTTCCACAAATTTTCCCAGATTATTGGATTTGCAGGCACGTTATAATTGGCATTGAAGTTTTGGTACCCTTCAGCCGTTGTATAGTTGCCGAATTTCTTTCCCCAGCAGCGTTTATCTTTCCTGGCTTTGTTAACTGGGGCGATACCTGCCAGATGGTGCAGCAGCAACGTGGAATCATCATTTAAATTTGCAGGGCATTCTGGCAAAGTCCAGCGAGACCAATTGTACGGTGCTTCATCCTCCCACTCAGCAATATCCCAAATCGTGGTCACTCTGTTGGCTGTCATCCAGGCTTGCAGTCGTGGAAGATGAGGAGGGGGGCGACCCAGGATCTTATCATGCCAAATTCTGATTGACTTCCCATTGCCGGGAGTGAAGGATAGCGCTGGTCTGAAGTATGGGAGAGATTTTTTGCAAACGTTGTAGATGACAGAGCCATGTCTAACTGCGTGATCTTCATCCAGGCACCTTAGAGTTGGCCCTGGAAAGTATTTCTTCTTCAGCACCCTGCTGCTCCAGGAGGGTTTAGTCTCAAGCAATTTCCATAACAGCTTGGCTCCCATGGCCAAGTTTTGGATTTTTAAATCTCTTATTTGAAGGCCACCCTCGGACCAAGGCAGTTTTATAGATTTCCAGCTGACCAGAGCGAATTTTTTGCTTTCCCCATTGTTCCCCCCTTGCCAGAGAAAATTTCTTATCAGCCCTTCGATTTGGTTTAAGACAGCTACCGGAGCTAGGAGTAATGTGCACTGATAGAGCAGAAAGCTATTCAATATAGCCTTGATGAGCACTACCTTGCCAGCTAAATTAAGCCAGATCGTCCCCCAGTGCGTGATTTTCCTTTTGATTTTCTCCACTATAGGAGTCCAGGCTGATTTCTTAGCCTTGGATTTGAAGATAGGCACTCCCAGATAGTTGAAGGAGTCCCATATTACAGCCCCATCCATGTCAAGTATCCGGGAGATTTCAAGCATTTCCCTGGGATTTAGATTCCATCCA
>LPNX010505017.1:606048-674590 GCA_001517045.1 Pseudotsuga menziesii
TTAAAGCCTCTGGCAGTCCTGCTTCTAGGTCCACCTCGACGCATATGCGTGCACAGGCATATTGATCCTTTGGGCTCGCCATATCAATGTATTTTCCCAGGGTAGTCCCGATTGCCTGAAGAGATTTGGAGTTCCAGCAGTGCATGGGGAGATTAGGGAGCCTGACCCAAACTGGCACAGCTTTGGGGGTGTCAGCTTCTGGATCAAAATCCGGAGTCCATCCGTTGAGGTATAGTCCTTGCGGCCCCATGAAGTAGGGCCCGTTCCTGAATATTAGATCTTTATCCTCCTTGGACTCGAAGTCGAACAGAAAGTAACCCCTGCCGACGGAGTATGAAGCAACGTTTTTGGTGATTAGAGGTCTCCAGTTCCGTTGGACCCAGCTTTCGGTAGTTTTTGGGGATGGCCAAAGCCCGGTGAATTTCCCGATAAGGGCTCGTTCTGCCAAGGAGAGAGCTACTCGCATTGTTTCCTCCGGGGGGAGTGCTACCTCCGGTACATCTTCAACTCTCTTAACAAACTTCGGTGGGTCTCGTGGTCCCGATCTCCTATTCTGGGTCCCAATTAGCCTGTCAAAGGCGGCAAATTTCGGGTCAGGAGGTGGACGTTCCTCCTCAGCCATCTGGCTGCTCCAGTTGCCAGATACTCAGATCATGGGCAATCAGGCCTCTGGAGAAAGCCCAACAGCTCTTCCCAACGGTTTCAGCAAATTCAGCCTGCACTAGATCGAATCTCAGCAATCAGAGCCACGCAGAGCCACGACCTGCGTGAGGGCGATCCACAAACTCGCCGTCTTCAGGAGCTCGCCGTCTTCAGGAGCTCGTCGTCGATTCCTTTACACCTCTCAGGTAAAATTAATATTTAAACGTCAAAGAAAATCAATATGTTATATCCATTTTCAGACCCTGTTTAAGGTTCATGAAGGGTCATCAATTGCATAAATCCTTACAATAGTTCAACACTTTCTGAGATTTCTTAATGAGGAATACAATAGGAATTTAATGGTTGAAGTTATAGTTGATGAGTTATCGGAAGTACTCCACAGTTTCCAAAAGGATAAGAGCCTCAAGCCAAGTGGTTGGGCAGTTGAATTTTTTCTTGATACTTTTGACATTATGGGGGAAAATATTCTTAGGGTGGTGGAGGAATCATGAACCTCAATGAGACTTATGGAATCTTTTAATTCAACTTTTATTGCTCTTATACCCAAAGCAGATAACCCTATCTCTTTTGATGATGTCAAATCGATCTCCATTGCTAATGGTATTTACAAAGTTGTGGACAAAATCATTGCAAAACACATAAAGGTTATCTTGTCTAATCACATCTCTTGTGAATAGTTTGGATTTTCAGAAGGAAGGCATATTCATGAAGCCATAGGGGTAGCTCAAGAGGTGTTACACAACATCAAATCCAAAAATGACAAAGGAGCAATTATTAAATTTGATATTTCCAAAGCTTATGATAGAGTAAACTAGCTCTACATCAGACTCCTTACACATATTGGGTTTGATTTTCCTTTTATAAACCAGATTATTAGTTGTATTACTTTGGTTGCTTTCGTTGTTATGATCAATGGTTCAACCTCGCCTTTCTTTAGGGTGGAAAGAGGCCTCTGACAAGGTTGTCCCCTATCTCCCATTTTATTCCTCTTGGTTGCAAAAGGTCTGGGCCAACCTTTGGAAGAGGATAATCAATTGGTGACATTAATGGCATTCAAATTTCTCATGCCTTATGCATCACTCATCTCCTTTTCATCGATGGATTTCTCATATTATGTGATCGCTCTTAGTAGGATGCAAAAAATTTGGCAATTATTTTAGATCTCTTATGTTGAGCTATCAATATGCTCATCAATGAAAGGAAGTCTTCCCTCTCTTATATCAATTTGGAAGAGGTTGAAATGAGGTAATATCAAGCACTTTTATCCCTTTCAGTGACTGGGTTCGATATTGGAATAAAATACCTCAATTTTCATTTAAAACAAAATAATTATAAGAAAAAGAACTAGATGTGGTTGATCTCTAAATTAGCAAAAAGAATCCAATGTGTGGTGTCACAAATGGCTATCCAAGTCTATGAGATTAGTCTTAGTCAAATCAATTTTGGAAGCAATTCCAATCTATTAGATGTCCTTAGCTTGGATTAAAAAATGTACTGGAAAGGGCTAGACGAATGTGTTTCAGATTTTTGTGGAGGGGCTACAAGGACAAATTGGTTTTGCCTTGGGTTATATGGGAGAGGATTTGTATTCCAAAGTCCCTTGGTGGCTGGGGATTAAAAAATGTCTTCTTATTCTCTAAATCCTTGGTTGCTAAAAGTGTTTGGAGGCTTTTGTTTACCATTAATATTTGGACATGCATTGTCGAATAGAAGTATATTTCTCCAGCTTCAATTATTGATTGGGTTCGATATCGAGCTAAGCGATATGCTAATGTATCAATTATTTGTAAAGTTATGATCAGATCCTTCGATCTCATTAGTAATGGACTTTCCTAGAGAATTGGAAATGGTAGAGGTGTCAGGATTGGATTAGATCCTTGGTCTTGAAGTAGTGGTCTTTATCCCCTATCTCTAGCCTCAAATAATAATATCCAGGAGTGTTTTTTTTTCACTTTAAATTAGGTGATAGACCCAGAACCTACCTCTTCGTGGAGTTAGGGATGGTTGTATGCTTAATCGGTTGGAGTAGAAAATTAATATTGTGCCACGCGGAACTCATATACTAATGCTCTAAAAGAAGCCCACATTCACATTAGAGAGCAAGATGATGAATTAATTTGGGAGCATGCACCGTCTGGTGTGCATACTCCTAAATAAGGTTATATTCAGTTGAACATTGATAAATTCAATAGAGAGGTGTCTTAGCGGTGGAAGAGGTTGTGGAAACTAAAGTGCCCAACAAATACTCAATTATTGATGTGTTAGATACTCGAAAATAAAGTACCTACTTGAGATAACATTTGGAAGCGTAGAAAATAAGGACCTGAATGGTGCTCCTTGTGTAAAGTGGATGAGGAAACTGTGAATCATCTCTTTTTGTTATGTGCTTTCACAAAAAATGGTACGGAGGGAGGATTCAAGGGTGTTGGATAATGACTATATTTGGCTTGGAGACTCATTGGAAATAACAATTCAAGGTTGGCTATCTAACCCTTCGAATAGAGCTTATAAGGATCTTCCTCTTATACTTGGATGGGGGATTTGGATTGCTAGGTATAAATCAATCTTTCATGATAAGATCTGTTCCTTGGGTGGTAGCTTCAAATGGTATATAACCTTGTCATTTACCCCACAAGGAAAAGGGGGGAAATTATTCACAACATTTAGGAAGTGGATGTTAACAAATCAATGCCATGGACATTATTTAATGGTGCCTCGTAGAGTGAGCAAACCTTAAGTTGTGGAGGTGCAATATTATATCTCTCAGAATCACATTTTTTAAAAAAATTGGTTAGGTTTTGGGGAAGGATCAAACAATTATGTTGAGCTACTTACTCTCAAAATGTTTCTCCTATTTTCTATGTAAAAAGGATGCTAGAAACTTCAAAGTTTTGGTGATTCAATACTAGTCATAAATTGGATAAAAGGATCCCAAATATGCATTCACACACATTTGGTCCCATTATCAGAAGAAATTTTAAATATCAAATCAAATTTTGGCTTATTTTCATGTTTGCATGTCTACAGGGAATGAAACAAGGTTGAAAATTCCCTTTATAAAGAGGAACTTCAAATGGATAAAGAGTAGTTCGGGGTAGCATAATACAACAATGATCATTTTTTCTAGTACTATCATCGACCTTTCCTTAAAGACCATAGTGATTTAGATTTTGTGGCTGGATCATGATTACACTTCAGTCTTCTGAATCCATTTTTGACATCCCAGGAGACTCTTATCGACAATATATTTGCTCATAAATTTTGGCTACAAGACTTCTCATATACACAGGACAACTTTTGATGGACTGAAAACAGTATTGGAGGATATTTATCAGTGATCTTATAATGTTAAAACTAAGAGTAGATCTTTGATCTTTTTTGGAACTTTAATATTTTATGAATATATATATATATATATATTGACATATATTTGCACAATGTAATTTCATACTATGAAAAGTGATAGTAAAAGTATGATTTTTTTGTGGAAAAAACATAAATATAATACAAAAACACGCAACTGATTTTATTTATTAAACATTTTTTAGCTATTATTATCGCAGTGATATGATGTTGTGATATGTTGTCATTTCATATGGACAATTTAGACTTGAAAGTAACTGACAAAAGAATTATATTCACCCTTGAATGTTTCGTTAATGCCAAACCATGTAGATTATATGTTAATGTGAGGTACAAATCTTGTATTCTTTTCAAATTTCAAGAAACTAGTGACATTTGACACTATATTTGTTTTTTTAACTCAAACGGGTAGTTTTGTATTTTTTTATTCATGGATAAAACCTGGTATGAAATAGCAATAGCCAAATAAACCAATTACAAAGATAACATAAGGAATACTTCGAGAAGACCAAGAGTTATTACAGAGATAAAAAAAATTTGAAAATCATACACCATCAATGGCAGATCATTGATTTATGAAACTCAGTTACGAAAGCGGATGGAATATACTAGGAACTCCACTGATACTGATATTTCCTTGATGCAGAAGGCATGATTTATTTGCCAGAGAGTCCGCTTGTTTGTTTAACTGTCGCAAAATATGAAAAGAAGTAACCCTGTTGAAATCTTTCAAGATATTTTGAATTCATTGCAAGATTTTATTCAATGAAGGATGCTGAAATGATCTACAAAGTTTAACAATCTAATTAGAAGCTCTGAATCCCCCAAAAATTGAATTGACTTGTAACCGATCTATGATGCAATCTGGCATGCCTTGAGGAGGCTGTAACTTTCTGCCTGGTTATTCAAACTTGTTCCAAGATCCCAACTGAATCAGGTTTCACTCAAACAGTTAGGAGAAATAATCACCCCACTGGCACTTGTGATCCCAGGGTTCCCCTTGGACGTACCTTTAAAGAAGATAGAGGTAGTACAACTACTCTTTCACCACGATGGAAAGTTAGCACCACATATTCACACACGCTAGGTAGAAGGAGGCAACAGATTGGAGCTGACTGACTTTCTCCCATGCACAGAGCAACCCAACCGCGCAACAAACACTGGAGGCAGAGAGGAATTGGTATTTTTTTTTTATTCCAGAATGAGGGATTTCGCTTTGCTAGCCACGTCCCTGGGAGTCGATGAGATGTTATTAAATATCTAGTCATTTCTAGCCAGCCATTATTTCCACCAGATGCCCTTTGGGATTGAATGCCAGACTTTACACCAACCTGCATTTTCGCCATTTATCTTAGGGATCCGATCTTTCCAAGAAATAAACAGAGGAACTACTGCCACATGAGAAGGAGCAACGATCTTCAGATCGCGGAGAACCAACTTCCACACATTTTGAGTGAAAATGCAGTCAACAAATAAATGGTCTGATGTTTCAGGAGCTGACTTGCAAAAACAATAATAGAAAGGTCCATGAAATCCATGCTTAATCAAGTTTTCACATGTCAATATCTTTTTATGCATAAGAAGCCACGTGAATAAATTCACCTTAGGGAGGCTGAATGGCGACCAGACAGACTTCCAATGCACAGGAGATAGAAAGGAAGCTTGATAAGTTTCAAGTTCCGAAAATCCATGTGCAACTGAATAAAATCCTAACTGACCCCATCCCCATTTGTGTTTAAAAGTGCGATGGACATGAGCCATTCCTGAGAGAGCTGTAATCAACAAGTTTTGTTGAAGGATAAGAGGTTAAGGCATCTTCGGGAAAATCCAACCTACCCAATTCCCATTGTTGTCTCAAGAGCAGATGTTTGCTAGCCACAGGAGACCTTTGCTAATTAACCACAATTTGATCTCATTTAACGAATTTAAAGTGGAAAGAGGAGGGTATCCTAAGATATTATCTTCCCACAAAAAGATCCTCATCCCATTGCCAGGGATTCTATAGAGATGTTATTGAATGTGTTTAATACCTTTTCTACACAAATTCCAGATAGTTGTACCTGTAGGTGTAGTTTCTAAAATTAGATTTCTCAAAGGACCTCCCTTAAGATATTTCATCCATAAAAGCTTGTTTACCAGATGTTTTTTGTCTGCAAACAACTGCCAAATAATTTTACCACCCAAGGCCATATTTGCCAATCCAGGATCATGAATTTGCAATCCACCTTCCGAAAGAGGCCTTTTGAGAATATCCCAGCTAACAAAGTGTATCTTATTCTGATTTCCTTTGCCACCGTTCCACAGAAAGTCCCCGAGAAGCTTGAAAATCTAGGCAGTGATGGACTTGGGGGAAAGGAGCAAAGAAGATTGAAAAATGGGGAGGGACGAGAGGACCACCTTAATCAAAACTAGCTTTCTAGCCTTTGTTAACCAATGACCACCCAAGGATACAATTTTGGCTTTTAGTTTACTTAATACTTCCAGCCAAAGTGAAGGAGAGCTTAGTCCCAAGGTTAATGGGAGGCCCAAGTATTTGATCTTATCCCACTTATCAAATCTAGGAAAGCCCAAGGAACGAGAAATTTGAAGCATTTTCAGATGATCTACATTCCAACCATATACGACACTCTTTGTTTTATTGATCAAAGCTCCTAAGATTAAATTTAAATTTTGTAAAATTTCATTGAAGGCCCGAGCAATATTTAATGAAACCCCTCCCATAAGAAGAGAATCATCGGCAAAAAGAGCATGATTTATAGAATTCACACCTCTTGCTGCCTTAATTCTTGGAATAACACCTGCACCAATTTTGCCGAGAGTTTTCTCCTTAATGCTTCAACCATCAAATTATAAAGGAAAGGTGATAGAGGACACCCTTGACGAAGTCCTCTCGAGGCTTGGAAAAAATTTGAAGGTCTACCATTAACAAGGGGTGCAATCCAGGGCCTGTATGTGCAGGCTTTAATCAAACTAACAAATTCCACACTAGAACCAAAAGAATGAAGAACTTGATGGAGAAAGGAGAGCTTAACATGGTCAAATGATTTTTTCATATCGAGCTTAATGATCATACCTTTCTCATTCCTTTGGGCTGGAGTGAAGGGATTCTTGCACTTGTATCACATTGTCTACAAGATGCCTACCTTTAACAAACCCCCCTCGAAGAGGAAAGATTAAATTTCCTAGCAATGGCTTAAGTCTGTTAGCGAAGAGTTTGGCCATAATTTTATAAGAAGTGTTGCATAGTGAGATAGGCCAAAATCTATCAAAAGATGTTGGATTAACTTCCTTAGGAATTAAAGTTAGGAAACTAGAATTAGTACACCCTCCCACTTTGGATTTTTTAAGAAAGGATGAAATCATGAGAAAAATATCTGATTTAATAACATGCCAACAAAATCTATAGAAATGAATGGAGAAACCATCCAACCCAGGGGATTTATACTGATCCATAGCCCATAGAACGTTCACTATTTATTTTTTCTGAGAATGGTTTCACTAATCCCGCATTTAACTCAACAGTGACTAAGAAGGAATGTTAGATAAAAAATCAACATTCACTGCATTATCTGAGACTCCGTCCTCTGTAAGCAATTGTTGAAAATGTAAATGGGCAGCTTGCTGAATTTTCAAGTGCCCTTTAATAACTTCACCCTCATTGGAATATATTTCTGAAATGTGGTTACAAGAAAGTCTAGCTCTGCATTGTTTGTGGAAGAAGGCAAATTTTTTATCTCCGGCTTGCAACCATAGACTACGAGGCTTGAGACGGAGATGCTCTTCTTTCGGGTGAAAAGAAAGGAAAGAATTTGTTTGAGCAGACTTCTCCCTATCCAAATTAAAACATGCATAGTTTCTTGTCTACTGCTCATTGGAGTCATAAGAGGTTTTTTAACCCAACTTTTCAATGCATACCTAGTTTGCTTGAGTTTTTGTTCCCATACATAGATGGGAGATCCATCAATGAACTGAGACCAAGCTTGAGTCACTGTTTCCCAAAATCCTTCACGCTAGATCCATAGAGGACTAAATCAAAATGGAATAGGTCCTAAATATTCCTCTTTTTCAAATAACAAAGAGATGGGATGATGGTCGAAAGTTAACTTGGGCAGGATTTTGGAAGAAATTAGAAATTTCCCCTCCAACAAGGAGATTTGGACCAGAAATTGATCTAGACAAGCAAGAATGCTGGCAGCCCCAACTTTGTTATTGGACCAAGTGAAGCGACCTTTCTTGGGTTTGAAATCAAGAAGGTCCCATGAATGAATCAAGGGCTCCATAAAATCCCGAAGAGTGTCTTTGCCCCGAACACCTCCTTTTTTCTCATTAGGGGCTAAAATAATATTGGGATCCCATGCCATAATGATATTTCTGAGAGTGTGTGTTTCAATAAAATGTGACAGATAATTCCAACATTCCTTTTTCTCGAGGGACATAAAGATTAAAGAGGGCTATTAAAGTATTACTTGTTGTATATTGGAGTTCTGAATAAATCCAATGTTGAGAAATAGACGAGGCATTCAAAATAAACTTATCCTCAGACCATAATGTTTCTAGGCCCCCTGAAGTGCCCCGTGCACTGACTGCCAAGCCAACATTCTTTTTCCACTTTGATTTGCTTAAGAATAATAATGCTTCCTCTTCAATCTTTGTCTCTTGAAGCAAGAGAATGTCTGTAGGTCTTTCACTGCTTCTTATTTCTTGGGATTCCCTAGTCCCCTACAATTCCATGAGACGACCTACATTATTTACCTGTGCAAGAGGGAGTTGGACCACCCTTTGGGGGTATGTTCCGCTTGCTTATGCTAATAGACATCTCAATTGTGGCTTGACTACCCTGCATCTTAAATCACTCAACTTCTTCTTCTCTAATCTCCTTTCGAGACTTCCTACCTGCCTTTTTAGTGAATTTCTGAATAGAATCATCATCCAAGGAACCATAAGTATGAACCGACTTTTTATTAAGAATTTTTGCATAGGAAGGAGAAGATGTGGCACCTGGAGGAGAGTTGTGTATTTCCTAAAAGTTTGAATCAACACAAGGAATTTAAAAAAGAATAGGTCCAGATTGTTCTTGTGACCCGATAGTTACCTCACCTTCATCTATGTGCTCATCTGATTGCTGCACTTCACCCTCTTCGAGAACAGGATAAATCTGATCTTCATAGGGACACAAGACGACGAAAGGATTTGATGAAGCTGAAACTTTTTCCACATGTTTAGTTTTATAAATCTTCTTCTCAACACGAATGAATCCATTCCCTATATTTCGTCCTTTTTCTTTCGTTCTGGAGTCTTGTTTAGAAGTGCCTTCTTTCTGAACATGAATCCATTGATCATCCTTCTCTTTTACAGTTTCTTCTTCTAATTTTTTCTTGCCATTTTGAGCAAAGTGGCCATATCCATGGCAATGCCGACACTTGAATGGAAGATGTTCATAATCAAGCTCCTGAATTTGTGACCATTCAGCAAGAGTTAACTTGATCACCTCAGGCAGCCCAATGTCTAAATCTACTTCAACACAAATTCTTGCACATGACTATTGATCTTTCCTTTCTTCCCTGTCAATATACTTTCCAATCTTATTCCCGATAGTTTCCAAAGATTATGTATTCCAACAATGGAGAGGCAAATGGGGGAGCCTAACCCAAATAGGAACAACTGAAGGAACGTCCTGAGTAGGATCAAAATTAGGAGTCCACTTATTCAAATAGAGCCCCTGAGGACCCATAAACTAGGGGCCATTTCGAAATATGAGGTCTCTATCTTCAATTGATCCAAACACGAAGACGTAGTAACCTTTTCCAACCAAATGATTGCGGATTCCTTTGGTGACCAAAGGCCTCCAATTACATTGCACCTAGCCATTGATTGCCTTAGGATAAGGCCAATGACCAGTAAATTGTCCAATAAGACGATGTTCATATAGGTTCAGAGCAGTCTGACATGGTTGTTCGGTAGGCAATTCGACAAAAGGGATATCAACTTTCTTCACAAATTGCTACACTAAAGAGCTGGCCTTCCTCTTGCCACAAGAGGCAACCAATATTTTGAAGGCAACAATTTTAGGAGGAAGAGGAGGAGGAGGATCCCCTCTAGAGTCCATGATTTAGGACGCTCACACAGATAAAAGAAAATTGGAAAGGAACACCAGTCTTTCTTGGACGAAGCAGATAACCAATCCTGGAAAAAATTACTCCCTAATGCACACACAAAACAAGGATAGAGCCAACCAACGCAGAGGAATATTAGAGCCAAGAAAAGGCTCGATCCACATTGTCAACTTCAGCAACACAAACCTGGAAAGACAGAACCTAGAGATAAAAGGCTCTCACAGATTCAAATTCCAAGCAAAGATCCTTACACTCCAAAGGCTTGTGGTAAAAAAGAAGTCCTTAGAACTTCCTTCTAATTCGTTGAAAGGGATGCAAAGCCTAACACCCAAACAAATCACGAGTCCAGATTGACACGAAGGACTACTCAGCCTTCATAAATCAGCTTCCGAAAAAACAAAAACCAATCCACCAGAGAAAGAGCCAGAGCCGATGGCTCTGCTCACTTCCACGGGAACTAAATCTTCTTAAAGCAAGATAATCAAAAAATTCAACTACAAACCAAAAGTTGAAGATCCGACAACAACAAAGGGAACATGATCTTGCACAAACAAGACCAGTACCTCCAAGACAATGAAGCAACAAAGAAAGGTTCACGATCCTACAAATTAACAAGTCCAGCTCCAAAAGCTGATGATCCTGCAATAGCAAAGGGAACCGATCCTGCACAAACAATACCAGGTCCTTCGAGACAATGAAACACCAAAGAAAGGTAGCGATCCTGCAAATCAACAAGTCCAGGTCTGCCAAAGACGATCCAGATCCGAAGAAGTTTAAAATCTTCTTGGAGCCAAAATTTTCAGTTGATTAGCTAACACTCGTAGGAATTTATCATTTGACACCATATTTTTAACTCATCAAAGTTATTGTGATTTCATAATGTTTCACTTAAATATTTCCACACACAAACATAAAAATCTAAAGCAAACCAAGTGATTCGTTACCTTTCTTAAGGTCCAATAGATAGAAGTTATCTCAATGGATGTTAATAGCCATCATCATCATCATCATCATCATCATTAAAATAAGAAATCACCTCACGAGATCAATTTTAACATCTTGACATCATTACTAAAATAAGTATATCAATATGTGCAAATATTTAGAAATTGTGGTGAGTCGATTCATACATTCCATGCCCCAAAAGTCTAGAATTAATAAGAAATCTCCTTATGAAATCATTTTTGTGGTTTTTAATTGAAATTGTGATATATTATTGATCATTATAGAATTATTTTTTAGGGTGTATTTTACAATTTAATTTGAATAACATGTGTTACTTGTGGTGGTGGGTAGGTAGGTTGTAGGTAGCATTAATACATTGAAATAGTAATATTAAATGGTGTCCAATGTTCCATGTAATAAAATGAAAGAAAAATCATGTAGGGCAGAGGAAATCCGTAAAAATGAGGAAATAAGATTAAGACTTTTATGGATGTAATTGTTGTCTCATTTGGCCGCAACCCCCTTTTTTAAAATAAAATAAAATAAAATAGTCAATTTAAATTAAAATATATACTAGCATAGGTTTATCTTAACCTTGCTACTTAGAAGCATGAGTTCATTGTTGTATTCCCGATGATGACATTAAGGGATATTAGCTTTCTTGTAGACACTATTTAGGTTGAAACTATCTTTTGGTCCTAGATCATTGTTGGTTGTGGATCTTGATTATTATTTTAGTTGTGTTTGGATTCTCGACTGACAAACATAAGGGGGGTTTGGGGGCCTCGTCGAGGTACCTGGCCTAAGGATTTGCGGGGATCGGGGGCGGGATCTCCTAAGAAAAAAAATTGGGCCATGTTTTTGTCCATTTTTTGGCCATTGAAATGTGGTGAAAATTGCCTTGTAAAATGTTGTAATTTTGTAGTCAATCTGAGGCATTCATTAGATCTCAGATCTAATGCTGGAAATTATGTTAGAGATGTTACCCCTAGAAGGAAACCCTCTTTTGTATGAGGAAATGTAATACGGTTATGTAATGTATTATTGTATTGTAAAAGATGAGATTATGAGAGAGAGAAAAGTGGAAGTTGTAGCGGTTGTGCTGTAGGTTATATCCCTTAATTTTCATTGATGATTTAATAGAAATGACTGGCTACTTTTGTGTGGATGTATCCCATCTTGGGCTAACCATGTTATATTGGTGTGTCTTTTGTATTGTATTTATGTTTTATTTCTACATCTTGTTTTATGCCATTGTTCTACAATCTCATTTTTTCTAACAGATCATGACCTTTTGATTGGCTAAGAGCTCGTTGTCCTTGAATATAACTAGGAAACAAGTTAATGGCCCAAGATCTAGAGGCATCTGACAAGAGTAGACGTTTGCTCATTTACATGCCACCAATAGGTTATTTCAAATGGTTAGGTTTTGTTTAAACACAATGGTGTTTTTGCTTGTCAGAGTTTAGAGGCTAGGTTGGTGGTCCTAATTATTGTAGTAGGTCTTTTCCTACTTTGGAATTTTTATTATCTTAACCTTATATATTTTAAGTAATAGTAGATTTGTATTTGTGTAATTTAGTCATTTCTATGCTTAATAAATTTAGGGTTAATATGGATCTATGCTTATTTGAAACATTTACCTATATTGCTTATACGTGTTCAAAATGTTTATAACTAATAGTTTCCATGTGATATCAAATATGAAAGACAACTTTAACCAATTTCATTCTCTACATCAAATATAAGATGGGATTAATCATGCATGAGCATTCATAAGAATTCTACGTAAATAGGCAAATAATGTGCACTTAAGAGATAATGAAGTAGAGGAAGAAAAGCATAAATGGATTAGTGTGAGCACAACAAGTTGAAAATGTATGGAGACAACATGATACAACATGTAGTTTTTACACAAAGTAAGAAAGCATGTGACAATCTAGGATGTAGTGAATGAATGAGATCAACAAATAATGCAATAAAAAAGTGAGAGTGTAGAATAATGAAATGATGAGTACATAAAATATTGCAACGATGAGTATTCTAGCTTATAAAAGGGGGGGTCGAGAATGTCAATTCCCCTCCCCTCCCAAAAAATAAAAATAAAAAAATAGAGGTTTCTAAAAAAACCATGGATTTTAACCCAACTCAAATCATAAAAGGAGGGTTTTAGAATCTCCAATCCACTCTAGTGGAAAAATATGTGATTTATATTAAAATATTTTATGTAATAAAGAAAATCATGAAGACCTTTACTAAAATTTAATAATATTTATGATTATTAGCACAGCTTTTGTTTTGAATGGATTGGAAGAGGTTTAACAGATATGACCAAGAGTTAACAGATAAGGCACTAAAAAGGAGAGTAAACTTCCCATAGGACCACAGGCTGTTTTGAAAGAGAATTAAAAATGGTGGATGAGCGCCTTACAACATCTTGTAAAAGGATCACCAATTTAAATGTGAGAGAGGATGAGATCAACGACGAACAAGGAATCCGCTAAATGAAAGTGCACGATGTATAACATTGATGAACATTGGAGAAAAGACCGTTGGGAGCATGTTAAAAGCAGGAGACGATCAACGACGCATGATCGAAGGAGAAAAAATCAATTGTTGGAGTGAATTAAGTGCTCTCAACTTGCAAGGGAGATGAAAAGGGAAAGCAATAGCAGAATTTTTACCGCTTGCCACGTGGTGAGCTAAAAATCATTTTGCTGGATGAAAAGAATTAATAAAAAACTACCTCCCGCAATCCTGAAACCACCTTATGAAATATTATAAAAGGAAAAGGGGTAAATCAAATGATTAAAGTTTAAAATGGGACCTAAGGCTATGACCAAGAGCTAGTGGACAAAATTTCTATATTTAGCGCAGTAGATTAGTTAATCGGTAGAGCTTCTAAATTTGGACAAGAGACAAAATTATAGTGAGACCTCCAAAATTGCCCAAGTTTTTATTTTAAAACATAAAAAGTTTATTATTAATATAAATATTTTATATTTAAATATTTATATCCAAAGAGAAATGGTTTTGGCATGAATCTTAATGAAAAAATAATACTTGGAAAAGTCAAAAGTTTGGAACCAAGGGCACACATCTATTCCACTAAGATAAATTGTTCTAGGGTTAATATTATGAGGGTGGAGAAGAAGTTTACCATGTTTTTCACTTTTTACCACGTGTCACTCCCATGTTTATTCCATTGGGAGCTAGACCACTTTTCCAAACCACTCTTAAGCTCATCGGAATAAGATATATTTAATAAAACTCTTATGTCCGCCAAATAATATTTATTTGCCCAATGTTTAAAACCTTATGTTATAATCTTGATCCCTGCCGAACATACTTGCTCCAAATCCAAAACAAGACATGGTATTCAAATCCAGTGGGTGGTTTTCACAGAAAAATGAAAATTGTTTATGAATTCTCATTTATTTTTGTAAATTGTTTTTGAGTATTCAGAACCAGTGGTTGGTTTTCACATGATAATGAAAATTGTTTATGAATTCTCATTTATTTTGGTAAATTGTTTTTGAATTTCATTTTATGAAACCATAAACAATTAAATTAAAATACAATATCTGGGAAAAACAATATATGGTTTTCATAAACACCGAATGTTTTTGAGAAATTATTTTTGGATTTCATTTATGAAATTCATAAAAGGCCTGGATATTATCAATTCTTAAGGGACCGATTCAAATTCCATCCCTAGAAACAACGAAACCAAGCAAACGTCCAACTTCAACACAGAAAACACACTTGTGTGGAATTGAGCCGAATATGATAATGACGACATTGAAGGAAAATGTGTCTAAGATGCCCTGAATGGTCTTCCCGTTGCTATGAATGAACAAGTAGGTCATCCAGATACAGCCCCACTATGTGTTTTATATCATGAAAAGTGTACGACATAGATCGTTGGAAGGTAGCTCCAACATTCTTCAAACCGAAAGGTAGCTTTCGATAAGCAAAGGTTCCACATGGACAAATAAATGCATTTTTGTGCTGGTCGATAGGTAAGATCTTGATTTGATTATAGTTGAAAAAGCCATCCATGAAGGAAAAAATGACACTTCTAGCACAATTGTCGATGATCTTATCGATGTGAGGGGTAGGAAAGTTGTCCTTTGGACAAGCTTTGTTCAAAACCCTAAAATTGATACAAACCCTAATAGTTCCCTGCTTCTTGGCAACATGGAAAATAATAGACACCTGTTGCAGCTGCAGCTATTTCCCCCAAAATTTTAAATTTTAGAGCCCCTCTTTTTATTTGCTTTTATTTGCTCTGGCCTAGGAGTATTTGGTTTTTACTGAAGCTGCCCTGAAGTTCAGATTTTTTCCTTAAGAAAGTTGATCTTTTTCATTTTCAGTATTGGAAGACTAGTCGACTATCCTTCTGATATTGGAAGCATAGTAGACTATCTTTCCGACGTTGCGGAAGGAAAATGGTCAAGCCTGTCGGAAATACTTTCGACTTCCTCATCGATACGTCGAAACCTCGGGTTCTTCTCTCTTCGTTGTCATTTTGCTGAGCTTAACACTCAGTAGTTTTGATTTCCGATTATTTTTTTATCACTGTCGGAATGTTTTACAAGAATGAGTCGGAGTCTTAGTGCTTGTCATTTTCGATGTTGCGGGAACTTAGTGCTGAGACGTTACGCAAATAATTGTTTCCTGGCCGACTCCTTAGAACTTATAATGTCCAAGTTTCGATACCCTTTAAAAAGGTAAAGACGCGATGATACAATTTATGCTGCTGACACTGCAGAGGATGTTCAGTCTTGAGGTTCCACACTTAGTGCTTAGTGGTGTTGATGCCGATAACCTTAAAAGTATGCTGGGTCCGTAGTTGGTTTTGCGCCCGCTATTGTGGCTATCCTTCGAACTATCCTTCCGATTGTTATAGGTTTTGATGGCCGATAAGTTTTTGAATGTCGATTAGGGTTTTGACCGCCGAGTGTTATATATACAAGGGTTATATTTTTATTGTTTTATCCGTTTTAAATTGTCATTTGCACTAGTACGTGTCGACTGCACCGATTCACGCACGCCCAACTGTCTGAACTTGATTCATTTGCTTTGCCTCCATGGAATTTTTCCATCCCGTCGACTCCACTGCTATTTACGAGGTAGGTGAACCACGACTTTTCTATTTTTGGTTTTATTGGTTTATTTGGGAACCGTGAGGTTTTTTCGTCGGTTAGGTTTTTCCATCGATTAGGTTTTGGTCCGTATAAAAGGATTTTCTTCCCCTTACAGTTTTTTATGATTGATTTTACTTATGAGGGTGAAAGGTTTTAATTTGCTTACATTTTCTTTAGTGGAAACAGAGAGTCCGGGAGGTCTCTGTGATCTCTTTTGTCGTTATGGATGCACTTGCTCCAGCGCAGGGGGTTAGGGCGGGGTTGCAGATAAGCATTTCGTTGTCTGCAACACCCTTTTCTTGGTTTTTCCACGATTGGCCAGGGGTTTTAAACCATTTCTTGTGCATTTACCTTATCCCGTGGGACTGCAGGGAATTTTTTCATGGTCGGTTTAGGGTTTTTCTTGAGGACAGGCGTTGCGTAGGGTTTGGTATTTTTAAGTTTGGTGTTGAAAACGAGCGGTAGGATTAATTCGATCCATTCCTATATTTCACTGAGGATTAGTTTGATACGGCTTGAGCTAAGATAAAGGATTTTTTGATGTTGTGAAGTTTATAGATAGTGGGGCTTAGGCAGTTTTAGGAAGGAACCCGCAGGACTTTTCCTTTGCCTTGTTAATTCTTTCATGCATTGAATACTGTGTGTAGCTTATTTTTCAGCATGCATATTGAGGAGGTAAACAAATTGATATAGTTTCTTGTTTATTTTTTAAAACACTTGATAATAGCTCAGTGGGTCTAAGAACATGTTTTGACTGTGACAGGGTGATTGTTATAACGAAAACATGTCAAAGAGACAAAAGAAGAAGGCTCCTATGGTTGAAGGAGAACCTGAAGTAGAGATCATCACCAAGGTAGAGTATATTTACGAAGATACCAAAGCCTCCACTAAGGTCAAACCAGACTACAAGTGGGGAGAGATCTATAGAATGATTTCCAACCAGAATGTACCTAATGTTGGTTTGGAGGAGCTGACAATATAGGCCAACATTGAGAAAACAACTCTAATGAAAGTAGCCACGAGACCTAAGTTATTTCCTTGTTCAGAAGTGATAGGGTGGATTCTGCCTAGGGTAGATGTAACAACAATGATTATGGAGAACACTGCCAAGCAAGGCTACACTGCTTATAGCCCTGCATATGTCTCTATGGCTTATCATCTACCCTCACCCCAGGTTTATTTGACAAAAAGTTGGTTGAAGGAAACAACTATGGACCTGGTGGAGACAGTGAAAAGAATGATGATACCCAGTAAAAATTTCCGAACTAGACCTTTCAGAGAGTATGAAACCTCCACTCTCCGAGCTCCCTACAGGTTCGTTGCATTAATGCTCAATAGGATCTTCGACAGAGCCCATGGGAAGAGATTTGAGATAGGATGGATACCAGTTATTTACTTTGTAGCCACCAAGGGAACCATCTTTAACTGGGCAAATATTGTGTCAAACAACCTCTCTGCATGTATATCAGTAGCCTTAGGAAAGGTATCACAAAAGAGATCAGAGTTTTATATGAGCTCTATCCTGATTGACTGCATACTGCGCACTCAGTCTTTTCCAACGTTGAGATGTAACTGGGAGAGGGACAAAACCCCAATGTACACAACATATAAATTGTTATGGGCCCATAAGTATCATAGCTATTACAGGGAAATATGCGAGCACTTCATCATGCCCTTATATGCCCTCAGTTTCTTGATTGAATGCAATTGCATGTCTTAAGAGGCATTCAAAGTCATTGAGGAGTTTGGAGATTACTATTTGACCGACGATGGGTTGTATGTAAGAATGTACGGTGGTTCCAGAGCTCCTTCCCTACTACCGAAGTGTTGCAGCCGCAACCTTTCTCCCCAAATTTCTTAAAATTTTGGGCCCCTCCTCATGATTTAGCGTTGTTCTTAAATCGTAGGATCCTAGAACTCATTGGTCGGGTTTTAATTCTGAATGATTGTGCAGACTGATTTTCAGCCGGTTTCAAGGGTTGCCTGTGTTTGAATTTTGTGATTGATCGCAGATGTGAGTTTGGTTTACTAGCTAGTGATAAATCAGATCTTTTGTTCTTTGAGTCCGCGGTTTGGGAAGTAAAATTGGTTTTAAACCTTTGCTAATTTTCTGTTTTAAAAAAGCTTCCAAACACTTAATTTCTCTGTTGAATCGGGCATCACACTATGTTAAATCAGTTGCTTTTGTCCTTTTCCCTTTCGCCGTTGCGGCTCCCAAAGTGGCTTAGCGTCCAAAGCATAAAGAGCTCCGACTGCCGATGCGTGTTGACCCTTTTTGTCGCGGGCCCGTAGTTTTTCTCTTCCGCCATTGCGGCTGGGAAAGTCATTTGGCTTCCGATGTGGTTACCCTTTCGATTTCCAATTGGGAATTTTCCCGCCTTTCGGTCACTTGTCCGTAACCTATGTCTCTTCCGCTGTTGCGGCTGGGAAAGCCATTTAGCCTCCGATGTTAATTTCCTCCGATTGCCGATTTAAAGTCTTCCCTCCCGCGGATTGGTCTACCCTTCCGATGATTGGTATTTTGAGCCGCCGATGAGTTTCCCATTTGCCGTCGTTGGTGATGCTTGTCGAGCCTGGAGGTGGTCGAGGTAGTGGTGTCGGCGTTGAACAAGTGGTGCACCTGGCCATGTCTTTTGGGTTGGCCGTTTTAGTTGGTATAATGTGCTGCTTTGTTTTATAACGCGGTCCTGATGAATGATACACTCTATTGAATCGCAAGTGGACTCAAAGGACGTCTTTAGACTACCACGACGTGAAGGCATAGCAAGGCAGTTTTAGGAAAGGTTGAACTGTAGCCATCAAGATCGCTAGAAAGACAAGCTAAGGAAAAGACAAAATGGATGGTGACAAAGGCATAGACCCAAAATATCTATCCGTTACTAATCAGATCATGAACGCATACAGAAAATAAGATGAGAAGATGAAACGTTTTGAAGGAAGGGAAAAGTCACACGTTTGGGGGAAACCGAAACGATCTACTGTTTTGTTTAAATGCTTGAAAGTTAGAAGTTATAGGGGCTTTTCCCCTGGAAAACTTGTAAACCTTTTTCTTGTAAGAGGAACTATTTCGTTTTACAAATCAGAAAGTGAAAATTTTACCTGTTGGAGAAAGTGCTATGTGGAATGGATCAATGCGTTTAAATGAGCAATGTTGAATGTGAACTATTTCATTTTCAGCTGTGTCTCATTAGCTGTAAGAGTGTTCTAATTTCTTGAACCTATGTTCTTGTCTGAAGATTCTTCAGTATTTTTATGGTGTTCTTCCACTATGAGTAATGGAATGTTTTAATTGTTGATGAGCTATCTTATCATGTATACTTTTACTTCTGTTTATATGTTTGGTTATAAGAACAACTATCTGTGATTTGCCATAACACCTGAACAGTATTGCATTACTCATGAATTAATCCAGCTCTCTAGAGATAGTTTAGTTAGTTTTATTTTGTTACTGTTTGTATGATTTAGATGCTTGTGAGTTCTAAGATGAGAGGTAAGAACCTGCGCATCACATTGTGAATGCTCTTTGCATCTTTATCACTCTGCATTGTTAATTAGGCACGTGCATTTCATAATTTAAGTCAAAATTCAAAAACTCGGTGGACCGGACCGTAACCGGTAAAGCCCTTTGTTTTGTACTTGACCTACGGTAGCTGGATCGCAAACCGGACGGATTCCCTACACCAAACAGTCACGGGCTAGTTGGGAACGTTGACTGGGGAGAATCCCTTACTGTTGTTGCCTGCGAATTTCCGAGCCTTAACAGTTTTGGCGCTAGAAGGAGGGCCGCCAGTGTATGGCTGGCCGAGGAAACCCGTTTTCCCGAGATTATTCCACTGGTAACAGTTCTGAAAGCAGTGGGCTACATAATCCAATTCCAGAAGAAAGAAATAGAGAACATCTATATGCTGTTGGAAACGAAGTTGTTAATGATCTGAGAAGACACACCAGGGCATATGTAAAGAAGATTGGAGGATTTCCAATCATCCCTGAATTGCCTAGAAGAGAGTATAAAAAGAAAGATCGTCCTATAGCGAAAGACTCAGTGCTGGTTGGGGATTGGGAAGAACTTGTAGAAACAACCTTACAGGAAGTTGTGCTACCTTTGAATCAAGAAGGCCCAGATACCCCTCACATTTCTCCTGCTCATACTCCAGTTGGCTCACCTCCTCACTCTCCACCCAGACTCATGGCAGGCGTAAACGCAAATCAACCACCTAACCCACCTAATCCACCACCTGCATGGAGAGCCAGATCACCATTAAATCTAACACCTCCACTACATGATTTACCTCAATCCTTTGAAAAGATGCTGCCCAAATTCGACCCAAATGAGAAGATACTAGTAGATGATCACCTGCAAAGTTTTTACTTAGCGATATAAGGGTTGAGGGATGGAGAGTATGAGGATGTAGTTTGCAGACTGTTTCCGCATACCCTTAAAGGAGCTGTAGCATCATGGTATTTTGGGTTGCCTGCTAACTCTATCCCTAATTGGGATACTTTTGAAAGAATTTTCAGAAGTAAGTATGCAATTCAAAAGACTCATTCAGCCCTCATGAAAGGACTATGCACCTTAAAGAAAGAGAGAAAGGAGAAGGTGCATAGCTTTACTCAAAGATTTGCAGCATACCTCAAGATTTTTTCTGACGCGGACAAGCCTTCGGACAAGGTCCTGATTGAGTATTATACATCAACTTTAGGCCCTTATTTGGCCATGTTTGCCAAAGGAAGGGCCAAGCCTACTTTGGCGGAAACCTATGAAGAGGCAGAAGTAGTGGAGGCTGAAAGAGAAAGTATTGAAGATTATCCCGAACAGTCAGGAGAGAAAGGTGCGGGAAGGAAAGCCTTATTGTTTACCAAGCCTAAGGAGGAGAAATCACCAGATTTTGAAAATATGGCAAAAATGATGTAGAAGATTTCCAACAAAATCATAGACTTGGAAAAGGAAAAGGAAGCACAAAAGTTCTATAAGCCTTATTATAAGAAAAGGGGGGATAACAATCAGTCCCAACCTCCTCCTCACAATACTGCATCCATGAATTTAACAGAGGTAGGCATGGACAATTTTTGCACTTTCCACCAACAGCCACATTCTGAAAAGAATTGTCCTCAATGGATAAACTCGATGACATTGGTCATGAATCAGCTGTTGGATTCTAGATTAACAGAAGATGGAGAGGAAGAGAGAAAAGAGAATACTACTTCAACCAAGGAACCAGAAGAGGAAACCATGTTTCTGTGGAATTCTGTTTCGTTATTTGATGCTGAAGAGGAAAAGGATTATAGAAAGGACATCATGGAAACCAACGTTGCAACAAGGAGCCAAGGGGAAGTTAAAGAAGACAGTCTCATACTCCCAAAAATAAAAAGGCTATAGAAAAATGTTAAGAAGAAATTTCAAATTAAGTCCTCAGCCGATAAGATTCCAGAATTCACTATTACCAGCCAAGATCCTAGGCAAAAAGATACGCTGGCCAGGCCCAATGAAGAAAAGGTGACTGTTGATAAACCGCACCTCATTGAGCCACAGATGGATTATGATATCGTGGAGGACATAAAGAAAATAAAGGCAAATGTTTCACTGTTTGAAATGTGTAAAGTACCACAACAAAAGGAAAGATTATTGAAAGCACTTGAAACTTCGGATGAGGGGCTGCCCACTGACAATCATCCTGAAGAGGAAGAAGAAATTGAAGAAACCAGCATTGGAGGTAAGTCTAAGAGCAAACATCCACCCTTCCTCCTCACGTTTGAAATTTTTAATCACAACGTACATAATTTCCTGGTAGACTCAGGGGCGTCGGTCAATGTCATGCCAATATCAGTCTGTAAAAGGATAAATGGGCAGCCCAAGCCATCTACTTGGGGAGTTGTTCAGTTGGATAGGACAGATGTAAAGGTAATGGGAGAGATGGAAGATGTCCTAGTCCGTCTGGCATCAAATGATAAAGTATGCCAGGCCATTAATATCGTGGTGGCTGATATACCAGACGCGTACGGTATTGTCCTGAGCAGAGATTGGTCGGCCAAACTAAATGGATATTTTGCCTCGGATTGGTCGCATATGTGGCTGCCGTACAAAGGAAGTCCAAACCAGATCAATATCTTAAGAGAGCCTCACATGAAATACAATGTCACTCGACTGGAGGAGAAGAATGAACCAGTGGATTCTGTATTGGGAAATTATTTTATCGAATTGGAACTAGGAAATTACCAAGTAGAAGAAGCCAGTAGCATATTTGACACTCAGCCTGATCTCCTTCAATTTTCACAGGCTGATGAGATTGACTGTAACATAGTAGACTTAGTAGTAGGAACAGATTCGCATTCAGTAGTTAGTGATTTTTGGACTTCGTTTTTTGATGGCTCTAAGACGCTAGAAGGGTTAGGGGCCGGCTATGTCCTAATCGACCCCCAAAAGAATAAACATTTTCTTTCATGTAGATTAGAGTTTGAATGTACGAATAATACAGCTGAGTATGAAGCGCTGGTGTAGGGCTTAAGGAAGGCAATCGAATTAAAGGTAAGTAATCTAAAAGTTTTTGGGGATTCTGAAATTATTGTGAAACAAATCCGGAATCAAATACATTGTGTTTCCCCTCACTTGAGAGCTTACCAAAATTAGGTATGGGACCTGCTTAAATGTTTTAATGCATTCAATATTATTTCAATTCCAAGACTTAAAAATGCAGCAGTTGACTTGTTGGCCACATCAGCCGCTAGGCTCTTACCCACTAATAATCGATGCTCTGTCGAATTGCTTTTCAGGCCCTCAGTACCGGATATGATCACCAACCTGCGAGTGCTCGACGATGATCAGCAGATATTAGAATGCTTAACAAATGATGAGGTGTTCAAAGGGGCAATTATAGATGATGAAGAACATCAGGCTGAGATGAAATATGACAATTTCATCCCTAAAGGAGTCAGAACGTTGGAAAGAATGTTTGATTTAAATGAAAAGTTCAGAAGACTAGCCAACGTGAAGACTCACAGCTCATCTCTACAGTTCGAGCTGATAAATTTTGGGACTGAGGCGAGTCCTAAATTTGTGAACCTTGGCAAATGTTGTTCACCAGTGGAAAGAGATAAGTTCGTCACTCTATTTAGACAATATAAAGATGTTTTTGCCTGGACATACGAAGATCTGAAAACATACGACACCAGCATCATTAAGCATGTTGTCCCCATCAAAGCCGACATCAAGCCTTATCAGCAACCTTTAAGGAAAATGCATCCAAAATTGGAACCGCTGATTCAGAGTGAAGTGAAGAAATTATTGGATGCTAGAATCATTTTTAAGGTCAGACACTCTGAGTGGGTATCAAATCTAGTACCAGTGAGAATAAAGTCCAGAGAAATCAGACTCTGTGTGGATTTCAGGAATTTAAACCGTGCTTTAGATAAAGATAACTATCCTGTGCCACCCATGGAGCAATTGCTACAAATGGTCTCAAGTTCTGAACTGTTTTCATTATTAGACGGTTTCTCTGGCTACAATCAAGTATTAGTAGCCGAAGAAGACAGATTGAAGACCACGTTCAGGACCAAATGGGGAACCTTTGCCTACAGGAGAATGCCCTTTGGGCTTATAAATGCTGGAGCAACGTTTCAGAGGGTTATGGACATAGCTTTCCATGGATTGATTTGCCAAAGTGCTGTAGTATACCTTGACGATATTACAATATTCTTGAAGAGAAGAGAAGAGCACGCGTTTCACTTAAGGCTAATTTTTGAACCCTGTCAGAAATATGGCATCTCACTCAATCCTAAGAAGTGTGTGTTCGCTGTCACGGATGGCAAGTTGCTGGGTCACATAGTTTCGAAGAAAGGAATCTCTATAGATCCAGAAATAATTAAGGCTATTGAACAAATCCCCTTGCCCCATAATAAAAAGGGGATGCAATCATTTATGGGAACGATAAACTTCGTGCGAAGATTTGTGCCTGATTTTGCTCAGATTGTCAAGCCGTTGTAGCAGATGGTAAAGCAAAATGCACTATTCAAGTGGACTAAAATTGAGAAGAGCGCATTCAACAAAATCAAAACTGTTGTTGCACACATACCCTCCCTGAAAAGCCCAGATTTCGACAAAGATTTTATCTTGTATACCTTTGCATCCGATGATTCACTAGCAGCTGTGCTCACCCAAAAGGAAGATGGGGGGGATGAATTCCCAATATCCTTTATGAGTATTGGTCTACAGGGGGTCGAATTGAATTACCCAGCTGTTGATAAACAAGCTTACGCTGTATTCAAAGCAGTAAAGCAATTCAGGCCTTATATTTTAAAAAATAGAACCAAGGTGATCGTCCCCTACCCAGCTGTAAGGTCTCTTCTTGTACAGAAGGAGTTAGGAGAAAGAAGAGGCAACTAGGTAACAACTCTTCAAGAGTATGACCTTGAATTCAAGCCAGCGTCTATAGTTAAAGGACAAGGGTTGTGCAAATAGATGAATGAAAATGAAAAAAATGAAGAACACGCCTGGGAAGATGAAGCCGAATTACATGTAATGGAGGTATGTCCTTTGTTTACAGCTCCCGAGTCTTGGTATAGAGATCTTGTGCATTACCTGCAGGCAGGGCTGTTGCCAGAACATTGGAGTTCCAAGCAAAGAAGAGCGGTGCGTCTTAAATCAGCCTCCTATCAACTTGTTGAAGGAGTATTATTCAGAAAGAATTATGACGGGGTTCTTCTCAGATGCTTAGAAAAGGAAGATGCAAAGAAAGTAATGTCAGAATTGCATGACGGTTCTACAGGGGGACATTATTCAGGAGATACTACAACCAACAAAATCATCAGGGCAGGTTACTATTGGCCTACGCTCTTCAAAGATGCACACGCACATGTAAGGAAATGTGATATTTGCCAAATGTGTAGTGGGAGACAACCTAAAGCAGCAACACCCCTAAAGCCTGTGATGATCACGGAACCATTCGAGCAATGGGGGTTGGATATCATTGGAGAAATAAAACCAAATTCCTCCCTACAACACAAATACATTCTGACCGCGACCGATTATTTCACTCGTTGGGTCGAAGCAATTCCGCTGCGCAAGATAAATCAAGATGAGGTCATCAATTTCCTGCAGGACCACATCATGACCAGGTTTGGAGTTCTAGTTTCGTTAGTTTTTGATAATGCTACGTACTTTTAATCAATTAAATTAACTGCTTTTGCTCATGATAAAGGGATAAACTTGCATTATTCTGCTAATTACTATCCACAAGGAAATGGCCTCGCTGAATCCACTAACAAAAATCTGATTAGGATTTTAAAGAAGACTGTGATAGAAAACCAGAGGAGCTGGCACTCAGCGCTACCAAACGCCCTTTGGGCCGATAGAGTCACCCCCAAGTCTGCGATAGGAGTGTCACCGTATACCCTTGTATATGGTAAAGAAGCCATTCTTCCCCCCAACATCATGCTACCCTCTTCCATAATAGCTCAAGAGTCTAGAGGGTCGGAGAATGAAGTTTTGCAGATGAGGATATGCAATCTTCTGAAAGCAGAAGAGGCTAGATCTAAAGCCAAGGAACGCTTTAAGCAACAGCAAGAGTTAGTAAAGAGATGGTTCGACAAACATAAAGCTGGAACAAAAGACTTTGAAGTAGGAGACTTAGTCCTCAAATGGGATCAACCCCATGATGAGAAAGGAAAGCACACTAAATTCCAGCAGTTGTGGGTAGGCCCTTTTCAAATTGCAGCAAAGCTTGGCCCTTCTACTTATAAGTTGCAAGATCTACAGGGGTGGGAAGAGAACTTACTAGTGAATGGTTTGGTTCTCAAGCCTTATTTTTCCTGAGTTTCTTTGAGTTCTTCTGTCTTGTATATAATTAATCTGTTTGGCTGTCTTTTGAGTCATGTTTTTCAGTTTGTTTTAGTTTGTTTTTCTTGATTCCAATAAAGGGAATGAACCCGTGGTTGCATGGAGAACATCAAAATGTTTGGGAATGATAAACATTTTTGGGTCTCAAACTGTGTGTTGCTAAAAGAACTTCTTCCAGTTTAGCAGTTTTCTCGAATAAGCTCTATGTGCATTAAAGTCCTGCTTAACACCTGTGAAATAAACCAGATTCGAAGAGTCTGGAATACTATGTTGAGGTTCCATCCATGTCACACTTAACATGTTCTAAGGAGCGACAACAGAAGATCCCTGGAAAGGAACAAGGTGAACAGTATATTAAATATAAATGATCCCATGCCAGGAAACGAATGCCAAAAGGAAAATAAGAGTAAAAAAACTCCTATGAAAGCATCATACATCAAAGCAGATACTGAATCATAAGTACTAAATTTCTGGAAGATCCTCTCCGTCCGTGAGCCGAAACATGAAGTACACCGCTCACACAAAAGGACACTATGGGATAGAGGATCCTGAATTAAAATTCAGTAAGAAAGGCATGCAAGAGGACCCATATAAAAAGGGACAAAAGTCCAGAAGCACAAAAAGTGCTAAAGTGGCATGGGAATGAGGAACAAATGAATATTTCTGTTTACCATATGCTACAACCCTGTGGTGTCCAAGATATCTGCTACCTGAAGATAAAAGTAATAATGAAACTCATCCTCTGGCCTCAACAGAGTTATCTGGACTTGAAAATCTTGGTTTCCACTCTCCCAAATTGGACTATCATCAATGATCAAAGGTACAGACTTCTGTCATTTGAGAAATCCAGATAGCTGGAAGAATTCAATAGATGCATTTATTGTTAAACAATATGTCACTCAAATAACAATCACCCAGAGATATAGGTTCACCAAGTGATCGCCAGTTGTTGCAGCCGCAATCGTTCTCCCCAAATTTCTTAAAATTTTGGGCCCCTCCTCATGATTTAGCGTTGTTCTTAAATCGTAGGATCCTGGAAGTCATTGGTTGGGTTTTAATTCCGAATGATTGTGCATACTGATTTTCAGCCGGTTTCAAGGGTTGCCTGTGTTTGAATTTTGTGATTGATCGCAGATGTGAGTTTGGTTTACTAGCCAGTGATAAATCAGATCTTTTGTTCTTTGAGTTCGCGATTTCGGAAGTAAAATTGGTTTTAAACCTTTACTGATTTTCTGTTTTAAAAAAGCTTCCAAACACTTAATTTCTCTGTTAAATCGGGCGTCACACTATGTTAAATCGACTGCTTTTGTCCTTTTCCCTTCCGCTGTTGCGGCTCCCAAAGCGGCTTAGCGTCTGAAGCATAAAAAGCTCCGACTGCCGATGCGTGTAGACCCTTTTTGTCGCGGACCCGTAGTTTTTCTCTTCCGCCATTGTGGCTGGGAAATTCATTTGGCTTCCGATGTGGTTACCCTTCCGATTTCCGATTGGGAATTTTCCCGCCTTTCGATCACTTGTCCGTAACCTATGTCTCTTCCGTCGTTGCGGCTGGGAAATCCGTTTAGCCTCCGATGTTAATTTCCTCCGATTGCCGAGTTAAAGTCTTCCCTCCTGCGGATTGGTCTACCCTTCCGATGATCAGTATTTTGAGCCGTCGATGAGTTTCCCATTTGCCGCCGTTGATGATGTTTGTCGAGCCTGGAGGTGGTCGAGGTAGTGGTGTCGGCGTTGAACAAGTGGTGCACCTGGCCATGTATTTTGGGTTGGCCGTTTCAGTTGGTATAATGTGCTACTTTGTTTTATAATGCGGTCCCGATGAATGATACACTCTATTGAATCGTAGGTGGACTCAAAGGATGTCTTCAGACTACCGTGGCGCGAAGGCATAGTGAGGCAGTTTTAGGAAAGGTTGAATTGTAGCCATCAGGATCGCGAGAAAGACAAGCTAAGGAAAAGAAAAAATGGATGGCGACAAAGGCATAGACCCAAAAGATCTATCTATTACTAATCAGATCATGAACGCATATAGAAAATAAGATGAGAAGATGAAGCGTTTTGAAGGAAGGGAAAAGTCACACATTTGGGGGAAACCGAAACGATCTACTGTTTTGTTTAAATACTTGAATGCTAGAAGTTATAGGGGCTTTTTCCCTGGAAAACTTGTAAACCTTTTGCTTGTAAGAGGAACTATTTCGTTTTACAAATCAGAAAGTGAAAATTTTACCTATTGGAGAAAGTGCTATGTGGAATGGATCAATGCGTTTAAATGAGCAATGTTGAATGTGAACTATTTCATTTTCAGCTGTGTCTCATTAGCTGTAAGAGTGTTCTAATTTCTTGAACCTATGTTCTTGTCTGAAGATTCTTCAGTATTTTTATGGTGTTCTTCCACTATGAGTAATGGGATGTTTTAATTGTTGATGAGCTATCTTATCATGTATACTTTTACTTCTGTTTATATGTTTGGTTATAAGAACAACTATCTGTGATTTGCCATAACACCTGAACAGTATTGCATTACTCATGAATTTATCCAGCTCTCTAGAGATAGTTTAGTTAGTTTTATTTTGTTACTGTTTGTATGATTTAGATGCTTGTGAGTTCTAAGATGAGAGGTAAGAACCTGCGCATCACATTGTGAATGCTCTTTGCATCTTTATCACTCTGCATTGTTAATTAGGCACGTGCATTTCATAATTTAAGTCAAAATACAAAAACTCGGTGGACCAGGCCGTAACTGGTAAAGCCCTTTATTTTGTACTTGACCTATGGTAGCCGGACCGTAAACCGAACGGATACCCTACACCAAACAATCACGGGCTAGTTGGGAACGTTGACTGGGGAGAATCCCTTACTGTTGTTGCCTGCGAATTTTTGGGCCTCAACACGAAGTATGCCACAGATTATGTACTCCATAAGGAGGCAATTAGGCAGGTGTATATTGATGGTGTAGGCAACTTTCTGTTTGAGCATAAAAAGGCAACATACCCTATAGTACCTTTCCTGCTTGGCAGCTACAAGTTTTCAAGAGTAAAGTAGGCGGCAGAATTTGTTAAGGAGCTGGAGCATTTTCATTTTGGCGAAATGAATTTTCACAGGAATGATTCCCACAATAAAGCAACGGACTACTGCAAGGAAGCAGGAATTAATTTTGAATACAGTGATTTTTGGGACAAGGACGAAGCAACACTCATAAGTGCGAAGAACATAACCACCCTTAAGAATAGGTTCAAACAAAAAAACTACTATGGGTGGAAGGGAAAAACTTCGGAAAAGGCTAAGACATTGGAAGAGGAAGAGGCGAAAAAGAGAGAAGAAGATGCTAGAAGGCTAGCACAGGAAGCAGAAATCTGGTTGAAGAATGACGAAGAAGAAAAGAAGCGAGCTGTAGAGGAAGCAATAAGGAACGAAGAGGAAGAAAGAAAGAAAAAAGAAGAAGCTGAAATCAAGAAAAAGCAAGAAGAAAGTGAAGGTTTGAGACTAATAGGATCTCAAAAGGATCAGCAGACTATAGAGCAAGTAGATACACAAGGAGTGCAAGATCAAATAGATCAAGAACAAGGACAATCTGATCCCAATCCCCTGGAACATGCTGCATCTTCTGGCAGCATACTAAGACAAACTTCATTTTCTGAGATAAATTTGATCCCTTTCATGCCTACTGAGGGGGAAGGGGTTCTCGATTTTAGTACCATTTTTTACGATAAGTAAAAGAAAAGAATTGTAAAAAGAACTGAGAAGAAAGTTGAGACTGGAGAACAATCAGGAAAAATGGTAATAGATAAAACATTGGTGTATGGAATAAATCAAGATCCACGATTGATAGAAAGAGTTGGGGTAGCATTAACCCAAGCAACTAAAGACAACGTGGACAGGCTTATGACTGACCTAGAGCAGTCACGAAAGAATGCAGCTCAATTGAAAGAAACTTTAAAGAAAGAAAGATATGAGGGTCAAAAGCTGAAAAGGAAGTATGAAGACATGATGAATGAAGTCAAGACTTCATGAACGGAATTCCAGACTCTGCAAGTGGATAAGAATGCTTTAGAAATATCCACAGAGAAAACGGAAAAGAATGCTAATGATAACTTAGCTGAATTACAAAAGCTACAACTAGAACATCAAATGTTGAAAACTGAGAGGGATGATATTCAAGTATCATATGAGAATATAAGTGCAGAGAAGAACAGGTTGCAAAGCAAGGTCACTGAGTTAGAAATGGAGAAGGATACCACAGAAGACAAAGAGAAGCAGTATCAAATGTAGGTGCTAGCCTTAGAATAGCAAAACACTTCATTGACCGCATCACTGAAAGATGCTATGGAATAGAAAACATACATTCAACCTTTGAAAGAACACATTATAACTCAAGGAAAGAAGATTCACCAATTACAGATATGCATAGAGGACAAAAGGTGTAAAATTTTACAGATAGACACCAGACTAGAGGAAATTTTAAACACTACTTCATATTTTTTGGACAGATCTTAGGATATTTTGGAGATCCTAATAGGAAGAATGGTCTGGGAAGAAGCAAATAGGGAATCTCCTGCAGAGTTAGCGGTTAAGGATCAACAGAGTTTAAAATAGGAGTATGATTTATTGGAATTTGCGATTAATGTAGCAGAAGAGTTCAAGAAAACCATGAAGAAGACAAAGGGAGCATGTGCTGAATATTGTAGGAGAGTGCTTGCTACATACAATAGATGCCAGACTTCTGGGAAGAAAAGATTGGATGTGATACCAGAACATGAATTGTTTCTAGAACATTTATAGAACAGGTATCAGGAAGATGAGCAAGAAATCCAGCAGGTCAAGGACCTAGATGAATGGATCTTGAAGAATGCAGTGGCACATGCAGCAGTAAGCATACATCTACTAGAAGATCAGCTGCGCCTGAGTCCTGCTAGGATAGAGGGGGTAAGAAACGAGGTTTCTAAATATGAGATTAATATTTGATTTCTTGAGCCTTCCGGATTTGAAGGTATAGCAGCAGAGGCCCATGCGTGGAAGAAGTTCATCAACAACCAATCTGGCCCTTCTTCATAAAGTGTTTTGAAAATTTTGATTTAAAATGTAATATATTGTATTAATTATGTGCACATGCCACGAGACAAAATTTTGGAAAATGAAAGGTTGGGGAAGCTCAAAAGACATTGAGGGGCAGCCAAAGAGTTAGATTTGTTGTATAAATATAGGAGAGTTTTAGATGATTGAGGAACTTTTTTCCAGATTATCAGGAGAGAGTATTGTAAGAAGAACTATTTCCTTTTACAATAAAGATTCACATGTTTTTGCTGGAGAAAGTTTTGTGGAATGTTTCAAATGTTTGCTATGGACAAGTTGAATATGAACTATTTCGTTTTTAGCTTATTTCTATTAACTATGAGATCGTTCTAACTCATTGAATTTCTTTTCATGTTATGAATGTACTCTGGTTTATTTCTGTGAAATTTCCACATTGATTATCGGAAGGTTTTAATTGACAATAAGCTATCTTGTTGTTTATATTTCTATTGATGTTCATGTGTTCTTAAACATTAACAACTATCTGTAAATTTTTTTATGCATGCACTACAGTACATTACTCACCATTAAATGATAGTTTTGCTCCCTAGGGATAGGTTAATAAGTCTTAGTTAGTTTCTTGCTGTTTGTGATTTAGATGTGAAAGAGGTAAGACGAGAGGTAAGAACCTGCGCATCACATTGTGACCCTCCTCGTTATCTCTATCGTCTGCATTTTAGTTAGGCACTTGCACATCATACCTTAAACATAAAAAAACTAAAAAATATACACGGTGGGCCGGGCCGTAACCGGTAAAACATTTTAATTGTTACTTGACCTATGGTAGCCGGACCGAAAACTGGACGGATTCCCCATACCAAACAGTAACGGGCTAGTTGGGAACATTTATTGGGGACAATCCCTAACTGTTTTTACTTGCAATTTTCCAGTCATCAACAATTTTTTTGTGCTAGAAGGAGGGCCACCAGTGCATGGCTGGACGAGGAAGCCCGCTTCCTCGAAATCACTCCACCGGTTACAGTTCTGAAAGTAGTTTGCTTCACAAACCTACTCTTGAAGATAAAGAGAAAGGGTATCTGTATCCTGTCGATAATGAAGTGGTTGATGATTTAAGAAGAATTACCAGGGCATATGCGAAAAATATTGGAGGATTACCGATTATTTCTGTCCTACCTAGAAGAGAGTATCAGAAGAAAGATCGCCCTCAATTAGAAGACTCAGTGTTGGTAGAAGATCTTGAAGAACTGGTAGAAGCAGCCTTACAAGTAGTTGACCAACCTTTAAATCAATTGGATATGGATTGACCTTACTGTTCACCTTTCCAGACACCAGTTCAATCAAAGCCTCATACTCCACTCAGAATAATGGCTAATGTAAATGGAAGCCAACCACCTCCGCAACCTGCATGGAGGGCTAGGTCACCTTTAAATTTGACACCTCCCTTACATGATTTGCTTTAGGCTTTTGACAAGATCTTGCCTAAGTTTGAACCAAGTGAAGGAGTTCTCGTAGATGATAATTTGCAGATTTTTCACTTAGCTGTAGAAGGACTACGAGCTGGAGAGCATGAAGATGTGGTCTGTAGATTGTTTCCTCACACCCTGAAAGGAAAAGTTGCCTCATGGTATTTTTCCCTTCCTACAAATTCAATCACGGATTGGAACACCTTTGAGAGAATGTTTAGAAGTAAATATGCAGTTCAGAAAACTCATGCAACTTTAATGAAAGGGTCATGTGCTCTAAATAAAGAAAGGAAAGAAAGAGTGCATAATTTCACTCAAAGATTTGCTGCTTACCTAAACAATTTCACTGCAGCTGATAAGCCATCTGAAAATGCTCTAATTGAATACTATACCTCAACTCTTGGGCCTGATCTAGCCATGTTTGCCAAGAGATCAATAAGACCTACATTAGCAGAAACCTATGAAGAAGCTGAGAAAGTAGAGGCTGAGATGGAAAGTATAGAAAATTACCCGGTACAGTCAGAAGAAAAGACTTTTGGAAACAAGAAACCTTTATTGCTGACTAAACCTAAGGATGAGCGATCACAGGATTTCGAAGGGATGGTGAAAATGATGCAGAAGTTATCCAACAGAGTGATAGATTTAGAAAAGGAAAAGGAGGCTCATAAACCATACAAGCCTTATTATAAAAAAGGGAGGACAATAGTCAACCTAAACCTCCTCCACACAGTCCTGCAACAATGAATTTAACTGATGTAGGCATGGATAATTTTTGTACCTTTCATCAACAGCCTCATTCTAAGAAGAATTTCCCACAATGGATTAATTCTAAGATGTTGGTAATGAATCAATTATTGGACTCCAAACTGACAGAAACTGGTAAGGAAGAAGAAAAGGATAATGAACCTATGGAAAAACTAGAGGAAGATACTTTAGTTTTATGGGACCATGTCTCTATGTTTGATACAAAAGAAGAATATTTTTCGATACAAGGGGAAACACCAGAAACCAATGTAACAACAAGAAGTCAGAGTTTGCTAAAATAAGATAAGTCAATACTTCCTAAGATTAAGAAACTTCAAGAAAATATGAAGAAGATACAGAAAAAACTGCAACTGTTAAAATACCTGAATTTACCATTACAAGCCAAGATCCAAAGAAAATCAACACACCTCTTAAGCATGTTGAAGTTAAGATTGATAATGTCAAGAAGAATCTCAAAGAACCTGAGATGGGATATGATATTGTGGAAGACATTAAAAAAGCTAAAGCGAATATCTCATTGTTTGAAATGTGTAATTTACCTTAGCAAAAAGAGAAGCTTTTAAAAGCACTTGAGATACCAGAAGAGGAGCCTCCCAGTGACAACCAACCTGAGGAAGAAATTGGCGAGGCAAGTTTAGGAGGGAAGTCTAAGTATAAAACTTCAGCATTTCTCCTAACTTTTGAAATTTTCAACTATAATGTGCACAACTGTTTAGTAGACTCAGGAGCATCAGTCAACGTTATGCCACTTTCAGTCTGCAAGAAAATCAATGGTCAACCTAAACCATCTACTTGGCAAGTTCTTCAATTAGACAGGACAGTGGTAAAAGTAATAGGAGAAATGGAGGATGTTCTGATTCGCTTATCCGCAGATGAGAGGGTATGTCAGTACATCGACATCGTAGTAGCAGACATACCATATTCTTATGGACTGGTTTTGAGTTGAGACTGGTCGACAAGGTTAGAAGGATATTTTGCATCAGATTGGTCACATTTATGGTTACCTCGTAAGGGAAGTCCAAATCAGATAAAAGTATTAAGAGAGCCTCAAATGAATTACAATGTCACTCAGTTAGAGGGAAACAATGAACCAGTAAACTCTGTATTGGGAAATTATTTCATTGAATTGAAACTGGGAAATTACCAAGCTGAAGAAGCTAGCAATATGCCTGATACCCATCCCGATCTCCTTCGATTTTCCCGGGCTGATGAGATTGACTGTAATATAGTAGATCTAGTTTAAGATGTAGTTTGTAATTCAAATTCAATAGAGGTAGATAGTTTTTGGACTATTTAATTTGATGGTTCTAAAACATTGGAAGGATAAGGGGCTGGCTTTGTCCTGATTGCTCCAAGAAAAAATAAACATTTTCTTTCTTGTAGGTTAGAATTCGAATGCACGAATAACACAACCGAATATGAAGCACTAGTTTAGGGACTTAAAAAAGCAATAGAACTGAAAGTAAAAAATATGAAAGTATATGGATATTTTGAGATTGTTGTTAAGCGAATTTGGAACAAGATACATTGTATTTCACCACATTTGAAAGCTTACCAAAATGAAGTTTGGGATTTGCTTATAAATTTTCATACGTTCAATATTGTGTCCATTCCCAGATTAAAGGATGCAGCAGCTGATTTACTCGCTACCTCAGCTGCAAGGCTAGTACCTTCAAATAATAGATGCTCTATTGAATTACTTTTCAGGCCTTCTGTTCCAAATATGATCACAAATCTACGGGTTTTTGACAATGATCAGCAAATTTTGGGGTGTTTGATGAATGATGATACTTTCAAAGGATCAATAATAGATGATGAAGAACAGAAGATAATTTTTTTGAATATGAGGAAAGATAATTATGTACTTCTTGGAGCGATTTAACGTACTTTTAATGGTGGCAATCTTGCTTAGTAGGTGTATAGGAAAGATGCCATGGGTTTCTGCTGTGCACGCGTGAGTTTCAGATACCCTCGCACGAAACCATTTACACAGACTTAAGAGCATAGATTTGTTCAGGGTGTAATTTGGTTGACAGACGGTAAAGAGGTTTATGGTGAAGACGGCTACGGTGTATAGATGACCATGCTTTTCCAGGAGATGGACATCGAAGGGAGCCTGATATTGGGGTTTTGTCTTGGAGCTGGAGTTTGTGGAGGCATAGTTTAGGTGAGGCGACTGTGGACCTTTTTCTTTGGCAGTTAGGAGGTGGTATTTTGAGTTTTGGGTTCATGGTTTGAAAGGGTTTTGGGTGGCTCGGTGGGGAGGTATGGAGGAGGAGGTGGATAACACATCGGATGGGGTCAATGAAAAAGGTATTTTCGTTGTAGGAGGTTTTTTTGGTGCTTTGGATCGCTAAGGGAAATCTGGACCTCTGCTGTCAGGGAGGGGGCCAGGGGTTTTCTCTGGGCTCATGGATGAAGTGGGGCTGGCAGGGGATGATAATGCCAGGCTTTCATTCCCCAGGTTTTCATCGCCCAATTCGGTGGGTTTGGAAGCGGATTTAGATCTGTTCAAGACCTCTGAGGGTTTGGGTGTCTGGCCCGACCTCGCTGGACTTCTTGGTCATCCTCTATCCCCTCAGACTGGATTCTTTACAAACTTCTCTGCAAATTCATCGGAGCTCCCAGTAGAGGGTCTTTCCCCTTTTCTTGGTGGTGGTATTCAACATCAGAGTTTGGAGGGAGATTTTGGTTCTTTCTCTGTGGGGGCTTTGGTTGTGTCAGAAGCTGGTAGGGGGCTTGAGTCCGTTCTGGGTACTGGTGGTAGAGAGACTCGGGTGGCCATATCTTCCAGTAGTCAGGCGGCGGCTGCTCTGGGCAGCCCTGAACTGTTACCTGTGGCTGAATTTTTTTTAGACCCTAAGCAAGGGGGGTCAGCAAAGGAGGGATCTCAAAAAGGTCCAAAGGCGGTTAAAGATAGGAAGGCTGTTAAATATAGGAAGCGTAGCGACAAGCTGGTGCTAGGGGTTGATGTTTCGATGGAAGAGGCAGAGGATATGTCCATGACAGCAGTGGTTGGGCATGTCTGTGGCAAAAGTCTTGGCCGTGGTTTTCTCCGGAGATGGGCGGCTGAGTAGTGGACACTTTTGCTGGATCCAGCTCCTGAAATATGGGTTTTGACTAAAGGATGGTTTTCTTTCATACTGCACAGCAAAAGGGAGGTTGATGCTGTCCTGGGGAGGCAGTGGTCTATGCAGGGGGTTCCTATTGTATTGCAACGATGGACACCTTTTTTTGATTCACAAAAGGAGAAGATTTACAAGGAGCCTCTATGGGTAAAGCTTCCAAGTTTTCCTATGCACTTATGGAATGAGATTCGCTTTGCTAAAATTGGGAATTTTTTGGGTGAATATGTATGTGCAAATTTATCCTTTCTGGAGATTGGTAAGTATTCGGTGGCCAAAATCTTGGTAAAGATTGATCCGCGTCTGGGACTCTCCTCTGCGATAAATGTACAGATGAAGTTTGGGGACTTTGTGCAAATTCTCGACTATGTGGGTGTGCCGTTTAGGTGTCACCGCTGTCATACATATGGGCATTTGGTGGCCAGTTGTCCGTTTCCCTTTAGGGCCAACAAACCGATGATTGATGATGATCTAGATGGGATTGATGCTCTTAAGGAGGTGGGGGTTTCTGCTGATGTCGGGGCAATGAAAATTGGGCCATTGGATGGGAGGGCGGTGGACACAGTGCCAGAGGTTCAGGTTGCTTCCAGAAAATTCCCTACTACATCAGACATGTCTTTGCACAAAGTGGACAATGGCTTGAAGATCCCTGGGGGATTGCTCGCTGACAGTCTGGGGGCAGGGGTTAATGCTTTGGTTTCTTCACCTCTGGATGGCTCCAGGAAGACTCCAGTGTAGTCAAATTTTCGAGGGTGTTCATCTTCGAATCCCTTGGGTATGTCTTTTATCCCTTCTCCTGATGTTTCTCTTTTTGCTGTCTCTGATGATATGGGGGGGGTTTTGTCTCTTGGTTCTTCTTTAGCCAGCCCGACTTTCCACTGTACGGTTGCTCCTTGTCCATTGCCGTCGTCTGATTGTGTGTTCTCCCCTTCCATTGTTTCTATTAATATCTCTACCAGATCTGAGGGAAGAAGTATAAGATATGCCCTTAGAAGTAGGGAGATATCCTTTGAGGGGTCGGGGGGGGAAAGGTCTTCCTGATTTGTCCTTGCGGGTGGTGGGGAAAGGTCGTGGTAGAAAATCTCTTTTGTCCAAAGCACAAGAAAGGGAAAAGGTGGATTTAGGGATGGGGACACAATCTTCAATTGAATGGGCACTTAGAGCATTGAAAGCCCAGGCGGGGTCTCCCAAATGAAAGTTATGTCCTTTAATTGTCGGGGGTTGGCGAGTCCCTACAAAAAATCGTCTCTTCAAAGGCTGGTGGATTTAAATCAGCCGGATGTTATTCTATTACAGGAAACTTTGGGGTGCAGTGAGGAGGTTGTAAGGGTTTTAGAAACTTTGCTTTCTGGTTGGAAGTTTGTGGCTGTGGATGCAAGGGGCCGCTCTGGAGGTCTGGTCTCGGGGTGGAAGGTCTAAAGCTGTAGGTGTGATTGTTCTTGGGGAATTTAGTCTGGTGTGGGTTTGGCAGTGTGGGACTCTGAGCTTGGGAAGAATCTCACGATTCTTAACATCTATGGGCCATATTTGAATAAAGTTAGCTTTTGGGATTCCTTGTTCAATTTGGACCTTTTTGAAGGCACTGATGTAATTTTGGGGGGAGATTTTAATCTTTCACTAGGTGCCTCTGAGGTCTGGGGGCCTAGAGCTATTCCGGATGTTTTGGCCAACTTTTTCATTCAAGCTTTTGCGAAGAAGGATCTTTTGGACTTTCTCCCGGCCAAGATTGTCCCTACCTGGAGAAATAAGAGAGCAGGGGATCAAAGGGTAGCCAAGAGATTGGATAGGTTCTTGGTGGCTGAATCATTGGCTCTTGGGGTGGATCTTGTTCAGCAGTGGGTGGGGTTAGGTGGGATTTCTGATCATTGCCCCATTTTTCTGGAATTTTGGGGTCGTCGGAGGAAGCCCCCTAGTCCATTCAAATTTAATTCCAGCTGGTTGAAGGATGAGGGTTTTCAATCTTTGGTTAAGGAGATGTGGAATCCTCGTCCACATAACTCTCTGGAGAATGCGGGGGTACATTTTTACCAAAATATGAAACGCTTAAAGGAGGCTACTATCTCTTGGGCTCATGTTAAAAGGGTGAATGATGATACGAACTTGAGGGATTGTGAGTTGGCTATTGACATGTTGCTTCATAGTCCGGGGATGGGGTTCTTAAATGATCAGACTAAGGATGAACTTCTTACTTTGGAAAAGAAGCAGAATGTGATTCTCTGTGAGCGAGAAGAAATGTGGTGGTTGAAGAGTAGAGCAATCTGGCTATAGTGTGGAGATGAGAATACAAAATTTTTTCAAGCATTTGCTAAGGGGAGAAAATTTTCCAATTCCATTTGGGAGTTGTCTTCGGCTGAAGGGGAACCGGTGTCCAGTTTCGATGGGCTGGCTGATTTGGGTGTGAGATATTTTGGGGATTTATTCTCTGCACAACCTGGAGCTACTATTGCTAAGGTCATTCGGGTGGCACAACTTTTTCCCCGATTTGTGGATGAGGAGGAAAACAAGATGTTGATGGGGGAAGTTTCGATGGAGGAGCTGTCTCGGGTGCTTCACTCGTTTCAAAGAGATAAAATCCCGGGGCCTGATGGTTGGCCTGTTGAATTCTTCTTGGGTTTCTTTGATTTCTTCGATGAGGAGCTCTTGTCAGTTGTTGAGGAATCTTGTAAGGCTGGGTTTATACATGGCCCGCTCAATACTACTTTTATTGCTCTTATCCCAAAAGTGGATAAACCTGCAAGTTTTGAGGATTACAGGCCCATCTCACTTTGCAATTGTATATATAAGATCATCTCTAAGGTTATTGCAAAGAGACTCAAATCTGTATTGTCCCAACATATTTCTAGTGAGCAATTTGGGTTCCTGGAGGGCCGTCAAATTCATGAGGCCATTGGAGTTGCTCAGGAAGGCCTACATACTTTGAAAGTTCAGAAACAGAAAGGGGCAGTGATCAATATTGATCTCTCAAAGGCTTACGATCGGGTCAGTTGGCTTTACCTTAGGATGCTGCTTACACATCTGGGATTCTGTTATGAATTTGTAAGATGGATTATGGCTTGTATCAGTACGGTGAGTTTTGCAGTACTAATTAATGGAGCTGCTAGCTCTTTCTTCCATGCGGGAAGGGGTCTTCGACAAGGGTGTCCTCTTTCTCCCCTTTTGTTTCTTCTTGTTGCTGAAGGTCTCAGCCGCTTTATTTTGGCTTCAAAAGTGGAAGGGACTTTTCGTGGCATTGCCATCTCCCAGGTATTGTATATTACACACCTACTTTTTGTTGACGATATTATGATTTTCACTAATGGATCGACATAGGATATTGATAAGGTGTCTGAAGGTCTAACTCTTGTTCAAGCTACTGCGGGTATGGTGGTAAATATTGAAAAATCCACTATATCATGCTCGAACTTATCTGAACAGGAGACACACAGAATTGCTCTTCGTTTTCCTTTTAGAATTTTGGATTTGGATGCTGGGATAAAGTATCTGGGGTTTTTTTAAAAACCGAACTCTTATATGAAGGCAGATTGGCATCGGTTATTGAAAAAATTGGAAAAAAAGACTTCAAAGTTGGAGTAAAAAATGGCTCTCTCGGGCTGGGAGACTGGTTCTGGTAAAATCTGTTTTGGAAGCGATACCCGTCAACTGGATGTCTCTTGCATGGCTGCCTAAGGGGATTCTTGAACAGATTCGCAGGTTGTGTTTTTCTTTTCTGTGGAGAGGTAAGAATGATCATAGGGTAATGGTGTGGGTGAGGTGGGAGAAAATTGCTGTTCCAAAAGCTTTGGGAGGGTGGGGGTTAAAAAATATTTTCCTTTTTGCAAAGGCATTAGGAGAAAAAGTCTCATGGATACTTATTCATACACAGAGTCTCTGGACTCGCGTGGTGTATCATAAATATATTGCTCCTTTGACTCTCATTGAGTGGATTCGGTTGGCGGACAAATCTCAGACAAATTGCTCAGTGGTCTGGAAAGCAGTGGTAAAGAATTTTGATTTGGTCGGCTCTGGTTTGGTGTGGAGAATAGGTAATGGGAGAATGGTTCGTATTGGGATTGATCCTTGGGTAGGATGTGGAAGGGATCATGTACTTCCTGAGGAGCTGAGATTACATTTGGAAGCAAGAGGGTGTCTTTATATTGCTGATATCGCGGATCAGGAAAATTCTTCATTATGGCATCAAGGCTGGATCAGTGCTCAGAGTCTTGATATTCATGAGGATCTGCAGGTGGTTTGGGAGGGATATATAAGGTAGTTAAGGGTTTCAAATGTTAGATTGACTAACCAGGATGATAAATTGGTTTGGGAATATCATACTTCAGGGTGTTATACTCCTAAACATGGTTATATTTAGCTCAATGTGTTGGTTCATAATCGAGACTTGGTTTGGTGGTGGAAACAGCTGTGGAAGCTAAAATGTCCAGGTAAGGCCAAGTTACTCTTCTCGGATATATTGGAAAATAAAGCTCCAACTTGGGACATTTTGCAAAAGAGATTTCTTGAAGGTCCAGGCTTTTGTGCGATGTGTCGGAAGGCTGAGGAAACTATTCATCATCTTTTTGTTCAGTGTAGTTATTCTCAATCTATATGGACTGAAGTGGGTAAACAGATGGATTTCATCGGGGGGTGGCAGGGCGATTCTGCTCTCCAAGCTTTTCAAAGATGGTGGTCGGGCCAAAACTCGCTATGAGCGGTTCCTTGTATCTTCGCTTGGGGGATTTGGATAACACGCAACATGATTATTTTTCAGGACTGTCGAATACCGATGGAGTCTGTTGTGGTACAAATTGTTGCAATTATTCAACATTTCAGGGAACCTGTGAAGCCTCTCAAGCATAGGACTGTGCGGGAGGAACTGATTGACAAAGCTCTCCCTTGGGGATACTTTGATGGAGCTTCTCAAGATCAGCAATTGAGATGTGGTGGGGGTGGTGTTCTTTACAAATCTGAGACACATTTTTTCCATTTCTCGGCTGGTTTAGGGAGGGGAACAAACAACTATGCTGAATTAATGACACTCAGGCTTCTGCTTTTATTTGCTTTGGAACAGGGTTGTTTGTCTTTACAGGTTTTTGGTGACTCTATGCTAGTTATTGAATGGGAAAAAGAGACTGTACAGTGCCATGTGATGATACTTTTACCTATTCTGGAGGAGGTGCTCCGAATTAAACAACAGTTTAATCATATTTATTTTACTCATATCAATCGGGAACGGAATGGGGTGGCTGATCAGTTATCCAAGGAGGCGACGCAGTTAGAATTTGGCATTTGGAGGATAACTGTTCACTCTAGCGAGGGTTCATACAGCTATTATCATCGGTCGTTTCATGAAACTGTTATGGAACAGCATTGAGCTTTGGCTTAGATTTTGTGGCCTGTCATCTACTCTATTTTGGGCTTGATTTCTATGTATCGAGCTGATTTGTATATATATATTATAGTCTGGTGATAATCCATGATAGCAAATAATTTTGTGACCTGTCATTTTGGTATCGAGATGATATGCTTATATATATGACAGGATGGGACAGTTTTTATATGTTTTTGTTAATCTGAGACAACAAAATTATGAATTGATATTCATTTTTGCTGGTTGAATCTAGCGGATAGTTTACTGGATGGGACAGTTTCATCTGCTGTTTTTAGTTTTGGAACAGCATTGAGCTTTGGTACAATTCTGATTAGGGATTGATAGTATCGATGTTAATCTATGACAGCTAATGGATACTTTCCAGATTTTGTGACCTGTCATTTTGGGTTTGATATTCATATGTATCGAGCTTATATATATGACAGACTGATTTTTGATTATGTTAATCTGAGACAACAAATTTATGAATGATATTCATATTTGCTGTGTTGTTTCTAGCTGATATCTTACAGGCTGGGATAGTTATAATTTTTTTATATGATAATATGAGACAGATCATATATGACAATGTAGGGATCCTAGTGATCCTATTACATGTACAGATGTAATTTTGTTCTACTTTGAAATAAAATTACGAATTTTTTCCGAGGAAGAAAAAAAAAAGATGATGAAGAACATCAAGTAGAATTAAAATTCAGAAACTCTATTCCTAAAGGAGTCAGGACCTTGGAACGAATGTTTGATTTAGATAACAAATTCAGAAAGCCAACAAATGTCAAGACCCATAGCTCGTCCTTACAATTCGAACTGATAAATTTGGGGACTGAAGCTGAACCTAAATATGTAAATTTGGGAAGTGTTGTTCTCCAGGTGAAAGAAGTAAGTTCATCAGTCTTTTCAAGCAGTACAAAGAAGTGTTTGCTTGGACCTATGAAGAGCTTAAAACTTATGACATGAAGATCATACAACATGTTATCCCAATTAAAGGTGGAATCAAGCCTTACCAACAACCTTTGAGGAAGATGCATCCTAAGCTGGAACCTTTAATGCAAAGTAAAGTAAAAAGATTGTTGGATGCCAAAATCATATTTAAATTCAGACATTCGGAATGGGCTTCTAATTTGGTGCTGGTACATAAAAAAGTCAGGAGAAATCAGGCTCTGTGTAGATTTCAGAAATCTTAATCATGCGTTCGATAAAGATAATTATCCGGTCCCACCCATGGAACAAATATTATAGATGGTTTCAGGTTTTGAATTGTTTTCATTATTAAATGGATTCTCTGGTTATAATCAAGTATTAGTAGCTGAAGAAGACAGACTTAAAACCACATTCATAACCAAGTGGGGAACTTTTGCGTATAGGAGAATGCCCTTTGGACTTATTAATGCTGGAGCTACTTTTCAAAGGGCCACGAATATAGCTTTCCGGGGTCTGATTGGGCATAGTGTTGTGGTTTATCTAGATGATGTCACAATATTTTTGAAAAAGAGAGAGAAACATGCATTTCATTTGAAACAAATTTTCGAGCGTTGTCGGAAATATGGTATTTCACTAAATCCTAAGAAATGAGTGTTTGCAGTCACAGAAGGAAAGCTACTGGGTAATTTTATTTCTAATAAAGGGATCTCCATAGACCCAGAGAGGATTAAAGCCATAGAACAGATCCCTTTACCCCATAATAAAAAGGGTATGCAATCATTTATGGGGACAATCAATTTTGTACGAAGGTTTGTACTAGAATTTGTTCAAATCGTCAAACCTTTGCAACAAATGGTTAAACAGAGTGTACAATTCAAATGGACTGATTTGGAGAAGAACACATTCAGTAAGATAAAAACATATGTTGCTCATGCACCATCACTCAAAAGTCCTGATTTTGAAAAGGATTTTATTCTGTACACTTTTGCATCCAATGATTCATTAGCAACTGTGCTTACACAGAAGGAAGATGGGGGAGATGAGTACCCCATATCATTTATGAGCACTGGTCTGCAAGGAGCTGAATTGAATTATCCAGCAGTTGAAAAACAAGATTATACAGTTTTTAAAGTGGTAAAACAATTCAGGCCATATATACTTAAGAATCGCACCAAAGTAATAGTTCCCCACCCAGCTGTATGATCTCTTTTTGTACAAAAGGAATTAGGATAAAGAAGAGGCAACTGGGTGACGACTTTACAAGAATATGATCTTGAGTTCAAACCAGCATCCATAGTAAAAAGACAAGGACTGTGTAAACAAATGATTGAAGGTCAAAATAATGAAGAAAACAACTAGGATAATGAAGCTGAGCTACATATGGTGGATGTATGTCCTTTGTTCACACTCCATATTCCTGGTATCGGGACCTAGTCCATTACCTCCAAGAAGGATATTTGCCAGAGCATTGGAGTCCTAAACAAAGAAGAGCATTACGTCTGAAATCGGCTTCATATCAGATAATTGATGGGGTACTGTTCAGAAAAAACTATGATGGAGTTTTTCTCAGGTGCTTAGAACAAGAAGATGCAAAGAAGGTCATAGCAGAATTGCATGATGGGCCTGCTAGAGGTCATTTTTCCGGAGACACAACATCACATAAGATTCTTAGAGCTGGATATTACTGGCCTACACTGTTTAAGGATGCTCATGCTCATGTTAGAAAATGTGATGCTTTTCAGAGATGTGTTGGAAGACAAGCTAAAGTAGCAGGACTGTTAAAACCAGTAATTGTATCAGAACCATTCGAACAATGGGGAATCGATATTATTGGAGAAATAAACCCAAATTCTTCCTTGCAGCACAAGTATATTCTGACAGCAACTGATTACTTCACCATATGGGTCGAAGCTATTCCATTACAAAAAGTAAATGAAGATGCAGTCATGGATTTCTTACAGGATCACATTATGACCAGGTTTGGGGTTCCAATTTCCTTGGTTTTTGATAATTCTACTTACTTTTCTTCTATTATATTAACTGCATTTGCTAATGAAAGAGGAATCAAGTTGCATTATTCTGCAAATTATTACCCACAAGGAAATGGTTTGGCAGAATCCACAAACAAAAATCTGATTAGGAATCTAAAGAAAATTGTGATAGACAATAAAAGAAGTTGGCATTTAACGTTACCTAATGCTCTCTAGGCTGATAGAGTCACACCCAAGAATTCCTTAGGTGTGTCACCATACACTATCGTTTATGGAAAAGAAGTTATCCTTCCTCCCAACATTTTGTTGCCGTCTTCCATAATAGCTCAAGAATCTAGGGGTACCGATAATGAATTTATACAAATCATAATCTATAATCTTTTGAAGTCAAAAGAGTCTAGGTCCAAAGCCAAAGAAAGATTTAAGCATCAACAAGAAATAGTGAAGCATTGGTTTGATAAACATAAAGCAGGGAACAAAGAATTCAAAGTAGGAGATCTAGTTCTTAAGTGGGATCACCCGCACGATGAAAAGGGAAAGCACACTAAGTTTCAGCAGTTATGGGTAGACCCTTTTCAAATTGCAGCAAAGCTTGGCCCCTCAATTTACAAGTTGCAAGACTTAAAGTGGTGGGAAGAGAACTTACCAGTAAATGGGTTAGTTCTCAAGCCTGATTTTTCTTGATCTTTTATTTTGGTTGTCTTGTACATAAATAAACATTTGGTTTGTTTTTATTTCTTAGATTTTTTTTGGGTTTGTTTAGTTAGAGTTTGATTGATTGTAATGTTTAATAAAGAAGCACAACTTTTGGTTGCATGGAGTTCAACAGAATTCTGGGTTAACTAAAATCTTGATTACAATACTGTGTACTATTAATTCATTTAAGAACTTCTTCAAGTTTAGCAGTTTCCTAAATGGCTATGAACACATTGAAGTCCTGCTTAATCCTTGTGAAAGAACTCAAGATCAAAAGGTCTAGAATACTATTTCGAGTCTCCATTCATCTCACACTAAAAAATGTCTTAGGGGGTGACAACAAAAGACCCATGGAAAGGAATCAAGGTAAACAATATATTATATTTAAATGATTCCATTCCATGAATTGAAAGCTAAAAGGAAAATAAGAGTCAAAATCTCCTCGGAAAAGCAACATGTATCAAAGCAAAGTACTGAACCATATTAGTACGTATAAGATTGCCAAAGTTCTTCTCCGTCCGTGAGTTGAAAAATAAATATATCTCTCACACAAAAGGACACTATGGATAGAGGAGCCTGAATTAAAAATTTCAGAAAGAAGGCATGCAAGAGGACTCAAAAGAGGACAAAAGTCCAAAAGCTCCAAAAGTGAAAAATGGCATGGGAATGAGGAACAAACGGATATATCTGTTTACCATATGTTACAATCCTATGGTGTCTAAGCTGGAACCTACTCAAAGACAGAGGTAAAAATGAAACTCATATTCTTGGCCTCAAAAGAATTATATAGACTTTGAAATATTGGTTCCTTTGTTCCCTAACTTGGACTATAATTAGTGATTAAAGTGCATACATCTGCCATTTGGGAAATCCAGATATCTTGAAGAATTCAACATGTTAGTATTATCAAAATAGTCTATTGACCAAAGAGTAAAATTGTTCAGAGATCTGTGTTCACCCGGTAGTCTCCAATTATTGCAGCTGCAACTATTTCCCCCAAAATTTTAAATTTTAGGGCCCCTCTTTTTATTTGCTTTTATTTGCTTTGGCCTAGGAGTATTTGGTTTTCACTAAAGCTTCCCTGAAGTTCAGATTTTTTCCTTAAGAAACTTGATCTCTTTCATTTTCTGTATCGGAAGACTAGTTGACTATCCTTCCAATATCAGAAGCATAATAGACTATCTTTCCGACGTTGTGGAAGGAAAATGGTCAAGCCTATCGGAAGTACTTCCAACTTCCTCGCCGATACGTCGAAACTTTGGGTTCTTCTCTCTTCGTTGTCGTTTTGCCGAGCTTAACATTTAGTAGTTTTGATTTCCAATTATTTTTTATTGTTGTCGGAATGTTTTACAAGAGTGAGCCAGAGTCTTTGTGCTTGTCATTTCCGATGTTTCAGGAACTTAGTGCTGAGACGTTCCACAAATTGTTGTTTCCTCGCTGACTCCTTAAAACTTAGAATGTCCGAGTTCTGATACACTTTAAAAAGGTAAAGACGCGATGATACAACTTTACGTTGCCGACACTGCGGAGGATGTTAAGTCTTGAGGTTCTGCACTTAGTGCTTAGTGGTGCCGATGCTGATAGACTTGAAAGTATCCCGGGTCCGTAGTTGGTTTTGCACCTGCTGTTGCAGCTGTCCTCCAAACTATCCTTCTGATTTTTATAGGTTTTGATCACCAATAATTTTTTGAATTCCAATTAGGGTTTTGACCGCCGAGTGTTATATATACGAGGGTCATATTTTTATTGTTTTATCCGTTTTAACTTGTCGTTTGCACTAGTCCGTGTCGACTGCACTGATTCACGCATGCCCAACTGTCCGAACTTGATTCGTTTGCTTCACCTCCGTGGAATTTGTCCATCCTGTCGACTACACTGCTATTTTCCAGGTAGGTGAACCACGACTTTGCTATTTTTGGTTTTATTGCTTTATTTGGGAACTGTAATGTTTTTTCGTTGGTTAGGTTTTTCCATAGGTTAGGTTTTGGCTCGTATAAAAGGATTTTCTTCCCCTTACAGTTTTTTACAATTGATTTTACTTGGGAGAGTGAAAGGTTTTAAGCTGCTTACATTTTCTTTAGTGGAAACAGAGAGTCCGGGAGGTCTGTGTGATCTCTTTTTCCGTTATGGATGCACTTGCTCCAGTGCGGGGGGTTAGGGTAGGGTTACAAACAAGCGTTTCACTGTCTGCAACACCCTTTTCTTGGTTTTCCCATGGTTGACCGAGGGTTTTAAACTGTTTCTTGTGCATTTACCTTATCCCGTGGGACTGCGGGGAATTTTTCCATGGTCAGTTTAGGGTTTTTCTTGAGGACGAGCGTTGCGTAGGATTTGGTATTTTTAAGTTTGGTGTTGAAAATGAGCGGTAGGATTAATCCGATCCATTCCTATATTTCATTGAGGATTAGTTTGATATGGCCCGAGCTAAGTCAAAGGATGTTTTGATGTTGTGAAGTTTACATACAGCGGGGCTTAGGCAGTTTTAGGAAGCAACCTGCAGGACTTTTCCTTTGCCTTGTTAATTATTTGATGCATTGAATACTGTGTGTAGCCTATTTTTCAGCATGCATATTGATGAGGTAAACAAATTGATATAGTTTCTTGTTTATTGTTTAAAACACTTGCTAATAGCTCAGTGGGTCTAAGAACATGTTTTGACTGTGACAGGGTGATTGTTATAATGAAAACATGTCGAAGAGACAAAAGAAGAAGGCTCCTATGGTTGAAGGAGAACCCAAAGTAGAGATCATCACCAAGGTAGAGTATATTTACGAATATAGCAAAGCCTCCATTGGGGTCAAACTAGACTACAAGTGGGGAGAGATCTATAGAATGATTGCCAACCAGAATGTACCTGATGCCGATTTTGAGGAGCTGACTATATATGCCAACATTGAGAAATCAGCTCTGATGAAAGTAGCCACGAGACCTGAGCTATTTCCTTGTTTAGAAGTGAGAGGGTGGATTCTGCCTAGGGCAGATGTAACAACAATGATTATGGAGAACATTGCCAAGGAAGGCTACGCTGCTTATAGCCCTACATATGTCTCTATGGATTATCATCTACCCTCACCCCAGGTTTATCTGACAGAAATTTGGTTGAAGGAAATAGCTATGGACCTGATGGAGACAGTGAAAAGAATGATGATATCCAATAAAAATTTCCGAACTAGACCTTCCAGAGAGTATGACACCTCCACTATCCGAGCTCCCTACAGGTTCATTGCATTAATTCTCAATAGGATCTTCGGCAGAGCCCATGGGAAGAGCTTCAAGATAGGATGGATACCGTTTATTTACTTTGTAGCCACCCAGGGAACCATCTTTAACCGGGAAAATATTGTGTCAAACAACCTCTCTGCATGTATATCAACAGCCTTAGGAGGGGTATCACAAGAGAGATCATAGTTTTATATGAGCTTTATCCTGATTGACTGCATACTTTGCACTCATTCTTTTCCAGCTTTGAGATGCAACTGGGAGAGGGACAAAACCCCAGTGTACATAGCATATAAATTGTTATGGGCCCATAAGTATCATAGCTATTACAGGGAAATCTGCAAGCACTTCATCATGTCCTTATATACCCTCATTTTCTTGACTGAATGCAATTGCATGTTTGAAGAGGCATTCAAAGTCATCGAGGAGTTTGGAGATTACTATTTGACCGAGGATGTGTTGTATGTAAGAATGTACGGTGGTTCCAGAGCTCCTTCCCTACTACCGAAGTATGCAACAGATTATGTACTCCATAAGGAGGCGGTTAGGTAGGTGTATATTGATGGTGTAGGCAACTTTTTGTTTGAGCATAAAAAGGAAACATATCCTACAGTACCTTTCCTGCTTGGCAGCTACAAGTTTTCAAGAGTAAAGTAGGTGACATAATTTGTTAAGGAGCTGGAGCATTTTCATTTTGGCGAAGTGAATTTTCACAGGAATGATTCCCGTAATAAAGTAGCGGACTACTGCAAGGAAGCAGGAATTAATTTTGAATACATTGATTTTTGGGATAAGGATGAAGCAACATTCAGAAGTGCAAAGAACATAACTGCCCTTAAGAAAAGGTTCAAACAAAAAAAAACTACTATGGGTGGAAAGGGAAAAAGTTTGGAAAAGTCTAAGACATTGGAAGAGGAAGAGGTGAAAAAGAGAGAAGAGGATTGTAGAAGGCTGGCACAAGAAGCAGAAAGCTGGTTGAAGAATGAAGAAGAAGAAAAGAAGTGAGCTGCAGAGGAAGCAGTAAGGAAGGAAGAGGAAGAAAGAAAGAAAAAAGAAGAAGCTGAAATCAAGAAAAAACAAGAAGAAAGTGAAGGTTTGAGACTAACATGATATCAAAAGGATTAGCAGACTACAGAGCAAGTAGATACACAAGGAGTGCAAGATCAAATAGATCAAGAACAAGGACAATTTGATCCCGATCCCCCGGAACATGCTGCATATTCTGGCAGCATACTAGGACAAACTTCATTTTCTAAGATAAATTTGATCCCTTTCATGCCTACTGAGGGGGAGGAGGTTCCCGATTTTATACCATTTTTTACGATAAGGAAAAGAAAAGAATTGTAAAAAGAACTGAGAAGAAAGTCGAGACTAGAGAACCATCAGGAAAAATGGTAATAGATAAAACATTGGTGCATGGAATAAATAAAGATCCACGATTGATAGCAAGAGCTGGGGTAACATTAACCCAAGCAACTGAAGACAACGTGGACAGGCTTATGACTGACCTAGAGCAGTCATGAAAGAATGTAGCTCAATTGAAAGAAACTTTAAAGAAAGAAAGAGATGAGGGTCAAAAGCTGAAAAGGAAGTATGAAGACATGATGAATGAAGTCAAGACTTCAAGAACGGAATTCTAGACTCTGCAAGCGGATAAGAATGCTTTAGAAATATCCATAGAGAAAATGGAAAAGAATGCCCAGGATAGCTTAGCTGAATTACAAAAGCTACAACTAGAAAATCAAATGTTGAAAACTGAGAGGGATGATCTTCAGGTATCATATGAGAATCTAAGTGTAGAGAAGAACAGGTTACAAAGCAAGGTCATTGAGTTAGAAATGGAGAAGGCTACCAAAGAAGACAAAGAGAAGTAGTATCAAATGCAAGTGACAACCTTAGAAGAGCAAAACACTTCATTGACTGCATCACTGAAAGATGCTATGGAATAGAAAACAGACATTCAGCCTTTGAAAGAACACGTTCTAACTCAAAGAAAGAAGATTTACCAGTTACAGATATGCATAGAGGATGAAAGGTGTAAAATTTTATAGATAGACACCAGACCAGAGGAAATTTTAGACACTACTTCATATTTTTTGGATAGATCTTAGGATATTTTGGAGATCCTAACACGAAGAATGGTCTGAGCAGAAAAAAATAAGGAATCTCTTGCGGAGTTAGTAGTTAAGGATCATCACAGTTTAAAACAGGAGTATGATTTATTGGAATTTGTGATTAATGTAGCAGAAGAGTTCAAGAAAATAGTGAAGAAGACAAAGGGAGCATGTGCTGAATATTGCAGGAGAGTGCTTGCTACATACAATAGATGCCTGACTTCTGCGGAGAAAATATTGGATGTGATACCGGAACATGAATTGTTTCTAGAACATCTACAGAACATGTATCGGGAAGATGAGCAAGAAATCCAGCAGGTCAAGGAGCTAGATGAATCGATCTTGAAGAATGCAGTGGCACATGTAACAGTAAGCATACATCTACTAGAAGATCAGCTGCGCATGAGTCCTGCCAGGATAGAGGGGGTAAGAAACCAGGCTGCTAAATATGAGATTAATATTCGATATCTTGAGCCTTCCGAATTTGAAGGCATAGCAAGAGAGGCCCATGCGTGGAAGAAGTTCATCAACGACCAAGCTGGCCCTTCTTCATAAAGTGTTTTGAAAATTTTGATTTAAAATGTAATATATTGTATTAATTATGTGCACATGCTACGAGACAAAATTTTGGAAAATGAAAGGTTGGGGAAGCTCAAAAGACATTGAGGGGCAGCCCAAGAGTTAGGTTTTTTGTATAAATATAGGAGAGTTTTAGATGATTGAGGACCTTTTTTCCAGATTATTAGGAGAGAGTATTGTATGAAGAACTATTTCCTTTTACAATAAATATTCACATGTTTCTGTTGGAGAAAGTTTTGTGGAATGTTTCAAATGTTTGCTATGGACCAGTTGAATATGAACTATTTCATTTTCAGCTTATTTCCATTAACTGTGAGATCGTTCTAACTCATTGAATTTATTTTCATGTTATGAATGTACTCTGGTTTATTTCTGTGAAATTTCCACATTGAGTAATGAAGGTTTTAATTGACAATAAGATATCTTGTTGTTTATATTTCTATTGATGTTCATGTGTTCTGAAACATTAATAGCTATCTGTAATTTTCTTTATGCATGCACTACAATACATTACTCACCATTAAATGATAGTTTTGCTCCCTAGGGATAGGTTAATAAGTCTTAGTTAGTTTCTTGATGTTTGTGATTTAATTGTGAGAGAGGTAAGACGAGAGGTAAGAACCTGTGCATCACATTGTGACCCTCCTCGTTATCTCTATCGTCTGCATTTTAGTTAGGCACTTGAACATCATACCTTAAACATAAAAAAACTAAAAAATATACACGGTGGATCGGGCCGTAATCGGTAAAACATTTTAATTGTTACTTGACCTATGGTAGCCAGACCGTAAACCAGACAGATTCACCATACCAAACAGTAACAAGGTAGTTGGGAACGTTTACTGGGGAGAATCCCTAACTGTTGTTACCTGCGATTTTCTAGGCATCAACAACACCCACTCAGTTAAAGGCATGGGATAAATAAAACTAGCTTTCAAAAGCTTCTCAACTTCAACTTTAATGTCTGCATCTTTTCTTGGGTGGAATTGGTGAAGTTTCTTCCTAACATGTCTTGCCACTGGGTATGTCTTGATCTCATGACGGTAATTCATGGATCAATAGTGGGCATTTATTCATAAGTCCAGTTAAAAACATCGTGAAATTCCTTAAAAAGGGCTCTATATTCTTCAATTTTCGTTACCGAGCAATTCTGGCCTATATGGATATGCTCGACAACACCTGGATTGACCGATATATCAAGAGGAATAGTTTTGGTGATATTAGATAAATTCCCTTAAGATTCAACACCTTGTAGTAATACATGTGTTTGGGGATTCTCGACTATATTAGAACTGATCAAAGAAATAAAATATTAAACTACCAAATTGTCATTAGGAAGAAACGATGATCGATGATGAGATTCTTCCCATAAAAATTAATCTAGACTCATGATCTCCATAATGTACTCATTCGACGGAAAAGTCAGTGAGAGATAATCTAAAGTTGGGAGAGAGGAATCTAGCTAATAAGGTAGATGGTAAGGATATGATGTTACTAAATGATGGTCATCTATGTAGGCATCAGAAACAGATTGAATGGATTCATACATGGCTTCGTGAGGACCTAGAGAAGATGATTCAACAACTCTTTTCCCTTGGACATGCCCCCAGTCTTAGAGGATATCATGTTTATCGTGGCAGTTTCTGTACTAGGAGGGGTAGTGCTGGATGGAAAAACTCCCATGAGTGAAGAATATTTCAACAATCCAACTCCTATAGGGTGATAGGGAGGAGGTTCCTTCCCTAACATTGGAACATTATTTGCCGTGGATGCAGTGATATTCAGTGACCAATAATCAAGCTGATCTATGGTCACAATTTTTCCTTGATGTGGGAATTGGAGTGTATAGAAAATTGATGATGCAACCACCATCATAGCATAGAATCAATTCCTTCCTAACAATAAATTGTAATAAAGAGGAGAATCAACCACTTCTACCTGGATAGAAATGGTTCCCCCCTAGCTCGATGGACAAAGCCGGAAGCAGACCATGGGGTTGAAAACCTCATCCATCAAAATATTTTAACGTGACTATCATTGAAGGACTTACAAAAAGCTCAATGAGCTGAAAATATTTCATTTGGTCTTCATAAGATTTCCTCCTTTCATAAGAGGCTTGAAAAAAACATATTTACTAAAAATTTCCCTTGAATCCTTTGTTCTTTGAATTCCTTCCTGGCTATGTTGCTGCAAAATTTGGGCAGAGAAGAAGGAGACCTGAGAGGAGGTTCTCGCTAGGATAGGTATAGAAACCTGCATTACACATTTACCTATTGTTAAAACTGTGCATTGTATGTGGTAACCAATGTAAAGGAAAAGGAAAACATTTGTTTTGTAAACTCTTACCTTACCAAGATAATTGTGGGCCATGAGGATGAAGCTAGGCTCATCCAAAGATTCAATAGTAACCTAACTCCATGTGCATATAGCATTACAAAGTTATTAAACCACAAATCTTAAATTAATGAGTGCAATTCTTATAAGTGCAACCATAGAGGGACTTAGCTTATGAAGTCGCATAGAGGTCCAAGGGTCGACTCCTCCTAACTTTGTTATTTACTCGTCTTCCTGCACAAAAAAATAGAGTATTAAGTCAAACTCTATGTGTAAACAACTAAACCCTTAATAATCGATTTTGCAGAATGATAATGGAATAATTTTCTTCCTTACCTGGTTAAAACTTGACAGGTTGTGAAGCCTCTACTAAAACCCAAAGAAGGTGATTGGATTTCCTTCATAACCTCACGCCAAACCAAGAAGAATGAGGCTATAATGGAAACCACATTACCATTAATAAAACTGATAAGAACATCCAAGCAAACTCAGGTATAGACCAAAGCTGAAACCTTCATTAACGGACCGTGAAGAGAAATGGGAGAGACTAGTGCAGCGCAACCATGAATCGACTGATTTCTTTCACATGAAAAAAAAAACCAAATTGAATGCAGCATGAACCCTCACGACAACATAAAGCCACACTAAACCCTACGCGAATCCATAATCCATATGATGACAAGTGGAGGGTAAAGGTCAACCATCAGCCACAATGCATGTGAACATGCCATGTCATTGAATGTTCCTAGTTGTGCTGTCAACTCACAACCAAGACTAAGGCTTTAAAATGTATTACAAGCCATTAAATTCCATATTTGATGGCATCCCCTTGTACCTCCCCTTTATTTTCTTATAGAAAACCTTATGTCAAAACTATCACTCATGATGTGTAAAGCTTGTGGGCTAGGGCCATCAAACCTTAGTCCAAGCCGTATGCTTATTACAAGCTTCCAACATCATTAACATATATTCAAGCCCTTAAAATATTATGCAACCACCTTGATAAACGTGTCTTGTGAGGGGTGGGTTTAACAAAAAAGGTAAAACACTAAGGGTAACTAGGACTAAGGCTTAGGTACTAAACAACCAAACATTAATAATAATCTCAAAGGACTAAAAACATCACCTTGGCGAGACTGTGACCCAGTCGTCGCTACTTGAAGGCAACGCCAACGGAGGAAATAAACTGTCATACAAACGTTAAACTATAATCCAAGAGTCACATTTATATTCATTGTCATAAGTTATATATGATAATGAATATAAATGTGTTATGACCGAGAGAGTCATGTGGTGAGATGATGAAATTAATAACTGATCAAATAATATATTTTTTTATTGTGGATTTTATGCGTTTGTGACAGACACACTCTTCTTCTGCTGAAGAAAGGGTTACAATGGGATGTTTCTTCGAAGCCCACGATATAACACCTGTACCAAAATGAAATGTGTACCCATGTGTGCTTTTCTTATCATCTGTGCTACCTCCATTGTCATTGTTAGTGTATCCAATGAGTTTGAAATTTTATGAGGTTGAATACATAACGCCAAGATCCTTTGTGCCACTTACATACCTCATCATTCTCTTACCTGCTTGCCAATGAGAGTATTTTGGTGACTCCATGAATCTTGAGATCATATTTACTCCATACATGATGTCTTCTCTTGTCACAGTTAAGTACATAATGCTACAAAACGATCCTTTTAAACATCGTAGGATCTACTGATATGAAAACAAGATCTTTGCTACTCTATGATGTTAACATGAATTGCATAAAGAACATGAATGAAGCTCACAAATCCATAAGAAGAGAACCAAACAGCATAGACAACACACACATAAAGACAACAAGTTGATAATGGAGTTCGTCCAGGATGGACTACGTCTCCGGGCCTGCTTCTCAATAGGAGGTCCGATCTATAATCTCAGCATAAGGAAAAATACATGGCAATGATACAATGATATCTTGGCGACAATGGTTAGAAAGAGAACCGCTGCCCAAAACACAACCAGACTGCTTCTAGCAACTCCGAAGCCTGAAGATGGTGTAAAACGAGTATAAACACTCGTACCTTCCTCCTACAGAGCTACGCAATCTCCCCTTTCTCCTTTAGCTACAAAGTCTCCACTCCAAAGCATGAGTGGCAAATGGCAACTAAGGGGGCTTATATAGCCATGACTTGCCCCTCTTCACATTTTCCTCATGTTCTCTTTGGTTACAACAAATTTTCCAAGATTGGCATCTTGTTCAACTTCTCAAGTTTTGGTTGGGTTCACTTAAAGCTTCTTTTATCATGTAGTTGACATAATTAACAACTATGCCAACCACATACCCAAGTATGGCATTAATAAAATCTGGTTGCAAAACTACCCAACCGAACTATGTATAGAACCCAAAAATTTGTTATAATAGAGAAACAATTCTCAACCCACTTTTAACCCAAACTCCATAGTTTAAAATTCGACATGTGCTAAATACGCTGGGCTCCCGTGCCGGTCAGAGCTCTCGGTCATGCTGGAGGAAGAACCAAGGTCGGGGCTAAGCCCCGGCTCCTTTGGGGCTCGAAATGCCACCGCATACTTTAAATAAATTTATTTCCATACATTATACAAGGAACACCTTGTGGGATAACGATAAGGTGGAGCACTATGTAGGAGAGGTCACAGGGTCGAACCCCATGGAGGCCATTGTTCTTACTAAAATTTTGACCAATCATCAAGTGCCATGTGGCGAAATATTACTCGGCCAACACACCTTCCGTACAGACACGGGTTCCCTCTGGATTGGACCGTACCATTGAATGGGTTGACACGTCATCCGTCCGTACATGCTACATGTCATCCTCTCATTAGTTCATACACATGCCATGTCATCATGTTTGTACAATATGGATGCCACGTGTCACCCTGTCAGTGGTGCCACGTGGCACCTCTTTTGCCAATTTTGCCTGTTGACCTCATAGAACAGAATGCGATAACTTTCTCATACGGATTCCGTTTGAGGGGAAATGAACTCCGTTGGAATCATCTTGACGAGACCTTCGATCTGGTGCTGGTTTTGCTGAGATTGGAGGACTTCAAAATTTTTGCCTTCTTGGATCCTCCTGGATCATTCCTCCCCACTGAGAAGCTTTTGGCCTCCAAAAGCCTTTACTAATCAATAGATAGGTGAGGGAATTGCTCCCTCACTTTCTCCTTCTTGATCCACTTGGATTTTCTTGGATGAGTGCCTCTGATGCCCACTCAAAGATAATCAACATCACCTCTGCGAGAAGTCCTTGTCCTTCTGTCCAGGATGACATCTTCCTATAGCTCATCCATGTACTCAGGAGAAAATTCATCAACTGAAGGCAATGAGACATTCTCCCTTTCATCCATGATCATGGGAGGCTCATAGAGTTTCAAGTTCTCCACATTCACCACTGAGTAGATCTGCATGTATGGCGGTAGCTCTAAGCGAAAGGCATTCATCCCAATCTTCTCCAAGGTGGTGAAGGGACCATATCTGATGGGCTTGAGCTTCTTGCCTTCTTCGTTCATCCTCTCCTTGCTGATGTGAAGCCACACTTGATCTCCCACCTGAAACTGATGATCAACTCTATGCTTGTCATGGCGAGCCTTGTACTGGGCTTGACTCTTCTCCAGCTGCTCTTGCACTGCTTGATGTACCTGTTGAACTCTTTGAATGAACCTGCAGGATTTGTCTTCATCCTTGGAAGTGCTTGAACCAACCTCTCTCTCATAAGTCAAGTCCAATGGAGTCTTTGGAAAGTACCCAAAGCATGTCTCAAATGGCGAGCTCTAAGTGGAAGAATGCATAGCCCTGTTGTAGGCATGCTACACATACTCGATCTGTTCATCCCATAACTTAGGATGCTTGTTGCAATAGCCTTGAAGCAAATGGACAACTTTCCTGTTGACTACCTCTGTCTGTTCGTCAGCCTGTGGATGGAAAGCGGTGCTCCTCTTCAGCTTGGTGTCCATAATACACCATAACTTTGTCCAAAACTCTCCAAGGAATCGGGAGTCCCGATCTGAGATAATGGACGTAGGAAGTCCAAAGTGAACCCATACATGCTGAAAGAAGAGAGAAGTAGCTTGCTCTGCAGTGACTACTTTTTACATGGCATAAGAATACACATGTTGCTAAACTTATCCATGACCACATACAAGTAGTCATGATCCCTCCTAGACATAGGCAAACCCCCCACAAAATCCATGGAAATGCTTTCCCAAGGATGGGAAGTAACATAAAGTGGTGAGTACAACCCCAATTTTCTATTAGTGGGCTTACAAGTAGAGAACATCACACACCCCTTTACATATTTTGTTACAATGTCTTTCATGCGAGGCCAAAACATGAGTCTTTGCAAATGAGCCAAAGTCTTACCTACCCCAAAATGCCCTGATACAAGAGAAGTATGAGCTTCTCGTATTACATGGACTCTTTCACTGATAGGAACACATAGCTTGCCCAAATGATAGAGCAACTTTTCCTGCAAATAGTAGTCTTCCACCCGTGTGCCATTGGTTAGCTTCTCATAAATCTCCTTGAAACCATCATCAGTAGCATACTGCTCAATATAAATTTCATGGGATAAAGAAGCATTTTTCAAAACAATAGATGCAACAATAGGAGGTCTAGAAAGCATATCTGCCACTTTGTCACTAGTACCCTTCTTGTACTTGATCACTAGATGGAATTGTTGAAGAAATCCCATCCACCTAAAATGACGAGCTTGCTGGAGCTTAGTTTGGGACTGGAGATACTGCAAGGGTTGATGATCGGTATGGATGATCGTCTCCTTACCCATCAAGTAGTGCTTCCTCTTCTTGACACTTTGAACCAAATCATACAACTCTTTGTCATAGGTGGGTGTTGAGGCCTGGAAATTCAGAGGCAACAACAACAAGGGATTCTCCCCAGTCAACATTCCCAACTAGCCCGTGACTGTTTGGTGTAGGGAATCCGTCCGGTTTGCGGTCCGGCTACCGTAAGTCAAGTAACAAAAAATAAAGGTTTTACCGGTTGCGGCCCGGTCCATCGTGTATATTTTTGTATTTTTTGACTTAAAGATGACATGCACATGCCTAACAATGCAGGGTGATAAAGGATGCAAGGGGTAGTCACAAAGTGATGCGCATGTTCTTACCTCTCGTCTTAGAACTCACAAGCATATAAATCATATAAACAGTAATGAAGTAAAGCTAACTAAGCTATATCTAGAGAGCTGGATGTTAATTCGTGAGTAATGCATTTCTGTCTATGCGTTACGAAAAATCACAGATAGCTGTTCTTATAACCTAACATATAAACATGAATAAAAGTATACATAATAAGATAGCTCATCAACAGTTAACAATCCCATTACTCACGGTGGAAGATATCACAGAGTATACTAAAGAACATTCAAACAAGAACATAGGTCCAGGAAGTTGGAACGCTCTTACAGTTTAATGAAACACAGTTGAAAATGAAATAGTTCCCATTCGACATCGCTCATTTAATCACATTGATACATTCCACATAGCACTTTCTCCAATAGGCAAAATTTGCAATTTCTGATTGTAAAACGAAATAGTTCCTCTTACAAGTAATAGTTTACAAGTTTTCCCAGGGGAAAAAGGCCCTGTCAATTCTAACTTTCAAATATTTAAACCAACAGTTGACCGCTTGGGCTGCCCCCCCCAAACGCATGACCTTTCGGTCTCTCAAAACATTTCGGATCCCTTCTCTTTATCTTTTCTGTGCGCACTCATGATCTGTTTAGTAACTGACATTTTCAGGTCTACGCCTTTGTCACTACTGATCTTTGTCTTCTGCTTTGCTTGTCCTCCTTGTGATCTTTCCGGTTTCGGTTCGATCTTTGTCAAAACTGCCCAGCTATGTCTTCGTGCCGTGGTAATCTCAACAGTCCCTTGAGTCCACCTGCAATTAATCAATGTGCATCATTCAGTGGGATTGCATTCTCAAACAAAACATCAAATTATATCAACCAAAATGGCTACTCAATAAGAAAGATCATGTGCATGCCTGTCATGAAGCTTAACAAACGCCGACACCACTATCTCATCTACCTACAGGTTCGAAAGAAAACACCAACGAAAAGAAACAAAGAACTCGTCAGCAACTCAGAACGCTAACATCGGCAGGGTAGACCTATTCACAGCCGCATAAGCGGGTCTTAATAGACGATGGGTACTGCGAAAACACTTAAGCACATCAGATTCGGAAGAGTTAAGACCTAAGTTGTGGCGGGAAAACTTTCGATCAGAAATTGAAAGGACAACGACATCGATAGCCAAGTTCTTTGTGCGGCCGCAACAATGGAAGAAAAAAGGGTTATAGACATGCGACTAGAAGACCGACACACATCGGCGGATGGAGCGCTTACACATCGGGCGCTTAGCTAATTTAGGATCCGCAACGGCGGAAGAGAAACAGACAATAGCCTTCGGTCAAATAAAATTGATAAGTGTTTTAAAACTTTAAAGATTTGGCAACGATTGAAACTGTTTCACCTCTGGAACAACGTTTTTCAAAGAACACTTGACCAGATTCATCTTCGACTAACGAAAACCAGACTCTAACATCTGCGACCCGCAACAATTTCCAACACAAGCAATTTCTGAAATGGGACGAGAGTTCATCTTCGAAAATCATCCAAAATTAAAACATGACAAAAAATTCACGGCTCCAATTGATTCAACGTAGCATTAAAATCATAAAGGGGGGTCCAAAATTTTAAAAAGAATTTGGGGAGAACATTTGCAGCTGCAACAACTGGCGATTACCTTGTGAACCTAGATCTCTGGATGATTATTCCTGAAGTAATAGGTTGTTTAACAAAAAACACATCTATTGAATTCTTCCAGCTATCTGGATTTCTCAAATGGCAAAAGTGGGTACCTTTATCCATTGATGATAGTCCAATTTGGGAGAGTGGAAACCAAGATTTTCAAGTCCAGATAACTCTGTTGAGGCTGAAGGATGAGTTTCATTGTTACTTATCTTCAGGTAGTTGGCAGCTTGGACACCATAGGATCATAGCATATGGCAAACATGAATATTCATTTGTTCCTCATCCCCATGCCACTTTAGCACTTTTGTGCTTTTGGACTTTTGTCCTTTTCATATGAGTCCTCCTGCATGCCTTTCTTTCTGAATTTTAATTCAGGCTCCTCTATCCCAAGTGTCCTTTTGTGTGAGAGGTGTATTTCATGTTTCAGCTCATGGATAGAGAGGAACTTTTGGCGATTTAGTACTTATGGTTCAGCATTTGTTTTGATATATAATGCTTTCGTAGGAGTTTTTTGTCTCTTATCTGCCTTTTGGCATTCGTTTCTTGGCATGGGGTCATTTGTATTTAATATGCTGTTTACCTTGCTTCTTTCCATGGGTCCTTTGTTGTCACTCCCTAGGACATTCAAAATGTGACATGGATGGAGCCTCAAAATAGTATTCCAGACCCTTCGATTCTGGTTTATTTCACAGGGGTCAAGCAGGACTTCAATGCGTACACAGCTATTTGAGAAAACTGCTAAACTGGAAGAAGTTCTTTTTTAGACAAACAACAATACCTCGTCTTATACCCGAGAACTCTAAACATCCCAAAATTCTGATGTTCTCCATGCAACCGCGGGTTGCTTCCTTTATTGAAATAAAAAATCTAAACTAAAACAAAAAGTAAACATCATGACTCAAAAGAAGGGCAAGCCAGATTATTTATATACAAAAATAGAAGAACACAAACAAACTCAGGAAAAATAGGGCTTGAGAACTAAGCCATTTACTGGTAAGTTCTCTTCCCACCCTTGTAAATCTTGCAACTTATAAGTTGAAGGGCCAAGCTTCGCCGCAATCTGGAAATGACCTACCCACAACTGCTGGAATTTCGTGTGTTTTCCTTTCTCATCATGGGGGTGATCCCACTTGAGAACCAAATATCCCACTTCAAAGTCTTTTGTTCCTGCCTTATATTTGTCGAACCATCTCTTTATTACCTCTTGTTGTTGCTTAAAGCGCTCTCTGGCTCTAGACCGAGACTCTTATGCTTTCAGGAGGTTATATATCCTTATTTGCAAAACTTCATCATCCGACCCTCTAGATTCTTGAGCTATTATGGAAGAGGGTAGCATGATATTGGGGGGAAGAATGGCTTCTTTACCATACACAAGGGTATACAGAGACACTCCTATCGAAGACTTGGGGGTGACTCTATCATCCCAAAGGGCATTTGGTAGCGCTGAGTGCCAACTCCTCTGGTTTTTATTATGGTCTCCTTTAAAATTCTAATCAGATTTTTGTTAGTGGATTCAGCCAGGCCATTTCCTTGTGGATAGTAATTAGCAGAATAATGCAACTTTATTCCTTTCTCATGAGCGAAAGCAATTAATTTAATCGATGAAAAGTAAGTAGCATTATCAAAGACTAAATAAACTGGAACTCCAAACCTGGTCATAATATGGTCCTGCAAGAAGCTGATGACCGCGTCTTCATTTATTTTGCGCAGCAGGATGGCTTCAACCCAGCAGGTGAAATAATCGGTCGTGGTCAGAATGTACTTGTGTTGTAGGGAGGATTTTGGCTTTCTCTCCCCAATGATATCCAACCCCCATTGCTCAAACGACTCCGTGATCATCACATGCTTCAGTGGTGTGGCTGCTTTAGATTGTCTTCCACCACACCTTTGACAAATGTTGCACTTCCTGACATGGGCGTGTGCATCTTTGAAAAGCGTGCGCCAATAGTAACCTGCTCTGAGAATTTTGTGTGCTGTAGTATCTCCTGAAAAATTCCCACCAGCAGGACCGTCATGCAAGTTTGTCATTACTTTCGTCGCATCTTCTTTTTCTAAGCATCTAAGAAGAACTCCATCGTAATTTCTCCTGAACAATATTCCTTCAACAATTTGATAGGAGGCTGATTTGAGACGTAGCGCTCTTATTTGCTTAGAATTCCAACGTTATAGCAACAATCCTGCCTGAAGGTAATGCACGAGGTCTCTATACCAAGACTCGGGAGCTATGAACAAAGGACATACATCCATCAAATGTAATTCAGCCTCGTCTTCCCAGGCGTGTTCGTCGTTATTTCCATTTTCAGCCATTAGTTTTCACAACCCTTGCCCTTTAACTATAGCCACTGGCTTGAATTCGAGGTCATACTCTTGGAGAGCTGTTACCCAATTGCCCCTTCTTTCTCCTAATTCCTTCTGTACAAAAAGGGACCTCACAGTTGGGTATGGGACGATCACCTTGGTTCGATTTTTTAGTATGTAGGGCCTGAATTGTTTCACTGCTTTGAATACCGCATAAGCTTGTTTGTCAATAGCAGGGTAATTTAATTTGGCCCCTTGTAGACCAGTGCTCATAACAGATATTGGGAATTCATCCCCCCCATCTTCCTTTTGAGTAAGCACAGCTGCTGGCGAATCATTGGATGCAAAAGTATACAGAATAAAATCTTTATCAAAATCTGGGCTTTTTAGGGAGGGTGCGTGTGCAACAACGGTTTTAATTTTGCTGAATGCGTTCTTCTCAATCTCAGTCCATTTGAATTGTGCACTTTTCTTCACCATTTGTTGCAGAGGTTTGACAATCTGATCGAAGTCTGGCACCAATATTCGCATGAAGTTTATTGTTCCCATAAATGATTGCATCCCCTTTTTATTATGGGGCAAGGGGATCTGTTCAATGGCTTTGATCCTTTCCGGATCTATAGAGATTCCCTTCTTTGAAACTATGTGACCAAGCAACTTACCTTCTGTAACAGCGAATACACACTTCTAGGGATTGAGTGAGATACCATATTTCCGACAACGTTCAAAAATCTGTCTTAGATGAAATGCGTGTTCTTCTCTCCTTTTTGAGAATATCGTAATATCGTCGAGATATACTACAGCACTACGGCCAATCAAACCGCGGAAAGCTATGTCCATAGCCCTCTAGAACGTAGCTCCAACGTTTATAATCCCAAAGGGAATTCTTCTGTAAGCGAAGGTTCCCCATCTGGTCCTGAATGTTGTCTTCAATCTGTCTTCTTCAGCTACTAATACTTGATTGTAGCCTGAGAAACCGTCCAATAAAGAAAATAGTTTAGAACCTGAGACCATTTGTAGTAGTTGTTCCATGGGTGGAACATGATAGTTATCTTTATCTGAAGTGCGATTTAAATTCCTGAAATCCACGCACAGCCTGATTTCTCCAGATTTTTTCCTCACCAGTACCAGATTCGAGACCCATTCTGAGTGTCTGACCTTAAAAATGATTCTAGCATCCAATAATTTCTTAACTTCACTTTGAATCAGCGGTTCCAATTTTGGGTGCATTTTTCTTAAAGGTTGCTGATAAGGTTTGATGCCAGATTTGATCGGGATAACATGCTGGATGATGCTGGTGTCATATGTCTTCAGATCTTTGTATGTCCATGTGAAGACATCTTTATATTGATTAAAAAGACTGATGAACTTATCTCTTTCTGCTGGTGAACAACTTTTGCCAAGATTCACATATTTAGGATTTGTCTCAGTCCCCAAATTTATCAACTCGAATTGTAGAGATGAGCTGTGAGTCTTCATGTTTGCTGGTTTTCTAAATTTTTCATTTAGATCGAACATTCTTTCTAAGGTTCTGACTCCTTTAGGGATGAAATTGTCATACTTCAGCTCGTCCTGATGCTCTTCATCATCTATAATCGCCCCTTTAGATACCTTGTCATCTGTTAAGCATTCTATAATCTGCTGATCGTCGTTGAACACTCGTAGGTTGGTAACCATATCAGGGACCGAGGGCCTGAAAAGCAATTCAATGGAGCATCGATTATTAGTAGGCACAAGCCTAGCAGCTGATGTGGCCAACAAGTCAGCTGCTGCATTTTTAAGTCTTGGAATTGAAATAATATTAAATGCGTTAAAACATTTGAGTAGGTCCCATACCTCATTTTGATATGCTTTTAAGTGAGGAGAGATACAATGTATTTGATTCCGAATCTGTTTTACAATTATTTCAGAATCTCCAAAAACCTTCAGATTACTTACCTTTAAGTCGATTGCTTTCCTAAAACCTTGCATCAACGCTTCATACTCAGCCGTGTTATTCGTACATTCAAACTCTAGTCTACATGAAAGAAAATGTTTATTCTTCTACGGGTCAATTAGGACATAGCCAGCCCCTGACCCTTCTAACATCTTAGAGCCATCAAAAAACAATGTCTAGAAATCACTAACTATTGCATGAGAATCTACTTCTACTGCTAAGTTTACTATGTTACAGTCGATTTCATCAGCCTGTGAAAATCAAAGGAGATCAAACTGAGTGTCTGATGTGTTACTGGCTTCTTCTGCTTGGTAATTTCCTGGTTCCAATTCAATAAAATAATTTCCCAACACAGAATTCACAGGTTCATTCCTTTCCTCAAGTTGAGTAACGTTGTATTTCATATGAGGCTCCCTCAAAATTTTAATTTGGTTCGGGATTCCTTTATACGGTAGCCACAGATGCGACCAATCCGAGGCAAAATATCCATTTAGTTTTGCCGACGAATCTCTGCTCAGAACAATCCCATAAGCGTCTGGTATGTCGGCCACCATGATATCAATAACTTGGCATACTTTATCATTTGAAGACAGGCGGACTAGGACATCCTCCATCTCACCAACTACCTTCACATTCGTCCTGTCCAACTGAACCACCCTCCAAGTGGATGGCTTAGGCTACCCATTTATCCTTTTGCAGACTGATATTGGCATGACGTTAACCGACACCCCTGAGTCTACCAGGAAATTATGTACGTTGTGATTAAAAATTTCAAAAGTGAGGAGGAAAGGCGGATGCTTGTTCTTAGACTTACCTCCAATGCTAGTTTCTCCGATTTCTTCTTCTTCCTTGGGTCGATTACCAGTGGGCGGCCTTTCATCCGATGCTTCAAGCGCTTTCAATAGTATTTCCTTCTGCTGCGGCACTTTACACATTTCAAATAGTGAGACATTCACCTTTACCTTCTTAATATCTCCAACGATGTCATAATCCATCTGAGGTTCGGTGGGATTTGGCCTGTCCACATTCATTTTTTCCTCATGGGGCTTGGTAAATGTATCATTCTGCCTAGGATCTTGGCTGGTAATGGTGAATTCGGGGACTTTATCAGCTGAGGAACTATTTTGAAATTTCTTAACATTTTTCTGAAGCCTTTTAATCTTTGGGAGCATGAGACTGTTTCCTTTAGCCAACCCCTAGCTCCTTGTTGTTACGTTGGTTTCCATGACGTCCTTGTATCCCCAATTCTTTTCTTCTTCAGCATCGAATAACGAAACAAAATTCCACAGAACCATGGTCTCTTCTTCTTGTTCCTTCGTTGAAGTGGTACTTTCTTTTCTTTCTTCATCTCCATCTTCTGTTAATTTAAAATCTAATAGCTCATTCATAACCACCGTCATTGAGTTTATCCATTGAGGACAATTCTTTTCAGAGTGGGGTTGTTGGTGGAAAGTGCAAAAATTGTCCATTCCCAGCTCTGTTAAATTCATAGATGCTGAATTGTGCGGAGAAGGTTGGGACTGATTGTTGTCCTCCCGTTTCTTGTAATAGGGCTTGTAGAACTTTTGAGTTTCCTTTTCTTTCTCCAAGTCTATGTTTCTGTTAGAAAGCTTCTGCATCATTTTTGCCATACCTTCAAAATCCGGTGACTGCTCTTCCTTTGGCTTGGTAAACAACAAGGCTTTCCTTCCCACACCTTTCTCTCCTGATCGTTCTGGATAATCTTCATTACTTTCCCTTTCAGCCTGTACTTTCTCCGCCTCCTCATAGGTATCCTCTAAAGTGGGTTTGGCCTTTATTTTGGCAAACATGGCCAACTCGGGTCCCAAAGCTGAGGTGTAATATTCAATCAGGACCTTATCTGAAGGTCTATCAACTTCAGAGAAATTCTTGAGGTACGCTGCAAATCTTTGAGTGAAGCCGTGCACCTTCTCTTTTCTTTCTTTCTTTAAGGTGCATAGTCCTTTCATGAGGGCTGCATGAGTCTTCTAGGTTGCATACTTGCTTCTAAAGATCCTCTCAAAGGTATCCCAATCTGGGATAGAGTTTGCAGGTGTTATAGTGGATTTCACCACACTAGGTGAATCACACATTGTATGGCCTTCCCCTGTCCCGCTGCAGACTCATTAGCCCCTATGGACCACTTTTTGTCTTTTGATGTATCCTTGATCATCCTTAAAAACATAATAAAATTGGTATACATGGCTTTTTCCCCGATAAACGTGTACATATGCGGATATTCCCTCTATAGTCACGTACATCGGGATGTGTGCATAATCCAAATCCTTTTGGAGTTTTTCTTGACTTGGATCCGACTCATATGACTCCTGGCCTTCCATATGCCTTGAGATCGCACGGATTCAACCTTTCACTATCTCTTTGAAAAGATATATAAGGAACCCCTTGGTACATTGAAATCATAAGAGAGAATTGAGAGTAACGAAACTATAGTCCATTGTTGCCAGAACTTATGCTTGAGTCTGCATCCCTTTGTCCCTTTGAGCACTGTTGTGTTCTTCCCAAGCTTGCCTTTTGCTAGTAAGCTTGCTATCGAAGTGATGGAGGATTGAGGTGGTGGAGGCCCAAGTGGGGGATTCATTTTCTCCGGTTCGCAGACGTGCTATCAGAGGTTGTCACTTGTAATCTCTGATTCATATTAATAGAAATATCTTTTCCTGTCCAGTAATGTGTATTTGAATGAATATTGTATCCATTGGAATATGTCAAATGCTTTTACATTATTGATTATATATGCTAGAATAGATCTAACACCATGAAATATAGTATGCTTGTATCGTTTATTTGTTGTTGAGGACGTGTTATAACAATTCAAGCTGAAGATTGGAAAGCTCAACGGGGATCTACTTCAACCGTCCGGAATAAGGTACGAGGTTCGATCCTTTAGTGTTAGATGTTTTTATTTCTATTGCATATTGGGAAAGATTGATTTTTGGAGTCTAGCTGTCTGTTGTGGTACCCCAAGCCATAGGAATTTCTCTCCGTAACAGAATATCCGCGTATGTAGGCGGTTATCGGGGAAAAAGCCGCGTATACCAATTTTCTTATGTTTTTAGGGATGATCAAGGATACATCAAAAGACAAAAAGTGGTCCATAGGGGCTAATGAGTCTGCAGAGGGACAGGGGAAGGCAATACAATGTGTGATTCACCTAGTGTGGTGAAATCCGCTATAACAGATGCCCCCTAATGTATGAGGTCAGAGGGGTTATGTGATGGCCGAAATACATTATAAGTCCATCCAAGAAATGAAGTGATGAAGGTACCCAAATGGAAGACCAGCCACCCAATCAGCATAATACCATAATACAACTCTGCATATAATCTGCAAGTACATATAGCAGTCCCGGATACATAAGAGTACAATGGCCATGAATAGGCATGAAACATGATAGAACATATGTGGTCATCGCCACGTACAATATACATAGATCAACATCTCCATGATGAAGATATACAAAGGACCATGATCTCCACAAAGGCTGAAGATATACAATAGATCAAGATCTCCATAGTGGCTGGAAATGTCTGACATATACTGGAACAAGTCACGAGAGCTGAAATCTCATGAACACTGGCACGATCAAGGTGGTAGCATATAAGAGATGCCACCAATCTGGAAGGTCTTCTACACAAACCGCTACGAGTACATGTCTTACTATGCGAATAGAGGTGTCGAGGTTGAACATAGTAGTCCATCATCTGATTACCGATCATTGATGTATACAGTTAACAGATGCGAGATCACCCACCGATAATGAAAATGGGAATCAAGGTACTAGAGTGAAAACTAACAAGTGTGAATAAATGTGTTGAGGTCGAACACT
>LPNX010505017.1:686341-725339 GCA_001517045.1 Pseudotsuga menziesii
GTTGAATCTGTGCGATCTCAAGGCATATGGAAGGCCAGGAGCCATATGAGTCGGATCAAAGTCAAGGAAAACTCCAAAAGGATTTGGATTATGCACACAGGCCGATGTACGCGACTATAGAGGGAATATCCGCGTATGTACGCGGTTATCGGGGAAAAAACTGTGTATACCAATTTTCTTATGTTTTTAGGGATGATCAAGGATACATCAAAAGACAAAAAGTGGTCCATAGGGGCTAATGAGTCTGCAACGGGACAGGGGAAGGCCATACAATGTGTGATTCACCTAGTGTGGTGAAATCCGCTATAACAGCAGGCATACCAAGATGCTGCAGCTCCTTTGAGGGTGTGCGGGAATAGTCTGCAAACTACATCCTCATACTCCCCAGCCCTTAACCCTTCTATTTCCAAATAAAAACTTTGCAGGTGGTTGTCTACTAGTATCTTTTCACTCGGGTCGAATTTGGGCAGCATCTTTTCAAAGGATTGAGGTAGATCATGTAATGGAGGTGTTAGGTTTAAAGGTGATCTGGCTTTGCTTTGCAGTGACTGCTTTTTACATGGCATAAGAATACACATCTTGCTAAAACTATCCACGACTACATACAAGTAGTCATGACCCCTCCTAGACATAGGCAAACCCCCCACAAAATCCATGGAAATGCCTTCCCAAGGATGGGAAGGAACATGAAGTGGTGAGTACAACCCAAATTTTCTATTAGTGGGCTTACAAGTAGAGCACATCACACACCCCTTTACATATTTTATTACAATGTATTTCATGCGAGGCCAAAACATGAGTCTTTGCAAATGAGCCAAAGTCTTACCTACCCCAAAATGCCCTGATACAAGAGAAGTATGAGCTTCTCGTATTACATGGACTCTTTCACTGATAGGAACACATAGCTTGCCCAAATGATAGAGCAACTTTTCCTGCAAATAGTAGTCTTCCACCTGTGTGCCATTGGTTAGCTTCTCATAAATCTCCTTGAAATCATCATCAGTAGCATACTGCTCAATATAACTTTCATGGGATAAAGAAGCATTTTTCAAAACAATAGATGTAACAATAGGAGGTCTAGAAAGCATATCTGCCACTTTGTTACTAGTACCCTTCTTGTACTTGATCACTAGACGGAATTGTTGAAGAAATCCCATCCACCTGAAATGACGAGATTGCTGGAGCTTAGTTTGGGACTGGAGATACTGCAAGGGCTGATGATCTGTATGGATGATTGTCTCCTTACCCATCAAGTAGTGCTTCCTCTTCTTGACACTCTGAACCAAAGCATACAACTATTTGTCATAGGTGGGTGTTGAGGCTTGGAAATTCGCAGGCAACAACAGCAAGGGATTCTCCCCAGTCAACGTTCCCAACTAGCCCGTGACTGTTTGGTTTAGGGAATCCGTCCGGTTTGCGGTCCGGCTACCGTAAGTCAAGTAACAAAAAAAAGGGTTTTACCGGTTGAGGCCCGGTCCATCGTGTATATTTTTGTATTTTTTGACTTAAAGATGACATGCACGTGCCTAATTAACAATGCAGGGTGATAAAGGATGCAAGGAGTAGTCACAAAGTGATGCGCAGGTTCTTACCTCTTGTCTTAGAACTCACAAGCATCTAAATCATATAAACAGTAATGAAGTAAAGCTAACTAAGCTATCTCTAGAGAGCTGGATTTTAATTCGTGAGTAATGCATTTCTGTCTATGCGTTACGGCAAATCATAGATAGCTGTTCTTATAACCTAACATATAAACATGAATAAAAGTATACATAATAAGATAGCTCATCAATAGTTAACAATCCCATTACTCACGGTGGAAGATATCACAGAGTATACTAAAGAACATTCAGACAAGAGCATAGGTCCATGAAGCTAGAACGCTCTCACAATTTAATGAAACGCAGTTGAAAACGAAATAGTTCCCATTCAACATCGCTCATTTAATCACATTGATACATTCCACATAGCACTTTCTCCAATAGGCAAAATTTGCAATTTCTGATTGTAAAACGAAATAGTTCCTCTTACAAGTAATAGTTTACAGGTTTTCCCAGGGGAAAAAGCCCCTGTTAATTCTAACTTTCAAATATTTAAACCAACAGTTGACCGCTTGGGCTGCCCCCCCCAAACGCGTGACCTTTCTGTCTCTCAAAATGTTTTGGATCCCTTCTCTTTATCTTTTCTGTGAGCACTCATGATCCGTTTAGTAACTGAAATTTTCAGGTCTACGCCTTTGTCACTACTGATCTTTGTCTTCTGATTCGCTTGTCCTCCTTGTGATCCTGTCGGTTTCGGTTCGATCTTTGTCAAAACTGCCCAGCTATGTCTTCGTGCCATGGTAATCTCAACAGTCCCTTGAGTCCACCTGCAATTAATCAATGTGCATCATTCATTGGGATTGTATTCTAAAACAAAATGTCAAATTATATCAACCAAAACGGCTACTCAACAAGAAAGATCATGTGCATGCCTGTCATGAAGCTTAACAAACGCCGGCACCACTATCTCGTCTACCTACGGGTTCGAAAGAAAACACCAACGACAAGAAAGAAAGAACTCATCGGTGGCTCAGAATGCTAACATCGACAGGGTAGACCTATTCACATCTGCATAAGCGGGTCTTAACAGGTGATGGGTACTGTGAAAACACTTAAGCACATCAGAGTCGAAAGAGTTAAGACCTAAGCTGTGGCAGGAAAACTTTCGATCGAAAATCGGAAGGACAACGACATCGGCAACCAAGTTCTTTGTGCGGCCGCAACGGTGAAAGAAAAAAGGGTTATATACATGCGACTAGAAGACCGACACTCATCGGCGGATGAAGCGCTTACACATCGGGCACTTAGCTGATTTGGGAGCTGCAACGGCGGAAGAGAAACAGACAACAGCCTTTGGTCAAATAAAATTGATAAGTGTTTTAAAAATTTAAAGATTTGGCAACGATTGAAATTGTTTCACCTCTAGAACATCTTTTTTCAAAGAACACTTGACCCGATTCATCTTCGACTAACAAAAACCAGACTCTAACATCTGCGACTCGCAACAATTTCCAACATAAGCAATTTCTGAAATAGGACGAGAGTTCATCTTCGAAAATCACCCAAAATTAAAGCATGACCAAAAATTCACGGCTCCAATTGATTCAACGCAGCATTAAAATCATAAAGGGGGGTCCAAAATTTTAAAAAGAATTTGGGGAGAACAGTTGCAGCTGCAACAGTGGGGTAGTTGATCACTGCTTGAGTAAAAGTCTCTGAATGGTAGCAAATAGGCTTGCGGTGCTGCATCAATACTGCCCCCATGGAATATCCACTGGCATCTGTCTCTATCTCAAATGGCAGCTGCAAATAGGGTAAGGCTAGGACTGGGGCGGTGCTGATCTTTCCCTTCAATGTGTCGAAGGATTTCTGCTGCTTACCTCCCCACTGGAAGGATTTTTTCACACTTGTTAAGGCATGCAAAGGAGATGCTATGTATGAGAAGTTCTGAATGAACCTCCTCCAATATTGAATAGCTCCTAAAAAGCTTCTCACTTCAGTAGTGTTAGTAGGCTTAGGCCAATTGACAATTACATCAACTTTTGAAGGATCAATTTTTAAATTCCCCCCTCCTACAATATGACCCAAGTAAACTAATGAAGTTTTGCCAAATTCACACTATGACAATTTTACATACAATTTCTCCTCTTTCAAAGTATCTAATACTTGCTTTACATGCCCCACATGTGCTTCCCAAGTTTTGCTAAAGACCAATATATCATCTAAGTATACAATGACAAAATCATCTAAGACTGGCCGGAAAACATCATTCATTACCCACATGAAGGTTGTAGGTGCATTGCAAAGCCCAAAGGGCATCACCAACCACTCAAATAGACCTTACTTGGTCTTGAAGGCTGTCTTCCACACATCACTTTCTGCAATTATGATCTGGTGGTAGCCACTGCGCAAATCCAACTTGTTTCTTCATCACCAACATAATCGACGAACCACATGGAGAGGAGCTGGGTCTGATCACTCCTTGGTCCAACAAGTCTTGAACCTGCTTCTTAATCTCTGCCATTTCAACTGCGGACAACATGTACATGCCCACATTAGGAAGAGGGGCATCCTGCTTGAGATGGATATCATGTTGAATCTCCCTTTTGGGAGGCAAACCTGTAGGTTCCTGAAATATTTCATCATAGTTAGCCACAATATCAATCATAGCCTTTTTATGAGAAGGATCACAACCTTTGAAAGCATCGGATGCTTCAGCATCTTTTGCTCTCAAAACCATGAGCATGTATCTCTTATTAGTGTTGATGAGTCCCTTCATCTATCCTGCACTAACAAGAGTGGTGTTAGCCTTCATACTGTGAGCTCTCACGATGTACTCCACCCCATTTTTGGTGAGATGGTACTTGTTCTTGTGACGAAAAAATACTGCTTTTTGATCATACAAGTATGGGCTTCCCAATACGATACCGTAGATGTCAAGAGGAACAACATCTAAGTCCACCTCATCGATCAACTTTGAAGCAATAACAAACCTTAACCTGCATTGCTTAGTCACCTGTATCTTAGCATTATCACATACCCATCTAAGAGGATAAGGCTTGGGGTGAGGTTTAGTCTGTATGCCCAACTTCTTAACAACTGATTCTGAGATCAAATTTACTTGAGAACCCGGATCAAATAATGTTTCAATCTTTGTATGCTTAGACAAAACTCTGATGTGAAACAACTCACTTCTTCTTTTATCATTTTCTTTAGAAACATGAGTAGAACTTGAACCAGTATGAGGAGTTTTGTTACCTTGCATTCCTACGGCTGTAATCCTGGTTTCGTCACCTGAGTCAGAACCCAAATCTCCTTGCGCTCTTGCAATGGTATTTTTCTTCTTTTTTCCTCCATAATGCTTTGGCCTTTGTTTAGGATGCAACTCCCAACAACTCTCTTCATCATGCCCATCAGTGTCGCAATGTTTGCAATGGAGCTTTCCTCCTTCCTTCTTGGCAGTAGCTGTCTTCCTGCTCTTGTATTTCTTTTTGGACTTGTGGTTGTTATTGGGCTTGAAAGGCTTCTTTGGATGGTCTTCTTGCAAATGCTTCCCCCTGCTCTCAAGATGAGTAGCTTGAACATTTGCTTCATCCACACTAGTAGGATTCAACAACAACAAAGTATGGCGTAGATAATTATGAAGAGCACTAATGTACTTCAGAAGAGTGTCAGGAGAATCTAAAGAAATTTTCAACTCTAAAGCTTTCTTTCTAAATTCTTCAGTAAAATTCTGAACACTCTGACCCTTGCCTTGTCTAAAACTTTGCCAATCCATCATAGCCTTTTGAACATAACCCAATGGATAAAATTGCTTACGTAAAGCAGAAATGAAAGCAAACCACGATGAGAGAAGATTACCCATTTGTTTGCTACCTTGCTGAAGCTTGCTTTCCCACCATACAAGTGTGGTGCCTGTCAGCCGAAGTGAAGCCAACTGAATCTTCACATCTTCTTCTTTGATCTGCTGGACTCGACAATAGACCTCAATTTGCCTTATCCAATTGTTCAACTTCTTTGCATTCGCTTCCCCATTGGACATGGGCAAATCAAACTTCACATCGAGCTTCAATAAGGGCTTCTTTTGAGCCTCTTTGTGAGGAACCTTGGAATGCTGAGAATGAGATGAGGAAGAAGCACTTGAACTTGTGCTTGAAGCTGAAGGTGAAGAGGGAGGATCAGGAGGCTCTTCGCCACCTCCTCCTTGGTTAACTGAAGCATTGCCTTCGTCCTTCACTTCTTTGTCTTCCTTCTTTACTTCACTGCCTTTTCTTTCTTTTGCCATGCGTTCTTCATAGTCTGAAAACATCTTGTCTACCTTGTCGGCCATCATGTAGAAGACCTTGTGAAAGTTTGCCTCCATCTCGATGTGGGCATCATTAGCATCCATATTCCTCCTTCGGTGTGAACGTTCGATCTCGGAATTGTAAGGCTCTAATGTACCCTCACCAGCTTGCAGTTTAGCCCTCGTGAGCATCCACACTCACAATCCAACGTCAAATAAACCTGCTCTGATACCACATGATCCGAAAACAAGATCTTTGCTACTCTATGACATTAACATGAATTGCATAAAGAGCATGAATGAAGCTCACAAATCCATAAGAAGAGAACCAAACAGCATAGACAATATGCACATAAAGACAACAAGTTGATAACAGAGTTCGTCTAGGATGGACTATGTCTCCGGTCCTGCTTCTCAATAGGAGGGCTGATCTATAATCTCAGCATAAGGAAAAATACATGGCAATGATACAATGATACCTTGGCGACAATGGTCAGGAAGAGAACCGCTGCCCAAAACACAACCAGACTGCTTCCAGCAACTCCGAAGCCTGAAGACGGTGTAAAACGAGTATAAACACTCGTACATTCCTCCTACAGAGCTACGCAATCTCCCCTCTCTCCTTTAGCTATAAAGTATCCACTCCAAAGCATGAGTGGCAAATGGCAACTAAGGGGGCTTATATGGCCATGACTTGCCCCTCTTCACATTTTCCTCATGTTCTCTTTGGTTACAACAAATTTTCCAAGATTGGCATCTTGTTTCAACTTCTCAAGTTTTGGTTGGGTTCACTTAAAGCTCCTTTTATCATGTAGTTGACATAATTAACAACTATTCCAACCACATACCCAAGTATGGCATTAATAAAATCTGGTTGCAAAACTACCTAACCGAACTATGTATAAAACCCAAAAATTTGTTATAACAGAGAAACAATTCTCAACCCACTTTTAACCCAAACTCCATAGTTTAAAATTCGACATGTGCTAAATGCGCTGGGCTCCCATGCTGGTCGGAGGTCCCGGTCACGCTGGAGGAAGAACCAAGGTCCGGGCTAAGCCTCGGCTCCTTTGGGGCTCGAAATGCCACCACATACTTTAAATAAATTTATTTCCATACATTATACAAGGAACACCTTGTGGGCTAACGGTAAGGCGGAGCACTATGCAGGAGAGGTCACAGGGTCGAACCCGTGGAGGCTAGTCTTCTTGCTAAACTTTTAACCAATCATCAAGTGCCATGTGGCAAAATATTACTGGGCCAACACACCTTCCGTACAGAGACGTGTTCCCTCTGGATTGGACCGTACCATTGAATGGGTTGACACGTCATCTGTCTGTACATGCCACATGTCGTCCTCTCATTGGTTCGTACACATGCCATGTCATCATGTTCATACAGTACGGATGCCATGTGTCACCCTGTCAGTGGTGCCACGTGGCACCTCTTTTGCCAATTTTCTCTGTTGACCTCATAGAACAGAACACGATAACTTTCCCATACGGAGTCCATTTGAGGTGAAACAAATGCCGTTGGAATCGTATCAGCGAGCCCTTAGATCTGGTGCTGGTTTTGATGAGATTGAAGGAATTCAAAAATTTTGCCTTCTTGGATCCTCCTGGATCATCTATAGTCGATCCATCATCATCCTTGCTTAATTTTAAACTTTTTCTTACTGGCGTTGGGGCTACCTTGCAATTAGACATATTGAATATTTTTTAAACTACACATGCATACTTCGACTTTGATATAAATATAACACTGTCAGACTCCTAGACTTCACTAACCAGGAAAAGCTTCATAAGCCCCAAATTAGTCATTTCAAATTCACTTTCCATGAATTTTCTAAAATCCTTTATGCCAAAATCACCAGTAAATATTAAATCATCTACATGAGGCATAAAATTAACATGTTACCTTTGTCATTAGATTTGGTGTACAATGTCAGTTCACTTTCACTTCTGTGAAATCCATTATGGGGGAGATAGGAATGAAAGCAATTGTACCAAGCTCTATGAGCTTGTTTCAAACCATAGAGTTCCCTTCTCAACCTGTATACTTTGTGCTCTTGTACTGAAACTTCATAGCCTTGTGTTTGTTCCACATACACTTCCTCCTCCAGATAGCCATTCAAAAATTTCGATTTAACATCCATTTGACGCTAATTACATCCTTATATTTTGGTACATCTACCAACTCCCATGCTTGGCTCTTCTCAATCCATTCTATTTCTTCATCCATGGCTTGTGCCCATACTTATTCTTTGACAACTTCCTCAAATGTTAGAGGATCGTCTATATGATAAAATAACACAAAAAAAGAGAATGAATTTGGTGTACCAACTTCATATATCAAACGCAGACTTCTTGTATTTATTGGATCCATCGACGTTGAAAACGTTGAACTTCTTGATGGAGTTTGTTGTCCACTTGGTGTGCTCGTCAGCGTAGCTTGAGCTACTTGTGTCACAGTTCCTTCTGTTGAAACATGTCGCGGTGTTCTAGGAGTTGATAGTGTTGTGACATTTTAACTTACATGTGGTGTTTGAACCACTTCCTCCATCATGTCATCATGTTTGATAGTTGACACAGTCTTTACTTTCTTCTCGATGGATCCATCCCATTATTCATTCTAAAAAATTGAACATCATGACTTATGTTTAGCTTTCTTATGATAAGGGCGTACAACTTGTATGATTTTGTGTCTTTAGAGTAACCAAAAAAATGCATTTATGTTCCTTATTGTGTAATTTCCTTCTCAACTCATCTGGAGCATATGTGACATAGCAAAAAACTCTTAAATGAGAAACACTATGATTCATACTCGTCCATGCTTCTTGAGGGACGTTGTCCTTCAGGTGCTTTGTCGAACACCGGTTCATAGTATATACAATAGTTATGACTGCTTCATCCTAATATTCATTTGACAAATGCATGGATGTTATCATTATGTGTGCCATCTCCATAATGGTTCTGTTCTCTCTCTCTGCGACACCATTCTGCTGAGGTGTATAACGCGTAGTGAATTGCTTGTGTATGTTGTGGGTCTTGCAAAAATTTAGGAAGTCATTCAACACATATTCAACGCCTATGTTCGTCCTTAGGATTTTGATGTTGTTTCCACTTTGGTTCTCTACAAGTGCCTTGAACTGCTGAAAACAATTAAATGCATCAGATTTATGTTTCAAAAACTATACCCATGTTTTTCTTGTGAAGTCATCAAGAAAAGTAAGAAAATAGCTACATCCTCCCATGGACGGTGTCTGCACTGGGACACAAATATCAGAGTGCGCGATCTCAAGTAGTGTGTGTGCTCTGTATGACTTTTAGACTCGAAAAGTATCTATATTATGCTTCCCAAAAAAGTATCCTTCACAAACTCTCTATGGTTTTTCAATCAATGAAAATCCTTTCACCATATTCTTCGTGTGTAGTAGCTTTATCCCATATTTTTATGGAAAAATTTACACCTAAAGAAATTGGATCTCTCTTGTGATTTTTGTTGGTTTTAATTTTTTTAATTTATGAGCCGACATGAATTTGTTTAACTACTTTTTATTTTTGATAAGTTATAAACCAACATGGAAAATTACTTGATGTGCACATGGGAACCTTTAGAATTTGGGTTTCCAACCACCATCTATAAGGAGGAAGGATAATATCCAAGTTAGTTGGGAAGATAAACCTGGAAATGTTGTTGTAGAGCTTGATAAATTTAAGGTTAAAGGATTGAAATTTTATAAAAGATAATGAACAAAATAAATCTACAAATATATCAAGAATTAGATATTAGTGTTGTGAAACAAAAGTTTTCATTGTCAATGAGCTTTTATATGGTATATGTCACGAGCATAGGCTTCTCGATCCGTCTCAAGCATCCCATATCGTTCAAAATCCTAGACACATGCGAAACCGAAGTGATCTTGCTAGTTGGGCTTGTCCATCAACCACACGTATCACTCGGAATATGCCTAACCAAAACCAACCTGACTGAACCCAAGTCAAACACCTTAAAGTTGTGCAGATTGTTAATTGCTTGTTCATCATAGGCGATGCGAACTATTGCATCACCACCCAACCATAAACCATGTAGTCTTTCGCACGTTCACCCCCGAGCCAACACTTGGACAACCGACGACCACTTACTTGTGCCCGCATGCTCAACAAGTATCAATCCTTAGGATGTATTGAGGTGTTGTGATTGCAACCTAGCCAATTCTAACCACATGCCAATACAATGATGTGTTCATGTGACATCCATCACATTCATTTAAGTAATTTCAACTTAAGTCTCAAACTTCAAACTTCACTTCACTACCCATCATTAGACCCACTTTAATATATTTAAAAATGTTTAATTACACTCATTTATGGAATTTAAACTGAAGCCTCAAACTTCACTTTAGTGCTCATCATTAGACCACACTATCAATTGCTTAGCATTATACAACCTTCTCATGTGTAGATACTTTAATAGGTAGATAATTTAAAAATACAATTAATATTATATTACATAATAATTGTATAATACTAAACTCTCCGGCCCGCGCTGTAGGAAACGCTGAAATGGAAGTCCATTTTCATTAACAATTACACTCAAGACCATTTGCTGTAGAGAATTTGCACTTGATCTTCAATTGTATTTGTTTGGGTTGTTGTGGTTGCTGTTGCGGCCACGTCCAGGTTTTGTAAAGCACCCGAAATAATATCTACGTTGATCTGGCCTTCATTATATCTCATAACACTCAGGGACTAGTTCTCTGTTACGTTCTCGCTCTCTCTCTTGTTGTCACCTTTGATATTCAACTACATCCCCCCTCCCCACTCTCTTGTTGTTGCCTTCGATATTCGTTTTCCGTTCCAAATAACTGAATTCAGATATTATTGCAAAAAATCCCACTCACAAACTTTGATTGAACTAGGTATAATCACTATTACCTGTATACAACTTCCTTCCTACCACTCGAACTTACGTAGTATTATATACGATGCAGTATTGTATATATTCTTTTACTTTTGTGGGGAGTCTTTGGGAGAACTCATGGAATGGAGAGGTGCGATGGTTGACTTGAATTATTGAATTAATGGAATGGAGACGTGCAATGGTTAACTTGAATTATTGAATTGCCTCTTAGTAAGAGATTTTAACTTGAATTATTGAATTGCCGCTTAGTAAGAAATTTTATTTTTCTTAATTTTGGGGTGCCGTTAACTTCAGTTATTGATTTCTTTGACAAATAACTTATAATATGAAAAAAAAACACTCTTCCATTAAAACTCAAACTTTTACCTGAGTAGAACGATCCTTTCTTACTCAAATCTCTTACTAACAAAAGTACAAGAAGTCACATAAATTTTCTCAGAACTTGCAAAGGCGTTTTTGAGATACGACTAGACAAGACCCTTTTCACGATTGATTGATATTTCATTTTTAACCTAACTATACTCTTTAGCTATTCTACCCAATCTCTCATAACCCAAGTGTTCCAAAATCACTTTTGTTACCTATTGCTCACGGGTCTTTATTGGTTCTCTTCCTCGTCCATAGCCTCCAAATCCTCCTCTTCCATTAGGGTCGTATCTTCTTCTCCTAGCATTGTTTTCTTAGTGACTTTTGCCTTAGTCACTTAGAGAGGGGACATAAAGTGACGACTTAAGTAAAAACATTTAATTTGACTTTAGAGTATTAAAGTCACTTTTTGATAAATTTAAAAGTCGGTGAGTGAATTAATATTTTAGAAATATTTAATCTAATATCCACCATTAGATTACACTCACCCTAGGGTTTTCTCAAAAAGGCATGGGAAAGACATTTTGGCTCACTTTTGCAGATTGAAGTGAGAAGAGAGAGCTGAGAGAGAGAAGGGAGAAAGTTTTCATTTTTCCTAAGCAAGAGGAAAAATTTTGCAGCACACAAATCGAGGGAAATAACAGCAACAAAGAGGGCACAAAAATCGAGGTGAAGACAACAACATTTATTGCTGGTCCGTACAGTCCGTATGGTACGGTTTTCGAGGCAGATTTCTGGGCACAATTTTCGAGAAATTTTTTTGGGCACGAATTTCGAGGTTCGTACAGTTTGTCTATATAGTGGCACAGAAATCGAGGCAGAAAACAAAAAAAACATAGTTTGATTTTTGCTGCTTGGCACACAAATCGAGACATAAATTTATCTTCCGAGTTGAGATAAGTTGGTTTGATATTTTCTGTGTATTGCTATAAATGATAAACTTCTCCTGAAAAAATAAAAATACTCTCTCTCTCACTGGTTTTCCCCTAGTGGGTTTTTCCAAGGCCATTGGCCAAAAATCCTAGTGTTCTGTGTGATTAAATGGCATGCTGATTTTTATTTCCCATCACTGAAAAGATTGTTTACAGTAGTGTTTTAAGTATGAAATTTTTTGTTTATTTCCAACACTTTATTTTTCTAAGAATGTCATAAACAGTGATATAAATTTTACTTGAAACCAGTGGCTGAAAACTAGTGAAAAATCTACATGGTATCAGAGCGGGTTGTGGCAGAAAATTAAATTTTAACAGTAAAACAGTCATTTCCAGAATTCAAAAAAACCTTTGTGACAATAGTACATTTTGCTGAAACTTGTTCTTTGAGAAAATGACTTCCGTGGGGTTGAGAACTGAGGATAGGTTAGATGGGGCAGTGAACTTTGTCTCATGGAAAGCCTGGATTTTATTTGTGCCGAGGGAGAATGAGTTGTGGAAGGAAGTAGTTAGAAACACTACAACAAATCCCATTATTATTCCTCCTTCTACTGATGCAGTATTACTTGCAGCTTTTAATAAGAAGGATATTAAAGCCATGAGAATAATCTTAGATGATGTTAAAGACCATGTTATTCCTCACATTTTAGCAAAGGATCATGCACATGAAATGTGGACTGCTTTGACCAGTTTGTTTGATAGTACTAATGAAAACAGGAAGATGGTACTTAGAGAGAAGCTGAAGAACGCCAAGATGATCAAAGGAGAGGCATGTATGATTTATCTTACTAGGATCTCTCATGTGAGAGATGAGATTGCAATTGTTGGGGTGTCCATTGATGCTCTTGAGTTAGTGCGGACAGCCCTGAATGGGGTGACTGCACATTGGGTTGTGTTTGTTCAGGGGTTGGTGGCCAGAGAGAACTTACCATCTTGGGACATAGTATGTGATGACTTTATTTAAGAGGAGAGTCAGAGGGGTTTCTTCCAGTGCAATGGCTCTACTAGTAGAGGGGATGAGGAGGATGTGGAATTGACACTGAAGGGGAAGAAGAAGAGCAAGAAGGGTCCCAAGAAGGGTGGGGCCAAGCAGTAGCATGATGGGCAGAAGAAGGATATGAGTACTGTGAAGTGATTTGCATGTCATAAGATGAGACACTATGCTGCTACGTGTCCGAACAAGAAGAAGCAGCAGACAACCGCTTCAGTTGAGATCGATGATTTTGCAGCTAGATTTCATAGTGAGTTTTCACTATGCACTGAGCATATTGAGAGCGAGAGAGCATCCATTCTCACCAGTGCGGATGTTAACAGACAGAGGGAGTTTTCCTGTGTGAGACCATTCTTACAGTGCATCTACTTCCAACACTTGGTACATAGAAAGTGGAGCCTCGAGCCACATGACAGGTGCTCGTGAGATGTTCTTCGAGCTTTCACAGGCAGATACAAATGTGGAGGTTGTGTTGGGAGATGACTTAGTAGTCAGTGCAGTAGGACATGGGACCATTACATTTCATAGGGAGTCCATGAGTCCCATGGTATTATGGGATGTATTGTATGTACTTGGGATGAAGAAGAACCTAATGTTAGTTTCCATGATCGAGGATCAGGAAACTAACATATGATTGAGGTCTTGGGGTGTCTTTCCTAGATGGACACGTGCATATGTTTCTCAAGACTGCAGGACCATCTGCTTCAGTTGCCATTGGAGCGAGATGTGGGAAACTGTATAGGCTCTTGTTTCAGCTGCAACATGCTTTAGCACATAGCAGTAGCAGTGAGTTGTGTGAGCTTTGGCATAGGAGGATGGCTCACTTGCATCATCCAGCCTTGGGGTTGTTGAGGCACATGCTGACATGTTTACTGGAGTTTAGCACAGGGAAGAGTGATGTGTGCAGGGGGTGTGCTTTGGGAAAGTACACCAAGACTGCTTTTTCGAGCAGTGATAGAAGGTCAGCTGGTACTCTTGACTTGATACATTCAGACTTATGCGGACCTATGTCTTTTGTGTCCTTGAGAGGATACGAGTATTATGTGATATTCATTGATGACCATTCCATGAAGACATGGATCTACTTTCTGAAGAGAAAGAAGTCTTGAGGAAGTCTTGTAGAGGTTCCAAGAGTTCAAATCTCGTGTGGAGAACCAAACAAGGAGGAAGATCCGAGTCTTGAGATCGGATAACGGGGGTGAGTATACCTCCAAGGAGTTTGATGGATTTTGCAGACAGGAGGGGATCAGAAGACAGTTAACAGTTTCGTATACTCCAGAGCAGAATGGAGTAGCAGAGAGGAAGAGCAAGTCCATTGTTGTAGCAGCCCGAGCTATGTTACATGACCAGTCACTTCCTTTTTTTCTCTGGGCCGAGGCATGCAACACCGCTGTATACCTTCAGAACAGGAGTCCCCATTGGGCAGTGGGGAATATGACACATGAGGAGTGCTTTTCAGGTAAGAAGCCTGAAGTTGGCCATTTTCGTATATTTGGTAGTCTGACTTATTCTCATGTCCCTTTAGAGAAGAGGACAAAGTTGGAGCCCATTGTAAAGAAGGGCATCTTTGTGGGTTATGATGAGACTGCGAAGGCTTTTCACATTTATCTTTCCTCTCAGAGGAAAGTGATGGCAAGGATGGATGTGAAGTTTGAGATGCACCTCAAGTTGTGGCATAGGTTCCATCTACGCAGTAGTCAGGATCACAGGTTTTCGAGGTTACAGGACCACAGAGTGTTGGCATAGGTTCACCAGGTTCAATGGTTAGGCCAAATGGGTCTTCGGGGATAGGTGATGGGTCTACTATTATAGGTACACCTTATAGGGGATCGGGATCAGGATCAAGATCAGGATTATAGGGTACACCTAGTGTTGGCACACCAGCTTCAGGTTCACAGGTGACTGGGGCTTCTAGCTCTGGTAGTTCTTCAGATAAGGATAGGCCAGTGTGGGAAGAACGTTTAGGGAAAAAGAAGCCTAAGTGGCTTCGGGAGACCTTGAAGGATGCCTTAAAGGCTGGGACACCCAGTGACAAGGTGAGAGCCATCAAGATGCCTGACAGATTGGGCATGGTGTTGGTGGCTTGTACACAAGATTCTGAGCCTTCTACTTTTGAGGAGGCCTCCCAACATTCAGTATGGAGAGATGCCATGATGGATGAGTACCATTCCATCATGAAGAATGATGTATGGGAGATTGTTCTGAGACCAGAGGGGAAGTTAGTGGTGACTTCTCGTTGGATTTACAAGCTGAAGCATGCACCAGATGGGAGTGTGGAGAAGTACAAAGCCAGGTTTGTAGTGAGGGGTTTTCACAGGTTGAGGGCATTGATTATGATGAGACTTTTGCATTAGTGTCTCGTTATACGTCTATCAAGGCATTGATTTGCATTGCGGTAGAAGTTGGAAGATCCATCAGATGGACGCGAAGACTGCATTTCTCAATGGGATCATACAGGAGGAGATTTATATTGAGCAACCTCAGGGCTTTGAGATACATGACAGAGAGACACATGTATGCAAGTTGAAGAAGGCCCTTTACAGGTTGAAGCAAGCTCCAAGAGCTTGGTACTCCAGGATTGATTCTTACTTGCTGAGTATGGGGTTTCGGAAGAGTAAAGCAGATCTAAATCTCTACTTCATCATGGTTGGAGATGATTTTCTTGTTCTTCTACTATATGTTGATGACTTGTTTATCACAGGGAGAGAGAGACCCATTGCAGCTTGTAAGAAGAATCTTGCAGTAGAGTATGAGATGACTGATATTGGGCTGATGCATTATTTTTGGGATTGGAGGTTTGGCAGGATCCTGGACATATTTTCTTGGGGTAGGGAAAGTATGCGGTTGATATTTTGAGGAGATTCAGGATGGAGGATTGCAGGCCTATGTCGACACCTATGATCACCAACTGGAAGAAGCTTCATGCTTCTGAGGGAGAGTTAGTGGATCCTACTTTATACCGTCAGCTTATTGGGTCATTGATGTCTTTGGTCAACACTCGGCCAAATTTGTGTTTTGCAGTGAACACTCTTATCCAGTTCAGGGTTGAGCCTAGGAGTGTGCATTGGGTCGCTGCAAAACATGTGTTGCGCTATCTTTTAGGGACAATAAATTTTGGTTTGGACTGTAGGAGGTCAAAGGGGATTAGATTGGTTGGCTCTACAAATTCATATTGGGCAGGCAGTGTGGCAGAACGGAAGAGCACTTCTGGATGTTGTTTCAGTTTGGGCTTGGTAGCAGTGCTGTGGTTCAGCCGGAAGCAAAAGTCCGTTGCATTGAGTACTGCATAGGCTGAGTACATGGCAGCCAGTTTGGCTAGCTACGAGGCCTTATGGCTTCACAAGTTGCTGGTGAATCTATTTGGTCAGGATATTAGGCCTACGGCTATTTACTGTGACAATCAGAGTTGCATCCAACTCTGTAAGAATCTGGTTTTCCATGACAGGTCAAAGCAAATTGAGATCAGGTACCATTTCATCTGAGACTATGTTCAGAGAGGGGCATTGATGCTTCAGTACATTTCCATAGATGAGCAGGTAGCAGACATTCTGACGAAGTATTTGGGGAGGGGCAAGTTTGTCTTCTTCAGAGACAAGTTGGGAGTGGTGCAGAACACCTTCCTCGGTAAGACGGAGTGTTAGTTTTGTACCTAGGGAAGTGTTCCCCTAGTGAATTTTGCCTTAGTCACTTAGAGAGGGGACATAAAGTGACCCTTGCATTAAATGACTTAAGTAAAAGCATTTAATTTGACTTTAGAGCATTAAAGTCACTTTTTGATAAATTGAAGTGGGTGAGTGAAATTAATATTTTAGAAATAAAATATGAGCATTAAATTTCAGCCCTTGATCTAATCTAATCTCCACCGTTAGATTAGACTCACCCTAGGGTTTTCTCAAAAAGGCATGGGAAAGGCATTTTGCCTTTCTTTTGCAGATTGAAGTGAGAAGAAAGAGCTGAGAGAGAGAAGAGAGAAAGTTTCTATTTTTCTTGAGCAAGAGGAAAAATTTTGCAGCACACAAATCGAGGGAAAGGACAGTAGCAAAGAGGGCACAAAAATCGAGGTGAAGACAACAACATTTATTCCTGGTCCGTACGGTGCGGTTTTTGAAGCAGCAAGCACGATTTTTGGGGCAGATATATGGGCACAATTTTCGAGATTTTTTTTGGGCACAGATTTCGAGGCCCATACAGTGGCATAGAAATTGAGGCAGAAACCAAAAAAATCAAAGCTTGATTTTTACTGCTCGACACGCAAATCGAGACAAAAATTTATCTTCCGGGTTGAGATAAGTTGGTTTGATATTTTATGTGTATTGCTGTAAATGATAAACTTCTCATGAAAAAATAAAAATACTCTCTCTCTGACTGGTTTTCCCCTAGTGGGTTTTTCCAGGGCCATTGCCCAAAAATCCTAGTGTTCTGTGTGATTAAATGGTGTGCTGATTTTTATTTCCTGTCACTGAAAAGATTGTTTGCAACGATGTTTTAAGTCTGAATTTTTTATTTATTTCCAGCACTTTATTTTTTCTGAGAATGTCATAAATAGTGATATAAATTTTACTTGAAATGGTGGCTAAAAACTAGTGAAAAATCTACAGGGTTGTTCCCGGTTCTCCTTGAATTATGATATGTCTGAAGAAATACACTATAATAATGAAGTGTAATCTTTAAATCTGATAAATCCATGATAACCCGAGCTCATGATACAAAACCCATCAACCCACTTTCTGATAAATTTTTACTAATAATTTATACTTTGACCAATAAAGTATAAAGTTTTACTAACACTTTGACCAATAAAGTATAAAGTTTTACTAACACTTTGACCAATGAACTAGCCCTTACCTCAATATAAACCCGGACATATCTTAAATGAACTATTGAGTAAAAAAACATTAATGAACTATTCACTAATACCTGGACCAACATTCACTAATACTTGGATCAATAAAACACAAATCTATCCTTATAATTACGACAATCCTTATCTTGATTGCAGAGTCCTTGGTAGAGGCGGTACATCCCTCTGATAATGTATATGATGTTTTAGAGTAGAAATTCATTTGTAAATAAAATATTGCATTAATGTACATGTGTCACTTATGTAGACATGTATGTCATCATATTATGGTTTTTATAATTAATGTTATTGTTTCTTTCATAGACATGGACTAAAAAAGGACTTTATATGCATAAATGTCATGCCTTCTTGAAATTAAGTAGTAGTTAGATAAAAGTACATGGACATGGGGTTAAAGATACAACGTATTGAAAGCATTTGTTAGAGCCACACACTAGCACCACCTTCTTCACACCCAAGAGGCTAGCTTGGGTGGCCATGTGGGAAAGCTTATGTCCAGTCGACAAGACTTGGTAAGTAGTACCTTGGCTAAGTGACAGAATGAAAAAGGAGCATGCAATACAAGCTTAGGCACGCTTCCACAAATAAATCCCGCTCTCAACCTTGGATCTTGGCAAGCCCAAGAGTGTGGTACCTTGGCATGTTGGTGGCTGGCAACACATCAGATCCCGAGCACTCTTTGGATAAACAGATGCACCTTGGGGATGAATCTTGAACGAACATAACCACATGACGATGCATTCCATAGAAGGCGTGCCAGACAACCACATTAGTCGTACAGGATCTGCATTTGTGGAAGCGCCCAGTTAGAGGAGCCTATTGGAACGAGCGCCCATAGAAGGTGCGCCCAACACCATGATGCAACTGGACTTCAGAAGCACGCTGACGAGGACACGCTTGGGAGTTTGACTGATGGACCAAGTTCCTGCAGAAGCCACGACTAACGCCCCAGCTGACGACACCATGCAGACCATCGACAAGTAAGAGAGCACGTGCGCATGGGGGACATGGACCACTGGAAAGAGTTAGCGCATTGATAAGGAGCTGGCATGCACGCTAAGTAAAGGAGCGCGCCCACCTTTGGGGTCGCGTTCACCCACACGACCATATAAAGACGCAACACCAAAATGGAAGTAAGGCATTGTTGGCCTGATTATCTGAACTGGGGCCAACTAAAGAGAAATAGTCCACACAAAGTGCTTATAATAGCCCTCAGTGTGTCTGGAATGACTAAATCTCGCAGGTTATGGTCTCCTGCTACTAGCTGATTTTACTCTCTTAAGGAGAATATAAAAACTCAACAAAATGTATCTTATGTTAATATGAATTTTATCTAACCCTAATGTCAGTTCTCAAGTCTAAGTTGTCCTAAATATGCTTTCTTAAGGAAAGTCTTATGTTTTGTTTCTGTTTTGGATTTCCCGTCTAGATTATCAAACAAGCTAAATCTAAATATAACCTATTTAACAGCTGCTAGAACTAAATTCTATTAAAAACAATCTAATACTAAAATTAAACCTAATCTAATCTATCTTAGCTGAGAGAAAACTTTTTAAATTAAATTAACTACCTTTTAATGATACATAAATCTAAGAACAAAAATAATTTCAATTCAGCAAGACAACTTAACAGATTTGAAATTATAATTTATTTTTGATCATGATAATATTTAATGAAAGAGGAATAATGAAATAGAAATGCCTTCACTATTCTACAATCTTTAACTATCAAAAAGTAATTAATACTTAGCACTTTAATATCCTAACAATAAAGATGATTAACCAATTATTTCTAAAATGTTTGTCATAATACAAAACATTTTAATTCATTAGTTAACGAAAAATAATTTCAATCTCATTTATTTAATCAAGTAAGCTTTAATTAAATAAAAGATATGATATTTAAGATGAAATATAAAAATGACTAATTAAAGTAAGTTCTTTTAAAAATTATGCATAAATCACATCAAAGCATGATCATAAATATTCAAAACAAGACAAATACTGTAAACATTATATATATAAAATTTTCAAAAATTAACCATAAAAGATACTAGTTTTGAAACTGAACTTCGAAGACATTAAAGTGAAACAATCCTTCAGAATATCAACAAGTCTTGAAACATCAGTCTTCTTCACATAAACTTCCTCCTTTGGCAACAATGTCTCCGTTTCTACTTCAAACCTCAAGATTACAAAATTAAAAAAAATCAGAATATAGAAGGACACAACTTCCTCTATTCTGCAGAGACTCCGCCCCCTTAAGCAATCTCTGCTATTGTTTAAATAGTCAAATACAAACCAACAGAAAACTCAGAAGTGAACCGAATCTCCATGCTGGCCGCAATTGGAGAAAATGTGTCTAGAGAACCTAACAAATCTCCCAAATGATTCACTTTTTTCAGGAAATTCCTCACGACTCAACTAACTGAGTTCGTTCTGCTAAAAAACTATGTCTTGAAATTTTGATTATCACCTTAGTTTTCTCCCAGTTTGTTGCCAAAAATCGTCACCTGAAAAACGACGGGAATCTGGTTTGTTATCTTTGTTTATCTTCCCTGCTCAACCTGCACAATGATGTGCCCTTCTTTCTCTAAGATATAATGATAAGGACGATTTAATAACCATCTCTGCGAATCATATACACAAATAAACAAAGAGAAGGGTGGGGCCAAGCAACAACAGGATGGGTAGAAGAATGATATGAGTACTGTGAAGTGCTTTGCATTTCACAAGATGAGACACTATTCTGCTACGTGTCCGAACAAGAAGAAGCAGCAGACAACCGCTTCAATTGAGATCGATGATTTTGCAGCTAGATTTCAGAGTGAGTTTTCACTATGCACTGATCATATTGAGAGAGAGAGCATCCATTCTCACCAGTGCGGATGTTGACAGACAGAGGGAGTTTTCCTGTGTGACAGACCATTCTTACAGTGCATCTACTTCCAACACTTGGTACATAGATAGCGGAGCCTCGAGCCACATGACAGGTGCCCGTGAGATGTTCTTCGAGCTTTCACAGGCAGATATAGATGTGGAGGTTGTGTTGGGATATGACTCAGTAGTCAGTGTAGTAGGACGTGGGACCATTACATTTCAGAGGGAGTCCATGAGTCCCATGGTATTGCGGGATGTATTGTATGTACCTGGGATAAAGAAGAACCTAGTGTCAGTTTCCATGATCAAGGATCAGGGTCTTGGGGTGTCTTTTCTAGATGGACACGTGCATATGTTTCTCAAGACTGCGGGATCATCTACTTCAGTTGCCATTGGAGCGAGATGTGGGAAACTGTATAGGCTCTTGTTTCAACCGTAGCATGCTTTAACACATAGCAGTAGCAGTGAGTTGTGTGAGATTTGGCATAGTAGGATGGCTCACTTGCATCATCCAGACTTGGGGTTGTTGAGGCACATGGTAACAGGTTTACCGGAGTTCAACATAGGGAAGAGTGATGTGTGCAAGGGGTGTGCTTTGGGAAAGTACACCAAGATTGCTTTTCCGAGCAGTGATAGCAGGTCAGTTGGTACTCTTGACTTGATACATTCAGACTTATGCGGATGTATGTCTTCTGTGTCCTTGAGAGCATACGAGTATTATGTGACATTCATTGATGACCATTCCAGGAAGACATGGATCTACTTTCTGAAGAGCAAGAAGTCCGAGGAAGTCTTGCAGAGGTTCCAAGAGTTCAAAACTCTTGTGGAGAACCAAACAAGGAGGAAGATCCGAGTCTTGAGATCGGATAACAGGGTGAGTATACCTCCAAGGAGTTTGATGGATTTTGTAGACAGGAGGGGATCAGGAACAATTAACAGTTCCATATACTCCACAGCAGAATGGAGTAGTAGAGAAGAAGAACAGGTCCATTGTTGGAGCAGCCCGAGCTATGTTACATGACCAGTCACTTCCTTTCTTTCTTTGGGTTGAGGCATGCAACACCGATGTATACCTTCAGAGCAGGAGTCCCCATCGGGCAGTGGGGAACATGACACCTGAGGAGTGCTTTTCAGGCAAGAAGCCTGAAGTTGGCCATTTTCGTATATTTGGTAATCTAACTTATTCTCATGTCCCTTTAGAGAAGAGGACAAAGTTGGAGCCCACTGCAGAGAAGGCCATCTTTGTGGGTTATGATGAGACTGCGAAGGATTTTCGTATTTATCTTTCCTCTCAGAGGAAAGTGGTGGTGAGGAGGGATGTGAAGTTTGAGGAGGAGCAAGCCTTTAGGAGGTTGAGAGAGTCAGAGTAGGGAGAGCAGCAGGTCCTTGCACCTTAGGTTGTGGCACAGGTTCCATCTATGCAGCAGTCAGGATCACAGGTTTTCGGGGTTACAGGACCACAAAGTGTTGGCACAGGTTCAGTGGTTAGGCCAGATGGGTCTTCGGAGACAGGTGATGGGTCTACTATTACAGGTACACCTTACAGGGGATCGAGATCAGGATTGAGATCAAGATTACAGGGTACACTTGGTGTTGGCACACTAGCTTCAGTTTCACAGGTGACTGGGGCTTCTAGCTCTGGTAGTTCTTCAGATGAGGACAGGCCAGTGTGGGAAGAACTTTCAGGAAAAAAGAAGCCTAAGTGGCTTCGGTAGACCTTGAAGGATGCCTTAAAGGTTGGGACACCCAGTGACAAGGTGAGATCCATCAAGATGCCTGACAGATTGGGCATGGCGTTGGTGGCTTGTACACGAGATTTTGAGCCTTCTACTTTTGAGGAGGCCTCCCAACATTCGGTATGGAGAGATGCCATGATGGATGAGTACCATTCCATCATGAAGAATGATGTATGGGAGATTGTTCTGATACTGGAGGGGAAGTCATTGATGAATTCTCGTTGGCTTTACAAGCTGAAGCATGCGACAGATGGGAGTGTGGAGAAGTACAAAGCCAGGTTTGTAACACGGGGGTTTTCATAGGTTGAGGGAATTGATTATGATGAGACTTTTGCACTGGTTTCTTGTTATACGTCTATTAGGGCATTGATTTCTGTTGCGGCGGAAATGGGTTGGAAGATCCATCAAATGGACGTGAAGACCGCATTTCTCAATGGGATCATACAGGAGGATATTTACATTGAGCAGCCTCAGGGCTTTGAGATACATGATAGAGAGACACATGTATGCAGGTTGAAGAAGGCCCTTTACGGGCTGAAGCAAGCTCTAAGAGCTTGATACTCCAGGATTGATTCTTACTTGTTGAGTATGGGGTTTCAGAAGAGTGAAGCAGATCTGAATCTCTACTTCATCATGGTTGGAGATGATCCGCTTGTTCTTCTGCTATATGTTGATGACTTGTTTATCACAGGGAGAGAGAGACCCATTGCAGCTTGCAAAAAGGATCTTGTAGTAGAGTACGAGATGATTGATATTGGGCTGATGCATTATTTTTTGGGATTGGAGGTTTGGCAGGAGCTTGGACATATTTTCCTAGGGAAGGGAAAGTATGCGGTTGATATTTTGAGGAGATTCAGGATGGAGGATTGTAGGCCTATGTCGACACATATGATCACCAACTGGAAGAAGCTTCATGCTTCTGAGGGAGAGTTGGTGGATCCTACTTTATACCATCAACTTATTGGATCATTGATGTTTCTGGTCAACACTCGACCATATTTGTGTTTTGCAGTGAACACTCTTAGCCAGTTCAGGGTTGAGCCTAGGAGTGTGCATTGGGTCACTACAAAACATGTGTTGCGCTATCTTTTAGGGACAATGGATTTTGGTTTGGACTACAGGAGGTTAGAGGGGATCAGATTGGTTGGCTATACAGATTCAGATTGAGCAGGCAGTGTGGCAGACTGGAAGAGCACTTCCAGATGTTGTTTCAGTTTGGGCTCGGCAGCAGTGTCGTGGTTCAATCGGAAGCAGAAGTCCATTGCATTGAGTATTGCAGAGGCTGAGTAAATGGCAGCTAGTTTGGCCAGCTGCGAGGCCTTATGGCTTCATAAGTTGCTGGTGAATCTATTTGGTCAGGATCTTAGGCCTACGGTTATTTACTGTGACAATCAGAGTTGCATCCAGCTCTCTAAGAATCTGGTTTTCCATGACAGGTCAAAGCACATTGAGATCAGGAACCATTTCATCCGAGACTATGTTCAGAGAGGGGCATTGATGCTTCAATACATTTCCACAGATGAGTAGGTAGAAGACATTCTGACGAAGTTTTTCGGGAGGGGCAAGTTTGTCTTCTTCAGAGACAAGTTGAGAGTGGTGCAGAACACCTTCCTCGGTAAGAGGGAATGTTAGTTTTGTACCTAGGGAAGTGTTCCCCTAGTGAGAAATAGTCAACACAAAGTGCTTATAACAGCCCTCGGTGTGTTTGGAATGACTAAGTCTCGCAGGTTATGGTCTCCTGCTACCAGCTGATTTTACTCTCTTAAGGAGAATATAAAAACTCAGCAAAATATATCTTATGTTAATCTGAATTTTATCTAACCCTAATGTCAGTTCTTAAGTCTAAGCTGTCCTAAATCTTCTTTCTTAAGGAAAGTCTTATGTTTTGTTTCTGTTTTGGATTTCACTTCTAGATTATCAAACAAGCTAAATCTAAATAAAACTTATTTAACAGGTGCTAGAACTAAACTTTATTAAAACCAATCTAATACTAAAATTAAACCTAATCTAATCTATCTTAGCTGAGAGCAAACTTTTTAAATTAAATTAACTACCTTTTAATGATACATAAATCTAAAAACAAAAAGAATTTCAATTCAGCAAGACAACTTAACAGATTCGAAATTATAATTTAATTCTGATCATGATAATATTTAATGAAAGAGGAATAATGAAACAGAAATGCCTTCACTATTCTACAATTTTTAACTATCAAAAAGTAATTAATACTTCGCACTTTAATATCCTAACAATAAAGATGATTAACCAATTATTTCTAAAATGTTTGTCATAATACAAAACATTTTAATTTATTAGTTAACGAAAAATAATATCAATCTCATTTGTTTAATCAAGTAAGCTTTAATTAAATAAAAGATATGATATTTAAGATCAAATATAAAAATGACTAATCAGAGTAAGTTCTTTTAAAAATTATGCATAAATCACATCAAAGCATGATTATAAATATTCGAAACAAGACAAACACTGTAAACATTATATATATAAAGGTTTCAAAAATTAACCATAAAAAATACCAGTTTTGAAACTGAACTTCGAAGACATTCAAGTGAAACAATTCTTCATAATATCAACAAATCTTGAAACATGAGTCTTCTTCACATAAACTTCCTCCTTTGGCAACAATGTCTCCATTTCTACTTCAAACCTCAAGATTACAAAATTAAAAAAAATCAGAATATAGAAGGACACAGCGTCCTCTATTCTGCAGAGACTCCGCCCCCTTAAGCAATCTCCGCTATTGTTTAAATAGTCAAATACAAACCAACAGAAAACTCAGAAGTGAACCGATTCTCCATGCTCGCCTCAACTGGAGAAAACGTGTCCAGAGAACCTAGCTAATCTCCCAAATGTTTCACTTTTTTCAGGAATTTTCTTGCAATTCAACTAGCTGAGTTCGTTCTGCGAAAAACCCATGTCTTGGAATTTTGATTATTGCCTTGGTTTTCTCCCAGTTTGTTGCTGAAAATCGTCACCTGAAAAACAACGGTAATCCGGTTGTGTTATCTTTGTTTATCTTCTTGGCTCAACCTGCACAATGATCTGCCCTTCTTTCTCTAAGATATGCTGATAAGGACGATTTCATAACCATCTCTGCGAATCATATACAAAAATAAACAAAGAGAAAAATGGAAATCAATTAAGAAAAATAAATGCTAAAAAGATAAGGATCTTCCCTTCTATGACCGATTTGCATCAAGTTCGCTTTTCAGATCTGAAGCTATAGCTCGGGAGAAAATAACTTCATAAAGACATTCATAATTTCTTCAACGATTTCCAAAGAAGCATGTGGTATGTTCCTTTACCAACGCCTTAAATCCTGCCATTTTCTGCAATCCGTTGCAACTTGAGAGATATGCATTGACTCATTCCCGTATTGTTCTTGATCTATGTTGTGTATTTCTCGACAACAATCTTGGAAACCGGGTGACATGGTAGAACTTCAAACACATGCTCTTTCTCCATTGGTGATGAGTTGGTAGATACTCCCTTAATAATCGCATTATGATGTAATAATTAAAATAATCTTTGCTCGCACCCAATCTACACAATCTTCTGTTAATTCTTAGCTTTATAACCCAGCGTTCAAAAGACTTTTACCACAATCATTTGTTGCTTCAGTTAAGCGATTTTGTTCAATCATATTAATTTCGAAGATGGTTGCAATCTGGAAGTTTGTTGAGAAGATGAGTTGTTACTGGCGATAGAAACTGAACTGTTCAAAGGAATCTGATGCACCAGAAACGTAAAATGAAAACACGTGGCTCTTTTCATCATTTATTTGCTGGGAATCAATCCTTTCTTATAGTCGATCTGGTATACGCGGTTGCTTCCTTGCCTTAATGTGATGAATTACTAAACACGTCAGTAAATGACAGCAAACCCTTCTCCTTTAATTCGATCATCTCGGACAGCCAAATGATATGGCAGCAGCAATCAACTCCGACTTAGCAGCAATCTACATTGAATAAATTAATGACACAAACCATAACATCAATTTTAAATGAAATTCCAATGCTTGGCAGAATTTAAAAAGATAGAGTGGCTTGTTCTCAACATCGACGAATGGAGGAATCGTCTAGTTGTTTTGTAAAAAGGATAGTAATTTCTCCCTCGTGAAATCAAAATTGTAACTGCTACAATTCTGATGATATTCAATTCCAATGTATTATTATTTTCCTTTCAACCAGGGACATGTAGACCTCTTCTTCTTCTGTTTTTAATGATACACGAAAATATGCTATTGAGATGGCTCCAAATAAATACATCATGGTAAAAAGATGACGGAATTTCCTTCTAAGTCATTCAATGTTCAAGTGAGGGATTAAATTTCCTTTTATATATTTTAATTATTCACTTAAACAAACTCCAAAAGGAACTATCCGTTATCTTGTTTGTTTTTTGTATTTATTTATCAAAATTTGTATGTTTCAATAACTAGAATTCCAATGTTTTATTTATATGCTTTATCCATATGAAATTAATTAAATAAAATATAACTAAGAAGAATTCCAAAGTTATCACTTTATGTGTCAAATTTTATGCAAAAGAAAAAGATATTAGAAGTTAATGTGTCATACCACTAAAAGTGAAATTCATGCTTTTTCATATTCAATCAAAGAATGAGATGCTTGTAAAAGAATATATTTACATTAAAAAGAAATCTAAGTATTATAATGTAAATAATTCCTTAAATAATTAAATGAAATATTAAGTGAATTAGACTCTTTTACCCCTAGAAACTTTTAATGAAAGATGATAAAAGAAATTATCACAAAGTCCCAAAGTCATCAAAGAAAGGTAACCAGAAACATTAACTTGAAGAGCTCAAGGAAAAGTACGTGTGAGAGTAAATGCTCACTAAGTCGTATGAAAACCAAGTCAAAAGAAAAGGATCACAAAGAAGAAAGTCATGGAATTAAATCAAACCAAGAGAAAGTATTTGCGAAATTCTAGTGGGGTCCCTTTATTTCATGCAAAATCAAGGGGAGTTGTTGGGGTGCCAACATGCATCAAAGCTAGCTTGGGTGAATAAGCAACGGAGTAATAGGTCGCCAAGACATACAACCTGTTAAATTTTCATATGCTAAGCTAGATCATTAGTATTTAATTTCATTTTCATAACAAAAGCATATAAACAGGATCACTGAAATATAGACAAGCACAACCATACAAAAGGAACACAAAGATTTATCCTGGGAAAACCCTAAAGGGAAAAACCCAGCAAAAGCTTCCTCAATATAGATGCCCCAAAAAGATAAAAGGTAAAACCAACAAGGAGATCAAAGCTTGATCCTCCTCCTTCTCCAACTATTCTTCTCTTCTCCACTAATGCGCTACACAAGTGAGAGTGTGTGTCTCAAATGAGGAGCACCACACCTCTATTTATATTCATCCGTTCACTTGAATTAACTCATTCGACATGTAGGCTCGAGTTAAATCATGTAGGCTCAAGTTACACATGTAGGCTCAAGTAACCACACTGGGGTGCTAATGACCCACCTTTACAATTAGAGGGGACTACCTCATGACTCTTTTTAGTTCTTCCGATTAGAAGCATCGGGGTACAAAGTAATACAAGTGGTTCTCCCGATAGGACCATTGGGGACCACAAAAGATACATATAGAATATTCTTCGAAGTTACAATATTTCAACACAACCTAGGGAGGTTTACGAGCTTAAGTCGCAGTGTAGTCGCTAAGTGGCTCAACTCAGAAATGCAACAGGGTTGCGGAAGAATTTCTAGTTTGGAAAGCCAACGCTCTAGACGAGTTCAGTCTATGACAGTCAATGACAGCTACAAGGGTTATCAGGTTTGACAATCTTGAGAGTTGGATGTCCATAGAGGGGTCAACTCGAATTATTGTATTTTTGCAAAAAATATTGTGTTTGTTGGTTGGGGGCACACCCAGAGCTCTGTCAGCTTATGGAAACTCCATCTTTATAAGTTTTTCATATTAATACAAAGTTAACGAGGTTGGCTGGTTTGGAAACCCTACCCTTATACCGTGTTACATTTTACTTGTTATTTTGTGTGATGAAAATTTGGATAAGTGTGGGTAAAGCATTTAATGAGTAAAAAGGATAAATTAACCAGTTGATGGCCTCTTGTTTTGCTTGCTTATTGCCCTATTTCTAGTTCAAATTTATAAGGAACCAGGCATATTTGACTTAATCTTGATATATATTTTATGTCCAAATATGTATTTTCAAGGATTATATCCCAAGGTTCTTAAAACAGGTAAATTTCATTATTTTGTGTCTCATTTTGATGAATTCCAACTTACAATTGAAAACTCTAACTTATGATTAAAAATGCTGATCCTTTGTTAAAGTTTTGTTTCCCGCATAGTTACTCTCTTTTCCTGGTGGCTCGATCCCGCACCTATTTCGGCACTCACTGAGCATGTATTGATTGGTTAAGATGTTTGGGGATTTGTTTGCCTGAAATAACATGTGGGTTCTGCATTTAGTTGTTACCATATTGACCATGAGCTACCTATTGGCAGTATGCAGCCTTGCTCAGTCCAAGAATCGCGGGCCCTAATTTTCAGTAATGTGTGGATTCCAGGCTATTTGATCGCTAGTTTTTAAAGGTTCTAAATACAATATGATCTCTTGATCTATTTTCTGCATTGGACCAGTTGTTAGTTGTTTTCATTCTCCTGGATAAGCGTAGATCTTTTGGGAAGGATCGACCCTCTTCAATGGTCGACCCATGATGTAATTCAAGCTATAAATATGTATGTGAAACCTTAAAAGAACAACATATGATATACTGTAAAACTTTGATTCCAAGTTATTGATTTACTACTGCGTTTTCTTTGAATCTTTAGTTTCAAATCTAGAAGTGTTGGAGGCCGGGCCCACCTTCAACTCGTGTTACATACTTGTAGTTTTGTTTTCTTTCTAGTGCTGTAAGTAAACTTATATATCATTTCTTCCTGGCACCGTTTTTATATATATCTGTTTGAAATTTTATAAATAAATAAACAGACTTTTACAAGACTCAGGATTGAAAATAGATGTGTGTTTGTGTTGGATTGGCTTGTATCATTGAATGCATGGAGACATATCTGTTTGTGTTAATGAACATATGTAGACAGGGTATTTAGTTCATGGTTAATCCCAGCCTTATTTGCAGATTCGATTTGATGAATTGTAGGCTTGAGAGAAATAGAAAGAGTAGCTAAATATGTTGGATCTGAATTCCTTCTTCCTTTTGTTCTTAGTACTTAGATCATGGTTCAGTAATTGAACCTCTGGCCAAAGCTTATAGGCTAGCATTTTCAGACTTGCTGTATAGGAGATTTGGAATATGTATTGTTTTTCAAAGATTTTGAGGAAGTTGAATGATATTAGAAAGAGAAAGTTGCAGTTTGTTAATATTTGACAGCGTGTATTTGCTAGTGTGTTTTGATTTCTTTTGTTCATTTTCTCATTTATTCATAGCTATAGATTGATTTTGAAACTTAATGATGAATGCTAAACCTTGTGGTTTGGTCGAATTGAATTGAAACGTAACTTTGTCTAAATATTTTCAATTCACTTTTATGAGCATAGAGTACAAGTGGCGTTGTTTCTTTTATCAGTAGATAGGCAAATTCATTTCAGCAATTATTTTGTGAATAACAGTGTTGGTGTGAAGTAGAGTTGGTAGTATTCAAAGTAATAAAATTCTAATTCTTGTAGAAGAGCTATTATACTTGAGACAAATTTCTTTTTGGATGATAGAGCAGTTTTAGAAGTTATGTTGGAATTGTGTGAAACATTAAAGATTGACCAAATAGCATTCCTTTTGTAGGCAAGTTTGAGATTTGAAGATCTCTTTTGACAGTAGGACTCCTTTTAAGATTGGAACATTTGATTGCTTAGCTGCTTTGACTCTAAGACTTAGAAAATTAACACCAGATTTGTTATTGATAGGTGGACATTTTGGAAAATAGATTAACAGTTAATATGGTTTGAAATTGCTTTGGATTTCATTAATTGAATTTGGTAAACTTTTGGATTGTAAACAGTAATTAGAAGATCGATTCTTTTCCTAGATTAGTTTTAACAGCTTTTGATCTTTGTTGCTCCAGAGAGCAGTTGGTTTTATGAACTATGTTCTTTCTCTTTGTGTGTAAGTAGATTGAAGTCACCCTAGGAGTTAGCTTTAAACTGTTTTACCCTGCACATATAGTGTAGAAACTCAAAGCTTACGTGTCCCCGTTGATAATTAAATTTAAGGTAAATTAATTACTAATATTTTACCCAACATTTTGGCGTCGTTGTCGGGGAGTTGCTCCAAGGTAAGCTGGTATTTTGCTTGTTTGCTATTGATTTGTTGGTTGTTTCTTTTGGGTGTGATTATTTTTTTTGCAGATTGGAGGAGAAGGGGCGGTAAGACAAGAGGTAAGAACCTACACATCTGTTATAACAGGTTCCTTCAAACCCATTTGTATCTAGGTGTTTTTTTGATTTGTTAATTAGAAGTTTTGTTATTTACAGTTAATTTTTGATGAGACCTAGAGATAGTAGAGGTAGATACATTAAAATCCATTTAGATATTTTTGGAAACAAAACCCCACCACTAACTAAAGCTGGTATTTTGCTTGTTTGCTATTGATTTGTTGGTTGTTTCTTTTTTGGAATGATTAGTTTTTTTTGCAGATTGGAGGAGAAGGGGCGGTAAGACGAGAGGTAAGAACCTGTGCATCTGTTATAACAAGTTCCTCCAAACCCATCTGTAGCATAGGTGTTTTGATTTAATTTGTTAATTAGAAGTTCTGTTATTTAGATTAGTTTTTTTTGCAGATTGGAGGAGAAGGGGCGGTAAGACGAGAGGTAAGAACCTGTGCATCTATTATAACAGGTTCCTTCAAACCCATCTGTAGCGTAGGTGTTTTGATTTAATTTGTTAATTAGAAGTTCTGTTATTTATAGTTAATTTTTGATGAGACCTAGAGACAGTAGAGGTAGATACATTAAAATCCATTCAGATATTTTTGGAAACAAAACCCCACCCCTAACTAACCCTAGGGATAGGTATACAGGTAAGGAGACAGAAGAAAATAGCACCCAAAAATTTGTGGAATTAAAAACCAGACCAGAGGGAATTGAGATCCCTCAAGGTGAACTGTTACACTCTGTGGAGATTCCACAAACTCTTCAAACTTCACCGACAAGGGAAGACCCCAATTTGGTTGACATAGTGGACGTGGAAAAAATGAATTCCCTTTTTGTTCGTACACAAAATTTGGTGATTTCTCAAGTAGAATCCACCACAAATTCTCCTTTTCAACAACAGCCTAGGGGAGAACGTTGGGAATTCATCCCATCCCCAAGAAGAGATAGGTTAGGTGTCAATTGGTTTAGGAATCCTCTTGTTATGAGTGACCAGGAAACAAGACACCATATGGAAGGAGAAGGAGAACACGAGGGATGAACATAAACAACTTTTGGCTTCCCCATTTTGGATCTTGCACGTGATGTCAATATGAAAAATATCCCAGCATCTTCGTTACCTACCTTCTACGGTAAAAGTACTGAAGATCAGGATACCTTTTTGTTTGAATTTGACATCTTGTCTAGGAGCTATAACTATTTACATGACGCATAAAAGTTAAAATTGTTTCCTGCCACCCTTGAAGATTCTGCACTTAGATGGTTTATGGGTTTGGGAGAATCCACTATTCGAAGTTGGGATGAGATGAAGAGTGCCTTCCTTAAGAAATACTAAGACTATCGTGGACCTAAAGACTCTCAAAATGATATCTTTAAAATGCAACAACATGAAGACGAGAGTCTTGAGGATTTTCTTGAATGCTTTAGCTTTGTACTACAAAAGTCTAAGTATAATACTCCACAGGAAGATGCGGCCAGAACTCTGTTTCTAAAAGGGATTCTGGAAGAGTATGTGGAAATCCTCAACCTCATGGCATCAGGAGATGTGTCCCATAAATCCTTTGAATAAATTACTGAATTGTGTAGGAAATATTCTAGAAGTAGAGCCAAGGCTAGAAGAAATATGAGGGAGGGTCCTTCCCGCACTTCTAGAACAACAAGAACTAGTGGGGTCACAAGAACTGAATTAGGGAACTTGTTGGAAAATTTTAAAATTGATATTTTAGGCACCTTGAGTTCCCAATTCGATGCATTGAAAACTAAAAGGCAGCAAGAAGAAGAGGACATTGCAGCACCACATATATTCTGTCCTAAATGCAGAAAAAGACACCCTCTTAAAGAGTGTCCCCTTAATATTATTTCAGTTTGTGCTCTTTGTTCTGACAAACACCCTACTGATAATTTCCCTTCATTACCAGAATTGCGAGCCCTTTATAAGATTAATAATGAACCCATGGATCAATCATATGCATCAAAAAGGCCATGGCAGCCTAGACCCCAAAGCATGTACCCAGAGCCTGCTTTTCAAAATCCTGCATATTACTATCCAATGCAGTAACCTCAGCAGCTATGGAGTCCACAAATGTGGCAAAATTGTCCATCTCATCCTACTCAAACCCAACCATGGAAGCAAGGCTGGCGAGGACAGTCTTATAGAGGAACTCAGCCAATAGCTCCATTACATACTCCTCCTAGTTACTCTCCACTTCCACCCAATGTGCAATAGTTATTAAATGGTTTTACACCACCTGCACTTTCTCCTGTACCCCCAGTTCCACAACAGTATTAGAATCCAAACCCCCCTAGACCCACGTTGTTGCCTACTCAACCTATACCGAACCCTAATAATAGAACATCCCAGCCTCTTCATAATGCTGAAATACAAATGGCCCCAACTTATGTGATTCATTCAGCTCCTATACAAGAAATACAATGAACGTCTGGGAAAACTTTAAATAAAACCCCTCCAGCAGTGATTATTCAAGAAGAATGTGGAGAAGAAACTGCTGAAAAAGAAGTTCAAGAGGAGGAAGAGGTTCCAAATGCATTAGAAAACACTCAAGTACTTGGAACTCAGATTTCTCAATCAACTGCACAGCTGCAATTGAATAATGATCCTCCTTATCCAGAAAGGTTATTAATAGAGAAACCTGTGGTTTGCCCGCAATTTGATCTTGAGAATGAGTTAAGAAATGTTTGTATCCGAATTCCATTACTCCAAGCCATTAGAGATGTTCTTATTTATTCAAAGATGGTAAGAGAATTATGTTTGAAGAAGCCTGGTCGAAAACGAAAAGATCCACCTGTTTATGCCAGAAATTGTTTCCAGACTACAAAGAAACAAGCCAACATAATCTCAAATTTTCAATCAAACAAAACTAGGTTTTTAGGGTTTTTAAAAGGTTTTTCTAGTTGTGAAGTTTGGTGACAAGAGGGAATACATTCATAACCCAAATAAGAACTAAATCACAAGTAAAGAAAAAATGAGATGCATAACATAATAACCATGTATCCAACAGAAAATAACATTGAAGTTCATCCACAAATGGCAAGCACTACAAGCATAAAAAATATAAACCTACAATGAAATTACCAATTGTGTAGCTAAACAAGCTAGAAATGAAGCCAAAGAACAGACTGAAGGGTAAAATGGAGCATATATTTCATAATCAGTTCCTCAAATACACATGAGAGTCAATTACTTAGCTTATCAACAAGTCAGGAGACCTCCTCTAGCCAGCCAAAAGTCGAACCCTTAGTTCTCTTTGTGACCTCCCTAAATACTATCTTTCAAAATTTAGTTAGAGGCTAAACCCTAATTGCTTTTCAGCCTACTCATCGAAATGGTTTTATCAAAATAGTAATTACAAAAATAAAACATTCTTCAAAACATAACAAGTAACTGTTTTTGCTAACAATGCTCATAGATCTTTAGCAGCGTCTGCTAACAAAGCTATCCCCTCTAAGGCTTGGGCCTTTCTCCTAGCTTTCTGCTGCTCTGCTTCCATCTCTGTCATTCTTCTAGTAAGCTCTTCATTTTGTTGCTGTAGATTTCTGATAGTCTGTTTTAATCCTGCAAATTGTAACTCTGTACTTCTTTTCCTTTTTAAGGCCTCTTTGGAGACTGCAATTAGTTCTTGATAGTGATTATTCACCTCTTCTAGGTATTCTCTGAGTCTCTTATTAGCTATAATCAAACCATCACTTGCCTCTTGCATATACTCTACTTGATATTTATACTGCTTGATAGTTCTCTGTAAATTTTCTTTCTCTGAGTCAAATGCCTTGCTTCCTGTTGTACTTTGCAGCTCATTAGGAAGCCATGGAATGTTAATCTTTCTAAAGATTTCCTCCTCTTCAGGCAGCAGCTCTGTAGAAGTATCATGAAAACTTGGGTTTTCTTGATTATCAGTTTCACCAGGAATATTTTCATCAATCAATAGTTTTTTTTTCTGAATAAGAAACCTCTATTTCATATTTTTGTTGTTCCTTTAACATTTTACCTTGTATTTCCAAAAACACAGTAGACAATTTGGTCTCAGTGAGGCTAGATTCTTCTTCTGTTTTCGATGGTTTTTTCCCTTTGCTGTCTCCCTTGCAAAAATCCATCTTTTAATCAGAGGAAGAATTATCAATCACAGTTATCCCTTCTGTATTCAACTTAGGGTTTAATAATTTCTTCATGTTTAGCCTTAATTTGTTTTTGGGTCTAGTCTTGGGTCTCCAACCTAGAGCAAGCTCTCCTACCATTTTTAAACTTTTGCCTTGATCAATGACAGAGGAAAATTCCTTAACTTTAAGCTTCTTTTTCTTTGGTACTGCTATCCTATCATCCTGACTATAAAACTCCTTTTTTGTGCCAACCCTAGTCTTATCAATGACAGTCAACTTATCCTCTTCCAACAAGTATGTTTCATCTTCAGACAAGACTATAATTGGACTTAGCTTTTGGATTTTAGTATTTTCTTCATCACCTGAAATATTCTTTGTAAGTATAATCTCTTCATCAACGAATGTTTCTGCTGGTGCTTGATTCTAAACAGGCTGAGTATCCTTGTGAATAAATTGCAAATTTTGGTTCTCACTGTCATCTGGATGCTGCTTAGATTCACAATCTTCTTTTGTAGGTTCTGCAACTTTCTCTAATTTGACACATTCTTCATCTTCAACCTTCCCTTTTTGTCTTAGTTTTGTGATAAGGGTTTGTCCCTTATCAGCTGGATTTCTGGTAGATTGTCCTTCTTGGCTATTTTGGAACCCTGACCAAAAGAGAAAGTATTCCCAAGTCTTTGCTTCTTTTTGCAGAACACTGTTAATAATAAGTTTGATAAGTCCATGGTGAAAGATGGACTGAATAGTATGGTCTTGGTGTTCTTTGATCCTGCTAGACATCTTCTGTAAGCTCTTTAGTAGGAAGAAAGGCAGATTCATCTTTGATTGACCACTAAGGTGTTGAAGGAACCTGAAATGATACTTGAAAACGAAGGCATACCTTCCTTCACATGTAATGTAACTTTGTAGAACCTTGATAGGTTCTACCCATTCAGCTCTGAAGTTATGGATGGGCACTCCCTTGCCCCAATCTGGAACAATACTAGGCAATAGATACCTTTGTGCATTGAAAGTAAATGGCACTTTCTTAAACCAAAGTTCTCCTTCATGTTTGACCCTTGTTGCTTCAGCCACCAAATCTGTAGTCAATTTGAACTTCAAAGTATCAAATGATACTATATCTTTGTTATAACACTGAGAAAACCTGTGAGAGACTTCAGCATTATATCCATCAATATTTTTTAAAAAAGTTTAACCATCCAACATTTTCAAAGAGTTCAGCACATCCTGGAAATTTGTCTATCCAATTTAGCTCAGTGGGCTCGGCCCTATTAGTATTCCCACTCCTCTTCATCTTCTGTGTGGTTTTCAGAATCTGTTAGTGACTTCACAGCCTATTTTCTTCAAGTTTTCACAGTCTTGGCAGTCAATTTTCCTTTGAACTCTCACAGGTTGCTTGTCCTCAATTTTACACAGTCTATTCTATCACCAATTCAGGAAATGCTTTGTGCCAAGTTTAAATAATTTGGGTTAAACACAACACCAAAAATCTTTAACAGGGTTGTTCTGAACTTTACTAACATCAAACGATGCTCATTTAGACTTTTGTACTAATATCTCACCATTGGAAGTTTGTTGAATAAACAAATTCATGTTTTCCTCTAACAATTTGACATCATAAGGCTTAGCAGAAAAAACCCCAATTTTAACAGGTCATGACCAAGGTCACGCGAGATACCTCAATCCAAGCTTGATGCAGGTGTTAGAAGTTGATTCATGGACTGGCTAGATGTCAAATTGAACGCTCCAGGTGTCTTCAACTCTCCAGCTCACCTCTAACTGTCACGCTGTGTGTTTGTGTCAGAAATTGTTACTAAGGCTAGGGTAACAAGCCAACACAATCTCAAGAGAAAAAACTCAATTCAAACTAGGGTTTAGGGTTTTGTTTATGTGTTTTTGGTTGTAAGCTTCAAGATCATGCAGGGAATACATTCAGAGTAAAAGAAACAACTAAATCATAGACATAAACTGATAAAGATGCCCAAACATATCACAAAAATCCAACAAAGATACTATGTTGTGGTTCATACATTAAAAGATAAGCATTACCAGAAAAAGACATCAACTAGCAATGAAATTACCATTTAAGAAGAAAAACATGCTCAATAACAAAGCCAACATAGACAAAATGTGGGGGAAAGAGTCATATATCACATTATTTCATCAGTAAATGCATATGAGAGTTACAGTACCTATCTCTGAACAAGTCTGATAGTACAAGCAGCTAGTAGACCTCCTGATGCTCCCAAAATCCAGAACCATAACAATGTCTTGCTATCTCATCTAAATAGGAAAGTTCTTCCAAAATCAGTTAGGTTTTACCCTCTAACTACCTCCATCGAATCACTAAGTAGGTAAAGTAAAAAGTGACTTTTACAAAATTACAAATGCTAAAAATAGCAAATGTTTTAACAAAAAGATAATGTTTATTTAAAATAACCACTAACTAATAACTGCTTCATATCTCCTTCGCTACCTCAACAAGGAGGTCAATGCCATCTAGCTTTTGAGGTTGTCTTTTGGTCTTCTGTTTCTCCTGCTCCAGCCTGATCACCTTTTGAGTGAGCTTTCTGTTCTCTTGCTGCAGATTCTTTATTGTGCCTTCTAATTCTGAACAGTGTTTGTCAGTCATCCTTTTTCTTTTAAGAACCTCCTTAGATACCTCTGCTAGTTCTTGGAAATGACCTTTAACATCCAACAATTCTTCTACAAGCCCTTGATGAACTTTGAATAATCCATCATTAGTTTCTTGCAGGTGTTTCATGTGTTTCCTATATTTCTGAATACTTTCCTGTACATCCTCTTCATCAAAATTTGGGATTTCTGATATACTTTCTTCTTTCATTAAAAAGTCTGTGTAATCTGCAGAATCACCAGGACTCTCCAAAATGCCTGCTTCTCTGAGTATCTGTTCATCTTCATCCTCCCAATCATGACTTTCAAAAGGACAGATTCTAGCTTCTTCATCTTGTAGCTGTTTTGAAAGTTTATTCTTTATCTCCAACACTATTTCAGATAAATTCATCTTGGACTGTTGAATCTCTCTTGCTAACTGTAATCTTTTTGTGTTTGCAGGTTGAGGAAAATAAGAAGGCTTGGCAATTGACTTTCCCTTGCCTCTGCTGCCCTGTTTAACAATTTCTGTTTCTTCATTAGAAGAAGAATCAATCACAACAGCTTCTTGTCTAGCATTCAACTTGGGATTAAGAATTTTTTTCATATTCCATCTCAACTTATTAGTTGGTCTGGTTTTAGGTCTTCTGTATGCAGCTACATTTTTCTTTTTCTTCCTCTTAGATTTTGCTGATTTTACCCTTGAGGTAGGAAAATCTCCATATGCTTCTGTACTTGGCTCTGTCACAACAATCTGCTGTTCATCCTCCAATAAATAACCTTCATCTTCAGATAATATGGTAAGAGGGCTCCTTTGTTTAATTTGTAATTCCTCTTCAGGAGTAGCAGCTCTCTCTTTATCAATAGTCCTAGCTTGTTCAGAATGTGCTACTGGTGGTAATTTCAGACAAGGCTGCACTTCTTCACCTGCAAACAATGAGTACTTGTTTCTCATGGAATCCGAAGCCAATTTTAACTGACTGTCAGTCTTTACCTGTCCTGCTACCTGCTCTGTCACTTTCTTGGCTTTAACCTCATCTCTACTTGTAGATTTGACTGAGTGACCTAACTTTTTTATCATTACCTTCCCCTTATCAGTCTGCCTCTTAGGCTGCTGATCTTCTTTTTGAGGATGAACATCTGACCAAAACAAAAAGAAATCCCAAGTCCTTCCCTCATGCTGCAACATCGTGGTGATGATCAATTTGATGAGACCATGGTGAAAAAGTGACTGGGAGGTGTAATCATCATGTTGCTTTATCTTGCTTGACATCTTCTGCAGGATTTTTAAGAAAAAGAAGGGCAGGTTCATTTTAGAAACTCCTACTATGTGTTGCAAGAACCTGAA